>JAKLMH010000029.1:0-189122 GCA_022813505.1 Tremellales sp. FJII-L8-SW-PAB2
CCCCTAACCCCCTAACCCCCTAACCCCCTAACCCCCTAACCCCCTAACCCCCTAACCCCCTAACCCCCTAACCCCCTGACTCGCTGGTGCGGGAAGCTGAAGCCGTGCATTGTAGTCGGGGCGTGTGTTCACGTCGATCGGTAGGCTGGGACGGGACGTCGATACGGTTGGTGCTTTTCATCTTTGGTCGAGGATAGCGTACAACATTGGCTTGGAGGTGAGCGATGACGTCGCGCCGACAATTTACATGTCAGCCGATCGTGCAGGCCGGTCTCGATCCACAAAGACTCCGTCAGTGCCAGTGAAGTCTTACGACACTCGAGTAGCCCGTCGAAGCTGGTAAGATGTTACTTTGCGATCATTGTCCGGAGCAGTGATCATAGTGAAAGCGCGTAAGCTGTCAAAGCGGGGCCAAGTCCCTGAAACGCCGAGCCAACACACGGGTAGACCAATCAGCTCCGGCCCGTTATCAGTAAACCTTCCAAAAACAGCCATGCGAACGATGCTGCGACATACTCTTGATTACAACGCCGGGGACGTCTCTGGCAAGCTCGCACCATGGACCATGGTGAAGGGCACTCGCGATCAGAGCATGTTGTGAAGATCAGCCAGCGTCCGTCCAAAAGGTATGTCCATCTGTTCCTCTCCACGACACCATGGCGGAGACTGAGCGATGTGCAGCTGTACCGAATGTATCAGACGGAAGACGCGGTGTAACAAGAAAGTACCATGCGATCAGTGCGTGAAACGAGGCGTGAATGGGCTGTGCCGCCTGGAGCCTCAGTACCGACCAGGATCGTGAGTTGTCGCTAGCAAGGGCGTTTGGGGCTTTAGACTCATTGACCCTTAGTCTTACTTCGGCCAAGTCTCCTGGAGCTGCACCAGACACCTCGGTGGACTGGGCGCGATACTTGTCGGCCGAGCTCGCGGAGCTGCGAGCTAGAGTTGCCGTTTTGGAGCAAGGTGTCACTTACAGTCCCAGAGACGCGACTTCCCGCAACGACGACACGGGGCACATGGTGTCAAGCCCGAAGAACTTAACCTCGGTTGCAGACGTAGCGTCAAAAGATCACGTGGGGATGCTTGACATTAGTCAGACCGGCGGGCCATCGGGACCGGGAAGCGCGGCTATGCACACAGTCGGAGGATCAGCGATTGGGCAGGAAGACGACGTCGAAGACGCCGGTAAGTTAGTGACATTGGCCTATCTCGGGACATCGTTCTCACATCCCGCAGCGACGACGCTAGAGTTTTTTGCCCTTGGTCTGGATCGAAGGCTGGGCGGCTCCCAGGCGCTCGCACGTCGAGACTGGTCACGTCGTGAGCGCAGCCATGCGAGTCACTCGAGCGATTTACAATATGCGTAGACCTGCTGACGATACAGCCCCGACTTTTCAGGCGGTCACACATCTTGCCCACTCCCACCTACCATGATACGCCTGAATCTGTCAAAGATGCAATACTTCCTCGTCAGGTTGTCCATCGCATTCTCGCCTATGCCGAAAGCGATGTACTCTGGCAGCATTGCTGCGTGTTTTTCCCCTATTTGTGGAGGGAGTTGGACGGATTCTGGCTCGTCATGGACACAGAGACCGAACGGCTCGAATCGAGTACGTGGGCCAGGGTGGAGCCGACGTGGATCGCTCTGCTATACTCCATCATGGGTATTGCTGTGCATCAGATGGACGATATCGGTGCCATTCGGTCAGGACTCTCGAACGGTAAGTCCGGTGCTCTTCTGATCCTGGTGGTGTAGCTGAGGATGTAGACGATCGCCTGGTGCTGCCTAACGCTCTCATCTCAGCAGCAGAGGATGCACTCAATCACGCCGGCTTCTTGTCGAGCCCTACCATATGGACCGTTCAGACTATAGCGATTCTCGCGCTGTGCGGACACAACGTCTGCGAATCGGATCTTTTGTCGTCTCTGCTGGCGGTAGGAATTCGAATGGCTCAGGGATTCGGTTTGCACAGTTTGGGAGGAAGGCACAAAGAGCTGGTCGGCGGGGCTGCAGACGATATATCGGAAGAGAACGCGGACGCTGTCATCGAGGTTGAGCTTGGCAAGCGGATCTGGTGGGCGCTGGTTCAGGAAGACTGGTTCGCTATACCGTTTTGTGGGGTCTGGAGTGAGAGGAACTTCTTCTGCACAGCTTGCACGAGACAGGAGCTCACGCTGCCAGCCATACAGCCCGATCACTTCGATACACCCCTCCCTCTGAATTGCGCCGATTCAGATCTCATGGCTGGGCGTTATAGCAATCATCGTCAAATGGAACTGTGCATCTCTTTGTAAGCCCTGAGTCCTTCGATCGCATCTGTCCGGGCACATCTCATTCTTCAGCAAGCAGCGCTTCTCCAGTACGATGGCTAGGATCGTGCAGAGCGTCTTCCAGCGACTGCGTCGTCTGACAGGATCCAGGTGAGTTACTATTTTCGGTCGCGATATGACTAAACCTTCAGTACCTCGGCAAGTGTGGTCGAGGACGCTGTTTCAAGTATCAACAACCTCCTGCGTGATCTACCGCAAGCTCTCCGAAAAGACAGCCCATCAGTCCCGATCGCCGCGGACGCAAAGTACGCCGCAGCCATGCGACACTATATCCAAGTGTCGGCGCAACACAAGTTACTGGTCGTGTATCGAGCACTGCTCGCCCACGGCACAACGGCACACTATCGGGCGAAGGCTCAGAGAGCGTGTGTCTGTCACGCTCAAAACATCATCGCCGAGATCGAACGAGCACAGACCTGTTCGGCCGGCATTCAGAAGTTTTGGACGATACCATATCACGGTCTGGCTGCCGCTGTCGTTCTGGTGCTCGATCTGATTGGGATCTGTCGCAATGGTATGGAAGCGAGCGACTTGGCGCGGTGTCGGCGTGGCGAAGTAGTACGAGCGCGATCGGCCTTGGAGAGACTCTCGCCGACTAGTCGCATCGCCCGCAGGGGTCTGCGCGTGAGTCCTCAGCCTTCGAAGTTATCTGTACGAGGGCTCACCGCCGCGGATAGGTGCTCTCTGACCTTCTCAATCATGCCGAGACGAGTGCGCGGGGCAAGAAACGTAATAGCGATGGCGAGATATTGCACATGGTCCGGGACATCACAGTGTGCGTGTAGCTCAACAGTGTGGAATTACTGCTGACCCGATCCTCAGACCTGCCAATGAAGTGTTCGAAGATGGTGATGGCAACTCGACAGATCTCGCTCATACTCGAAGCAATACCCCGAACGGACAACCTATGAACGCATCGTCATCTGTGGAGACGCCGGTTGCAGAAATGGTAGCAGGAGAATCTGCTGCAAATCCACAATCGTCGTCTATTCGCCTCGACACCTTGACGCCGACTCATGAACATAGTCAAGCTCCAAACTCCACCGTACCTCTCGTGACGTCACCCGATGTGTCGTGGATCGATGACTTTGCGTTAAGTCAGGAAGAGACAGACGAGCTGCTTCGTAGCCTCCAAGATAGCATACCTGATGTCGGTAGGTTGTTTGACGGCAGTATCGGGTCCTTTTCCTAAAACGTCTGTCCTGCTCATCCTATTGGGGACAACATGCATCATCTAAATACAAATCTGCCGAACGGTGCAGTCACGCCTTGATCGCTGTTGAAAGATGGTCCGGGACGAAATGGACTTCGCTGCCGACTCTTTGTGCATCAAGTAAAGCCGCTTGGCGGGCGACCTCGGCCGACTGCATTCGGTTGCGCGCCAGTGCTTCGGCGATAAACTCCCCGCCGGTGATGGGAGGATACTTCTGATTGGGACCTTGGATGACCACGTCTGATCGAGCCTGATTGAAGAATGCGATCGAGTAGCGTGGCCCGCGTGACTCCTGACCTTCAGGTAGTCGAACTCGGTGGTAGGTCGATTTCAGGCGATCGTCCGACCACTGGACAAGGTGTCAGCACGGCAACACACCGCTGAGCACTGAGGGCACATGTGTACTCACTCGCATGAGCTGATCACCAATGTTGCAGACGATACGGTCTTGCCGCGCTTCCACCGGCAGCCAGTCCTCACCCATCCCAAAGTCTCCAACGACCTTCCTTCCCGGGCAAACTTCAAGTCCGCCTTCTCCATCCCTTTGGAAGAGCTACATGGAGGTGAGCTGAAGACCAGACGAGGAGGAACACACACGCACAAGAGTCAGGACGTCAAAATCGGCGTGAGCCCCTGCTCTCCAGAAGTTGGGGCCAAAGGTCTTGCCTTCGGTCGAGTGATAGTGGAGAAATCTGCATACAGATTGTGAATCCCCGACGCCCGGGTCGACCGTGCCATGGGTGAATGTCTCTCGGGGTAAGCCCAGTCCGTCTGCGAAACACTCCATCACCTGAATCGATAGACTGTCACTGTCTCAGTCGGTGTTGCGTGTCAAGGGCGGTAGTGCCGGGCAATCACGACCTACAGCTGAACTTGATTCATGAAACTTTCGGCTTTTGCGCGAAATCCCGCAATGTCCTCATCTGACGGCCAAAGTCCTTCCATGCGCGCAAACTGCATCTGCATTGACTCCTTCTGATCGGCCGTACCTGTCGATGGTCGCACTTGCGTGTTCTTCTCCCATCCGGCGTTCTTGCCGTTGAGAGGTGTTTTCGCTTTGGTGGCATCGTCGAGGGCGAAAAACGAGGCCGACAAATCAAAGGCTGACTGAACGTCAGAGGCGGAGATGCCATGGTTGGCCAAAGTACTGCGTGCCGTCAGTGTGTACGTCCCGACTGTCACCTTAGAAGACTACATACAAGAAGCCGACCTCCATCGACGCCTCCATGAGCTCCTTGACGATCTCGGGCCGACGAGCCTCAAAGTCGTGCAGTGATATCGTTGGTACCCCTGTCATTGTTCACACAATCGTCGAGTGAGAAGTTTGTCAGTCACGATAGGTCGTTTGCCGTCCGTTTTAAGTCTTGATGTGCATGACAAGGCCGTCACGAAGTCTCACGAAGTCCGCCGACACCCGACGAATTTTACCCAATCAGAAGCGGCTGATAAGGGGATTGGCTCTGCAGTGCCTGGCCGGCGGAGTTCGTCGACAGCGTCGGAGCTAGGCCGAACGGATTTTATAGATGAGCATGACTGATCGTCTTTCGTGTCTTGTCCGCCATTGCTGACAGCATGCTACGCCATTTAGTCCTGGTGGGTGTGAGCATCGCTCAGGTCATCAGCGCATACCAAGTCGAAATTCATCCAGAGTACCATGAAGGTCTCGCCATCAATGACGTACCGTCGGAACGCAGATTGCATTGGATGCGTGTTGCCAATCGAGTGAGTCCATCCACACGTACGAGTCTGAATGGTGGCTTGCTAACGAGCCCGGTAGGCAGTGTACGACAGCGGTCATCCTTGCCCTCAGGCGCCGTTCGGGAGTGCCATTGTCAACACCACGTCAGATGAGCTCGTGTGCGTTGTTGCAAATGCCGTCGGAACTACCGGAGGTGAGTGCATGTGCCCACGCCTAACCTCACGACTGTGATTGAAGGGGCATAGATCCCACAATGCACGGAGAGATCACGGCTATACGTCGCTGCACGGAGGTCTTGCGGGATAAAGGCTTGACGGTCCAAGAGACACTCGCGGCGTGGAAAGACTTGAGCTTGTACACTAACGGCGAGCCTTGTCCCATGTGTGCCAGTGCGATTCGATGGGCTGGGTTCAAGGAAGTCATCTATGGAAGTAGCATCAGGACGATCGCGGAGAGTGAGTCGGCGACTCTTGCGACCAGCACACAGCTAACGAGTCCGATAGATGGACGCAATCAAATCTATATTCCTTCGAAAGAGGTGTGGGAGAAGAGCTACTCTCTCGGTCACGCGACGCTGATGTGTGTCCTTGGCTGTGATCGTGCAGGTGCATGCTGACGCACCAGGCTCGGGAATGTGTTGACCAACGAGACAGACATATTTTTCGCTCACCAATTCAACGAAAGTGCGCCATGCCGTGAGTGATTGCCTTGGACCAGTTCATCGCAAAGGGCTGAACACCTCCATCATAGCACTCGGCTGCGAGAGAAGCGCCGTCGCAGGGAAGCGAGTAACAGCCTGCACTCCAGTGGAAAACTGGCGGGTCATCGTAAAGGAGCAAATAGGGCAATCCATACGCGATGAGCTCTGAGATCGTTCATCATCTGGAGGCCGTAGCTCGTCAATAACCGTCACATGATGCATCGCTCGTTCTCTTGGCTCTATGCAGGCTACGTCGTGTACGTCCGGCTACATGACTGCGCCAGACATACTCAGACACAAATCCGGGTGACATCCCGCGACTCCGAACAGCAATCATGCTTCATTCCATGACTGCGCTGCGTCTATCTGGACTCGATCAGTCCACTCGATCATTCTGTGAAGTTTTTGTCGGCGGATTGTGAGCTACACCAGGCTCCGCTCGACTGTAAGTGCACGTCATTACTCCTGCTACCGGTCGTCCGGACGGACCGGTTCTTTCGGCAGCACTGAGGAGTTGGTAAAAGTAACAGTCGAGCCAGGAGAAAAACAGCTCAAATAGGGAAAAAAGCACCGTGCCGGATTTGGGCCAGGAGAAAAAGTAAGTTTGTTCCGGGAAAAAGTGTTCTAGCACTGATTGGTCGGTTGCTTCGGCGGAGTGCCTGTCGGCGGACCGATCGGTGAGAGATAAGCCCTACCCGCAATATTATTAGAAAGATAAGCGCGGAGTCTGCTCGACTTTAAATAGAGGGTTCTGCGCGTGCTGGCGGAAGAATCTCCTCACCATCCACCATCACTCCCAATGCCCGCAACCAGCAGCAACATCATAGAGTCCGAGGGCGACATCGACAAGAACGCACCGTCTGCGGTGGCGGTCCAGGCTCTCGAGTCCAATGAGCTTGGTCACACGCCGGCGAGCCGATTCAATCCTAAACGGTTCATAAAGTCTTTGGGCAGCAAAGACGCCTGGCTCGGTGACTACGTGAGGAGTCTACAGACTGTTGATCCTATAAATGACGGCTGATCACCCTTCAGGACTATCGTGCGCTCTTCATTCCAAACATCCCGTTTCTGGTCAAGCAGAAACGAGAACTACCCTTCTACGCGGTCAACGAGCGCTTGCCTTACCTCCTGATCTTCATCCTCGGTCTTCAGCACGCCTTGGCGATGGCTGGAGGACTCATTACGCCGCCTATTTTGCTCGCTGGGCCGGCAGGCGCCAATCTCGGCACGGACGCGCAGCTGTACCTCGTGTCTGCTTGCCTCATCTGGTGCGGGGTGGGGACGGCCGTTCAAGTCTCTCGCTTCAAGATTTACAAGACCAACTACTTCATCGGCACCGGTCTGATCTCTGTTGTGGGTACAAGCTTCGCCTTTACAAACGTCGCTCTCTCGTACATCGGTCAAAGCTACGCCAATGGCAGATGCCCCCTTGCCGAAGACGGGAAGACGAAATTGCCCTGTCCCGAAGAGTTTGGCGCTGTGCTCGGGACATCGGTGGCTACGGGCATCTGGGCGATCGGACTCGCATTCATTCCCCCTCGTACTATCCGCAAGCTCTTTCCACCTCTCATCACCGGCACGATGCTGGTCTTCATCGGTGCTGCTCTCGTCAAGAGCGGAGTCACCAACTGGGTCGGAGGATCGGGATTATGTGCCTCGGATCACACGGTACGCTGCACCTCTGGCAGCAACCCTCAATTCTGGGGGTCCGCCCAGTACATCGGACTCGGCTTCGCCTGCTTCATCACCATCATTCTTTGCGAAATATTCGGGTCGGCCTTTATGAAATCAGCCTCGGTATTTATCGGACTGGTGGTCGGACTCATCATCGCCGCCGCTACCGGCTACTTTAACGAATCGGTCATGGCGTCGGCACCGGCCGGAAACTTCATCTGGCTCAAGACGTGGCCGTTGGCGGTACGCGGTCAGCTTGTCTTGCCCATGATTGCCGCTTGGACGATCATCGTCGCCGAGACGATCGGCAATGTCACCGCCAGCTGCGACGTCAGTCGCGAACCCATCACAGGCGAGGGCTTTCAAAAACGGGTCCAAGGCGGTATGTTGGCAGACGCAATCACAGCTACTCTCGCCGGTCTGGCCACAGTCCCACCATTGACAACTTTCTCGCAAAACTCCGGAGTCATCGCATTGACTCGAAATGCTTCCCGATCTTCCGGCTACATGTGTGCGGCTCTCCTGTTCCTCATGGGCGTCATCGGCAAGTTTGGAGCGATCTTTGTGGCTGCACCACCGGCTGTCATCGGTGGATTCACCACTTTCCTGTTTGGAGCGGTGGCCGTCTCGGGTATTCGTGTTCTGGCTTACGCTGGTGAGTGGCGGAAGACGGAGAACAAGTCTTAGAGTATGCGCTGATCGAGTACAGCTTGGACTCGCCGAGATCGTTTCATCGCGACAAGTGCCTTCGCCCTCGGCCTCGCTTCCCTCTGCGTACCCACTTGGTTCAACTACATCTTCACGTACGAAGGCGACAATTCAGGTCTTCGAGGTCTCATCGAAGCTGTCGTCCTCATTGTTGAGGAGCCATACTTGATCTCGGCTTTGCTCGCGGTGTTCCTGAACGCAACGCTCCCCGTGGACGCGGACGACGAGCCAGAGAGAGGGGAAGGAGTCGAGTGGAACACGCCCCCGGCTCCGCTGGCGAGCCAAGGCGTCCACACGAGTGAGAAGGCGGTATAAACAAACTTTTGTCCATGGTTGTTGATGTTCTTGCGACTTCTCTGTAATGACCTTGCTATGCATTGGACGATCCGAGCTGAAATGGAGTCGTCTTCAGCAATGTCAGCCGATCAGAGTGAAGCATTATGTTCGGTGTTCGAAGCGGACTTGAAATTCAAGGTCTCCGCTGTACCCGATTCGCCGTCACCTTTGAACTGCTTGCCAACGACAAAGGCTTTCATTTCCAGTATGCGCTCGATACGTCGATGTTTACGAAAGCCGCACTGACTCATCTAAAGACTAGCTTTGCCCCTTGACTCGTATGGCAAGATACAGACCACGCACGCGGCAAGAATAAAAAGCGCACCGCTGACGTAGACTGGGACGGGAGTGTCCAGGTCTCCAGCGATAGCAATAATTGGAGCTGTGAGAGTCAGCTAGTCATCTAATCGAGGCACCTCGATGACCGAGCTCACCCATGATCCCAAATACTCTGTTGGCGGTAGCCGTCAAGGCATTCCCGGTTCCTCGGTCCTTGGTAGGGAAAATCTCCGGCGTGTAGGCGTAAAGAACGGCATACATGACGTTCGAACAGAACGAGTAGGCGCAATTCCAGCCCAAAAGTGCGTTGGAACTGTCGGCGATCGTCGAGAGGAGGATGAAAAGACCGGTGAGCAGTGTCGCAAGTGTCAAAGTCCCTTTGCGACCGACGAATTTGGTCTCTACCAAGACACCGCCGAGTATGCAGCCGGGAACTCCGAGCACGGCGATAATGCAAGAGTTTCGATATGTGATATAGGTCGAGCCGTCGCCGTTCTGTGCTCCGCGGCGCTGAAGGATAGAGGGGATGAATGCATTCTGTCGACACTCAGCAAGGTGTCCTGCTGGCTGGCGGCAGCAAGCTGCGAACTCACGTAAAGAGGGAAAGCGAGACCGATGAAAGCCCAGACGACCATGATCGAAGCCGTACTGAATGCAAGCTTTCTCGTGGCAAAGAGCGCTTTGACGTGCTTGCCGCTGACGGCCTCCAGCTTGCGCTTGATTGCCGCTTTGGCATCCGTCTGCACACCCTGACCACTGCCCAGTCCCTCGCACACCCGAAGGTCGTCCAAGGTGAAATTCGAGGTCTTTCCGTTCCGTCGAGCAACCTCGTGAACGATGCGTACCGCTTCGTCGTCGCGTCCCTTGCCCATGTGATACTTTGGCGATTCGAAGATGGTGAAAAGCACGAATCGGGCAAAGAAGCCACAAAGGGCAACGAAGCCCATGACGATCACGAAGTATCGCCAGCCCATGTTCTCTGATCTTGTACAGTTGGGATCTTCGGCCTCGCACGTCATTGTACCGAGGAGAGGCCAAGCGATGAGGGTTGCAAAGAGCTGAGCGAGAGCCCAGAAGAGCGATAAAACGGTGAGGAGGTATGCGTGCGACGCTGGCAGGAACTCGAGGAAGATGGCCGAATCTAGTATTGAGGTCAGCTCACCGGGCGTAGAGAGGAAGCTGAAACAGCGTGAGTGAAGCTCACCAACAGGTAGATTTCCTCCCACTCCAAATGACCACAAAGCCGCAAAGATGCCAATCGCTGCGGAATTCGGACTGGACGCGGCGACCATACCGAACACAGCAGTGATGCCTGACACGTCAGTCAACAGAGTCGATGTGTCCTATATCGACTTACCCAGAGTCAAGTTGAAGCCCCACTTCCTTCCAAAGATGTCACATCCGAATCCCCAGAAGACAGCTCCAGCCAGCAATCCGATATTCTGCGCCAACGTCAAAAGCGGTGGCTGAGCGACTCTGAACTCGGAAGCAATGGCGGGGAGGATGAGTGAGGTGACGATGGGCCATAGGTTGTCCTGGGCCCAGCCGAACCCGATGACGACGAATAGCTGCCATTGATATCGTCCCATGCCGATATCCTGAACAGCACGGTTCAGTACTCGAGCTTTGGCGGCGTATACGGGATCCAGACCATCGATGACACCCTTGTCCGTCTCACTGTCGGCATCGAGCGTGTACGTATCCGCCCCGTTGGACTGATCCGGGCGAGTCGGGTCAGAGCTAAGTCCCTCATTTCCAGGCCGCGTCTTGTCCTCCGTTACTTTCTCGACCATGACGAAGTTGCGAGCGAGGCGCAGAAAGCTGTCGTCGAAGCGTTAAAGAAGGAGCGAGCACTCTCGGCTTCGCGGTGTTGACAGTTGGAGAATACTTTCTCCCGAGTGGAGCTCGGTTTGCTGTTGTTGATTGCACATCTTGACGCAGGATTGCGCGATAACGAGTGGGGGTACGTGCTGGCCCCTGGTGCGAAGAGAAAAGTCTGACTGAAGAAGAACGAGCGTAAGGGTCGAAGTGGGAACGCATGACTCCATACTGGCGCAAGAGGCGGGCAGACTGTTGCCAAGGCTGGAAGTTTAGCACGAAAATGTAGCCTGCATCACGTCACCGCGATCTCAAAGTTACCAGATCGGGCTGAGAGTCGTAGCGATTCATGAGCCAGATAAGTTACGGATACACAGATGCATAGAGGGAGCCGCGTTACTGTACGAATTGGCATGGAGGTGCTTGGTAGTATCGAATCCAAATCACGAGATCATCCACAGAGGGCGAGTGCGGGGTCTACTGTCCATTGTCCTAGTCCGAGGAGAGACTTTCATATCGTCCAGACTTGATTATTGTTGCCGGTGGAGCACTGAACGGTCAGCGTATCGTCCACACAAGATCGAAACGCAGCACAGACGTACCTCCCAAGTCTGAAGCACATTTCCGTTGGTCTTGGACCCGTTCGTCAGGTCCAGACATTGTCCCTTCCCTTGCACGGCGATTCGATTGTCGTCTGTGTAGTACCAGGTTTGAGCGGCGAGGCCGGCGTAGCACTGGAGAGTGATCAGCAAAGACTTAGGGGACTAGCGCAGTTAAGTCTGATGCGTGACTTACGGTCCAGACTTTGGCAGCAACTTGATTCGCCGGCGTATTGCCCGCATCAAGACAGTAGTTGGTTCCTGCGAGCTTGACGGTCGTCGATCCGCGCGAAAGAGTCCACTTTTGCGCCTTCGAGTTGTTGCAGTCGGAGATCCTGTCTTGTCAGTCTGTGAGTGGAGCGAAGAGATTTGTGTACTCACTCGACGGGAGAACCGTTGGTTGGGGTCCCTCGGACCTGAACACATTTCCCGTTGTCATTGTTCGGATGGATAGCTCGACCAGTGACCGTAGGCGGAGAAGAAGATGACGATGGGAAAGATGAAGACGATCGAGAGGCTGACGACGATGACGAACGAGACGCGGATGACGATGACGAAGAAGAGGGAGGAGTGCCCGAGTTGTCCTGCTTGATCAAGTCTGCCGCTCGCTCGGCCTGAGTACGCGTCAGCTATAGATCCGGCAAGACATAATGCAAGTGAGAGAGACGTACCAGACCGTAAAGCACAGACATGAGGTGCGACGACACCTGGAAGGGCAAAGTTGATCCGTCCACCACCCTGAGTCCATTCACACCGTACACCCTATGCCTGCTGTCCACCACTCCTCCAAGGTCTCTGCTCATCATGGCAGCAGTACCAATGGGATGCCAGTTGGAGCTGTAAATGGTGAGCAAAGCGTCGTAGAAAGGAAAGTGGCGAAAACGCGAAGACGCTTACCGATAGTTGTTCTTGACCCAAGTAAGCCACGCCTCCAAGCCGGAGTTGTTGGGGACTGCGCCGGCGGGTGTAGTCTCGCCAGTGACGTCTTGGTTGAGAGGAGAAGCTTGGGAAATGATGCGAGTGAATCGAGCAGTAGCGGCTTGAGCAAGTCCGTCAAATCGGTTGGCGAAAAATCGAGGGTCGATGTTGAATGACGACGAGTACGGCTGGTTGTTTGTGATCTTGACGCTACCTCGTCCGAACGGCAGGAGATACCACGAGTCGTAGCCGAGTGTGGAGGCTGTGATCGTCAGCTTCAGCACCATTTGTCGAGTGGGAAGGTAGACGTTTGTTGGACAGGAAGGGGAGAGGATGGGGACATGTCCCCGGCGGGCAGTGATCGCGGCCTGGAAGGGCAGGGAGCTGGGGAATGCAGCTTACAAAATGAGTAATCGAATGATTCTGATACGCCAGCGTTCTGCTGCAACACCCAGTCCCTCTGTATCTCGAGAACCTTTTGTAAACCGGCGGCGCTCGACGCGGAACCGGAATTGATGGCGTCCGAAACCCAAGATCCTAGGTCGTTCTGCAGCATCGTCCTCATCTGATCCGCTTCGCTACCCTTAAATAGATCCTGGAAGCGTGGGAACAAGACTGGTTGCCCGCCTCCGCGAGCGTTTTGGAAGTTCCAATTAGTGGTGACGGTAGTTTGATCGATAAGATTGAGACCGACCGGCAAGTCGACTCGCTGCTGAACTCCGGCGTTTTGTAGGACGGATTGGGGACCGATACCCGATTGCTGAAGGATGACGGGAGTCTTGATAGAGCCAGTAGCCATGAGAACCTCGCGTCGAGCGTTGGCAGTGTAGGTTTGACCCTTTTCATCTCGAAACTCGAGACCGGTGGCGCGGGGGGTGGAGTCGGAAGACAGCACGACTTTGCCGACGTTCGCGCCCGACAGGACTGGATGTGTCAGCCAGAAGTCAAGAGGGCGGTGCTTGAAGCGCGAGTGACCTACTGGTCAAGTTCGGCCTGGACTTCTGATACAAGTAGCCTCGGTCTACGGCGTCTCAGCAAAGTGTCTCGTAACACAATCAACAAGGTGACTCACAGGCGTCGATTCGGATATTGCCTGAGCGGGTGTTGGAGATGGGCGAGGCGCCGGCGGGGTTTCCGCAGGTCAGGTCGTACGCGTAAGGCAGACCATAACCGAGGACAGTGGTGTTAAAGTCTCGCTCCAGTCGCTGAGGGGTACTGTCCGGTCAGCACCCTCGATCCTCCGGATCTGAACTACGGTGTCAAAGCTCACGAATTGGGATCGTACTGGATACCGATAGGACCGTTGGCCGTGTGACAGCTGGGATTGTACGTCACACCTGCGGCAAATTGAGCCGACGAAGGCGGTTGGAAGTTCTCGGCTCGTTTCATCTGAGGATTAGCGCTGCCGCTCGGGTACAGAATGAGGGAAACTCACGTAGGTCTGCAGCGAGTTCCAATTGAGTCCAGCGTTTCCGACTTGCTCAAGAGCGTCAATCTAGGAAGCACGTCAGCACGAGCGGAGCGGTGATAGTCGACTTTGGTGCTGGTGATGAGGTGACTTACCTGGAAGCTGTGCGGCTTGCTCCAGGCCATACCATTGATGATGGTGCTGCCACCGAGCGCTCGTCCTGCTCGCACAGTGGTAGGGCGATTGTTTGCCGAGGATTGCGGCACAGTCTGGTATGCCCAATCAAGCCAGGTCTACCTGGTCAGTCGACTGATGATGGTACGACAGGACGATGCTCACATCAAAGGTGCTTTGGTATCGAGAGGTATCTGTCGAGAAGTCAGCATCTATCACGACCTCAAGACCTGCACTGACAGACTCACCGTAAACGTCCTGTCGGTCCTCTTCGTTGTAGCCCGCCTCGATGACTAGCACAGACACAGCCGAGTCTTCCGTCAGCCGACTGGCCAGTACCATCCCTCCTAAACCACCTCCAGCAATGACATAGTCGTAGGTTCGACCGCCGACTTGAGACCCGTCGTAGATCGGAGCGGTGTCTCGCTTGTTGTGATGGTGGTTGGAGGGCGCGGCTAGCGCCGACGATGCGAGGGTGAAGACGAAGACAGTCGTCCACATCTCGGTGATTCGGGGTGGGGTGATATCTAAGCGGGACGCAAAGAGAGTGATGCTACAAGCCTTGCGTACGGATAGAGCGCTTGAGAGGTCAGGCGATCTGACGGCGGCCAAGCAAGAGAGTCCACCTAATTATAGCTGAATGAAAGCCTCGGCGATGTCGGTCACGCCCACATGTTTCTCGTAAACACCGCGAGGAGCCAAAGGCAAAGGACAGACGGAGGTGTTTCGAGGGTGAAGGACAGTTCTCGCCCGTACACAATCAGACCCCCCTTTATACCTTTTGCATCTGTCCATCGTCGCGTACTGCGGTATTGCAAAGGCGGAGGTCATGTATGCGTTGCTGTACACCATGCAGGTCATAGCCGGTACCGACATCTCTCGGTGCATGGGTGAGCGATGAAATGACCACAGGCGGAAAGACGAAAGAATAATGACATCGGTAACAGGAGAAAATGCGGTGAAGCTGAGACCGGAAAACTGGCCGAACAAGAGGCACCGGCTACCTTGTACCCCCCTCAATCTCACCCGTAAGTTAGTGTTGATCCTTCGGGCTAGACCGGAGTAGTGTGTCATCTGGTCCTCCATGCAGCGTGCACAGTGCACCCGCCCTACCAGCTGCCATGAGTGCCTTCACGTCCGTATGCGGCTTACAGGAGAGATACGCACGACGTCCTGCTAAGTTACGCCTGTTTACCGGAAAGGGGGGATGTCGTCATTGGCCACGTGCACAGCGTATGCAGTCTTCGGTTATATCCGAACAAGTGATGGGAGCAAACAAGCTCTCAGTGTGCCAGAGACGTTGTCACGACACAACGATACCGTTGAATAGACACATCTCGGGCATGTAAAGGGGTACAACGGCTTCTCATGGGTCCATGCGGGGGGTGTGGTGTGAGAGGAGGGGGGGGGGGGGGGGGACATGGCCGGGGAAGAGCGCTGGCGACAGTCAGCACGACTTCTCTTCCACTTATCGAGTCATGTCCAGCAGTGTCGACCGACCAACTATGATCGACGTTAACGAATCTGCTTATCACGATCTCCAAGGCCACTTTCAGGGCGACTCGGTGCTGCCCTCGCCCCAGCAATATGCCACTGCCATCAGACCGTGGTCGAGTCTGGCCGAACGACCAGCCGGTTTGGTTGCCTTCCCCAAGACCGAGAACGACGTCAGCGCAGTCATCCAGTACGCTGTCAAGGAGGGGCTGGAAGTCGCCGTGAAAGGTAAGTCTCCACAAGTGAGAGAGGCGACGCGTACGCTGATCTATCTCAGGCCCTGATGCTGGTGGCATGTCACCTCGGCCCAGCGGAAGCTGCGAAAGAGAAGTTCAAGATGTTCTACGATCCTGGTAAGTCGACGTACAGATATCCGCGTAGGTATCATCTGACTATCAGGACCCGTTGCCGATATGTCCGGCGAGAGACCTTACGTCGAGCTGAACAGGTTCATCAAAAAGATGCCTTCACGGTCCAGCGTACTACATGGCCGGAGCGACGGTGCGACAGCCGACTTTCGATGTTGCCAAGAGGGTCTCGGCTATGCAAGCGTCGCTCATCCAGGAACTTCCTCAGGTTAGACCGATGATCGGCTTCGAGCTCTTCTCCCTTGGCCAGGTCAATGCCGTCTCGAATGACGCGATGGCTTTTTGTTGCCGAGGAACGCACATCAATGTCGTCCTCAACCTCAGCTGGGGTCATGAGGGTGAAGGAGATAAAACGGTCGACTTGGAGCGAGTCCGATCGAAGGCGAGAGACATCGTCAAGGCAATTCAGGTCGACGTTTCAAACCCCGACGCGGCTTATGACAACTACGGTCAGTCATTAGTATCGTTACAGCAGAATGTACGTGTACTGATTAAATGCAGAAGGTGACCGGGTGGTCGGCGACCACAGGGTCAGGTTGCTGTTCGGCACCAGCTACGCCAAGCTGCAGAAGATCTAGGCAAAGTACGAGTGAGTCGTAGCTTTTGCCTTTCCGCACTTTGTCTGGCCGGCTGACTGTACAGCCCGAATCTTGTCTTCGGTAAATGATTCCCTATCTAGCCTGTCGCCTGATGCCAGGTCAGGTCCAGCCAACCCTCCTCCGTCTCTCCTCTTGTATTAGGCTACATGCATGCCAATAAACATGTCAACAGGGAAAGACGAAATTCTTCCAGCAGTTACACCCGCGAAATTATGGACACCTGATCGTACAGCACCAGCGCGCCCTCGACATGCCCCTCTCACCCAACCGCTTGTTCCTCGTCGATCGTATCCAGATATCCACGCTTCTCGTCCTTGCTCGCTGGTGACACGACATCCCGTACCCTGGCTCCCCACGATCGCCTTCTCCGCCTGGTACTTCCACACGCCAGTCGCCAGATGAGCCAGCCGCTCACGATCCCCGTCAATCCAAAGAACGGCAGGACCAGCGAGTACATGTACTTGCCGATCAAGACAATCGCTGCGGCGTCCCATCCGTGCCAGCTGCTCGCTCCACCGTGTGTGAACAACGGAGTCGTCACGATGCCTCGTAGCATATGTGATTCGATATCGCCGTGCTCGTCGGCCAGTATGCGGACTACATCGCCACGTGAACGATCGCGTTCGAGGGTGTAGCTTGTCCACATGCTGCCAAAGAAGCCACATCCGGTCGATAGCATGTTCTCGACATATGGCAGACCCCATGTGATGTCGCGACTTGGAGCCGAGTCGAGCAGTTTTCGCAAGAACGGATGACCGGGTCGAGACATGATGAAGGCATTATTGACTCCGGCAGGATGGGCACCGGGTGTGAGGAAAGGGATACGAGATGTGCGTAGTGTCTCGAGAGATCGTCGACACGTCACGTCGAGGTCGACGTAGACTCCGCCAAAGTGATCGAGGAGGGCATATCTGACGATATTGGCTCGCTGGATGCTCTGCTTGTAACCCATGTAGTGAGGGTAAAGCGCCGGATAGTGATCTCGCATGAACGCGCTGGCAGTCTCATCCGTCCAGATGGTGTGGTTCCATCCCGGGTGCAGATCCTGACAAGACGAAATAGCCTTCGCGTACTTATCGAGCGTCGAAGGACGGCCTTCCTGCAGGAAGACTTGGTGGATGCGTTGGGGGATCGTGTAGTCAGACAGGCGACCAGAGGACGTCGGCGCTGCTGTCGAGGGGCCATCGCTCCCGGAGTGGTACCGATAGAGAACGTCCGGGTGGTTTCGGAGGTACGGGTAGAACGAGCTGTACGTCCGGGCGACTTGTGAGAGATCGCGAATGTGATGGCGGAGCTGGAATGTCGCGAAGACGAGCACCAAAACTGCGATCAGCGTCCCGGTGACGAGCCGCATGTTGATACCTCCTTGTGAATCTTCTCGTAGAGTGTCAACGCATACACGTCTATACAGTATTCCAGTGAGGGCAAACAAATTTGATCAAAGGAGCTTTGGTCCGAAACGAAGCCCCCGTCAGCGAGTGACGCATTGTTGGTCACCGTCATACTGCCGTGATATGAGCTCTCTCCAGCGCTGACGCAGCGCCCGTTGAGGAGACCTTCGCGGGGACCGACATCAAAGGGAAGCGCAGGGCACTTTGAGTAATCAGAACCAGAGGATGCAGATAATGCAAAGGGAACACGTCGACAAAAATGTCTGGCTGAAGTAAAGCCACTCGCGTAGTCGTGGTGACGTTATGGACCCTGTTGGTAACGGCATTGGCGTCTGGTGGCAAAACGTGATAGAAGCCTACCGCGCTGTGAGACCCATGTGTTGGTTTGCCGGAATTTGTGAACAGGTAACTGAAAACTGCTAGAGACTTCACTTTGGGAAGAAGAACGCAGAGGCGATCGGAACCTCAGCTAGAACCAATTCTCGGACTCTTCCACTAGGTAATCAACCTCACAAACACCGCGCCCACCGGACAGCTTCTCAAGCTTAATCTTCAGCTCAACGCCTCACTCTCGCGAGGCCCGTCGGTCAGGTAACCCGCTGACAAGGCCACAGAATGTCGGTGCGAAAAGAAGCGTTCAGATGTGTACAACTCCACAGGGCTGCTTGTGCTAAGATCTCTCGTGGATCATGTAAATCATGAATTTCTGACGACATAACCGATTGATGGGAAGCTGCTTTTAGACCGAACCGAGAAGCCAGACCTCGGATACCTGCTGTTCGCATAGACAGTAAAGTCAGTCAGTCATCGAGAGCAAAGCGATGCATGACGTCTCCGGACCCAACGATAAATCGTTAATGGAAGCGTCTCTCCATTCCCTTCTGATCGATGTGCCTGCGCCGGATGGGGACAGTGTATTGTCGACGACCTGGGACAGCGATGGCTGGTGCCGAGGTCAGACCGATGGGCTTGATGTCATACTCGTCTTGCCAGTATCGCTGCTCCCCGCGCCAAGCATTAGGAGCCCACCAATCTGTCTCGTCTGGAGGCATATGCAAAGCACCCATGGCGTTCTCGCGGTTCCCATAGACCGTCAGTTGAATTTGGTGTCGACCACAGGCTAGTCGACCGAGGTCGGCTACATGAGGTGCGAGCGACATGTTGTAGGTCGTGTCCGCTAGTTTCGCCAGTAATGCCGGACCTTCGAAATGATACACCTGAAGCAACGTCTGCTTTGCTTCCTCGACCTGGAATGAGCAGTTGTAGTAGATGTTGCCCGCGTAAAATGGAAGTCCCTGACGGGTAATGTCGCCGAACGAGAGTCGATCTCGATCCAGTGCAGTAATGACGCCTCTATCGCCATAGAGAGTCACGCCAAACTCGCCCAAGATGTACACTCGTTCGAGAGGAGTAAGTCGACTGAAAGCAATGGATACTTGCAGTACGTGTTTGCCTTTGCCGATGCTACCGAGGCGGACGGTCGGGATATCTTCGTCGATGAACCATCCGACTCGTTCTCGAGCAATGTCGCGTCCGTCGATTGTCACCCGGCTGTTCTCGATGTTCTCGATTGCCAGCTGGGTATCGTCGATGTCGACGGTTGACTCGAACTCGAATCGCAGGTCGAGTGTGTCGACCGGCTGGCGTTCGGCATCCGTCAGGTTCCAAGGCTGAGGGAACGCATCCTTCTTGAGCGGAAGACTCAATCGCTGGCGTACGACATTGTCGATCTTGAGGACTTCCAACGGCGGCTGCCACTCCTCTCCGCCCAAACGCCATGACGCCTGGTCCAGGAGCAACACATTCGGCTCCGACAGCTCCACCGAGTCGAGCTCGAGCTTGCCGATCTGATTGATGTCGTCTTCATAATCCGGCTGTTTCCTAGCAATAGTGATCTCCGTCTGCTCGGAGCTCGGTTGACGTGGCGTGAGTCGCAGTAGTAGGCTACCGCTGGCGTGGAATGTCCAAGACAAGCGCGTCCACCCATCCACAACACTACTTTCCACCTCCCAGATCGTACCTTCGTGCGTGTCGAGCACCGTCGGTGTCCATGCTCCGCGCACATTCACACTCGTAGCAACCGGGTCCCATCGCTCGGTATCGCAGATGAAGAGATATCGATCGTCCCCGTCTGCTCGCAGTTGGTAGAAGAGAGAGTCAGTCTCGATTCCTCGCGTGGTAATCCGTATGTCTCGATGTGATTCGAGCGCGCTGAGGAGGTTCCATCGCGTGAACGGGACCTGGATACAGGGGAGGTCGACCGACTGAGGCTGAACGTCGACCAGTGAAGGAAGTCCACCTGTCACTATGACCGTCCCGCCAGCCGCGCTGAATTGCTGGAGGCGAAGCAGGGTGGACGATCGGATCGTTCTCAGATTGGGAACGATGACTGCGTCATAGCGACATGAACCGACCGGTAGCTGCTTGTTGATGGCATTAAGCGGTGTTTGTTGCTCGAAAAGGCTTTCAGCGATGAAGTCAAAGTCGATCAAGCCGTGCAAAAGCCAATGTGTCAGATCTTGGAAGGCGTGTTCGCGCCAGACTTGCTCTGATCCGTTTCGATCCGCCGGACCCCAAGTCAACCAGAATGACTCGATCGGGTGTATGACACCGACGCGAGTGACGGGTTTGCCGCGAGTCATGGCTGCGTTGATGCGAGAAAAGTGATCTTCGACCAAGTGGTACTCGTCCGCCCATGGACTTTGGTAGCCGATGGCAGCGGGGTAATCGCGCTTCGCCTCTCCAGCAATCGAATACGGGAAGAGATCTGAGACGTCAGCTGAGCGTGACCTTGGTGAGCTGGAGACGTACGATGAACTCTATTGGTGACACCGAGGACTGCTTGCCAGTTGCCAGCGCCCACATGGCCAGCAAGATCGTAAGTCCAATTAGTGACACCGTATTCCTCGGATAGGACCGCCTTGATGCCCTTCTGACGTGCGACGCTGACGGCTTGTTTGGCGGTATTGAATTCCCGCCCGTCGCATAGGATGTCGATGCCGGGCATATTCATGTTGTCGTAGCACCGCATCGCTTCTCCGAGGTATTGCGTTTGGGTCGTCAAGGTAGGTTCACCATTCATGTGTCCGGTCAACATGATACCGGCGGTCCGACACCACTCGGAGATCTGCTTGTTGAAAGCGTCATTGAACATGTTGCACACCAGATCGTGGTATCGATAGCGAGAGATACTGGCGTCGGTCGAGACATCCCAGACAAGTTCGGGCAAGTGTTGAATGATGCTGGAGCCGTAGGTGGCCTTGTACCGCTCCTCAAGCTCCCACGTCCAAGGCAGAAACAGATCCCGAGTCGAGTCTGAGCGATCGCGAAATTCTTTGCGCGTAGTTTGCGGCTCGTCCATAAATATAGAGGGTATGACGGTGCCGAAATCTGCTTTGAAGCGATCGTGGTAACGCTTGTGAGTGAGCTCGATAAAGAGCTTGATGGCGTCAGGATTGAGAGTGTCGACATAGTTGCCAAAGTTCCACCACGGCTCTGGACGATTCGACTCCAGGTAAAAGTAGAACTGACGGTCAGTGTCTGTGACGTTCTGTGACTCACAGTGACGTTCTTCCCCTTCTCTCCTTCTCCCAGCTGAACGTACTCGGCGCGTCCGTCCGGTCTCACGTTGATATCATAAGTCGCCAGTAACTTGCCGTTCTCGCTTCGAGTCGTCTGGCCTTTCGAGGGGTTTTTCACTCTGCACAAGTCAACCTACGTCGGACAAGCCAAGGCAAACACACTTACTCGAGCTCTTCCGGTAGCTGACCATACGGGAAGGTTGTCACAAGCAGGTGCATCTGACGAAAGTCTGGGTTCGCTTTGGTCACGAGCCCACCTGCTGCCCCGCTCGGCCAACGATCCTCGTCATACAGACACGCAAACATTTTGTTCTCGCGACAGAAATCGACACATCGGGCCATGATGTCGAGATACTCCTCGCCCATGTACTCGGTGTCGAGACCCGTGCGTGGATGCATGTAGGCACCTCCCATCCCCATCTTGTCCTTCATGTACCCAAGCTGTCGGGTAAGCTTGTCGGCGTCGAGCTTGTTGTTCCACGACCAAAACGGCGCTCCCCGGTACTCGGGTGGAGGGTCGCGCCATTTCTTCTCGTCGAACGGCTCGGCTGAACGCCCGTAGAGCAGAGGATTTGCGCTGGCAGCCATCTCGATTGAGGGCTTGAATTCGAGGCTAGCAGTGCGCAATGTCACATTGACATGAGCAGATTCTGCAGTCCCAATCCTTGCATTATCGACGGTGCCCCTTGACAACTCTCACGGGATGACAAACGACCGAAGGCGAAGCACCTGAAGGAAGCGGAGTGGGGACTCTGCCGGTGGAGGGTCATCGGCGTAATCCGTCCGGCCCGGAACAGCCGCTGACGTGATTTCACAATGGGCCTCTTTGATCTGCAGCCATGTTGGATGTTGGCCGATGGATGCACCACCTGGGCGAGCGCTATCCACCAACAGCGCGCATGATGGCGAATGTCTTCTTCGGTGGATGTTCTCTCACGGGTGGGGAAATGTTAACTCAAAGGCCACTAGCGTCACAGCTGCAACTGGGGTATCCGCCAAGGATTCGCAAATAACGTTGAGACTTCCTGCTGGTATCGAGTCTACGGCCCGTGGGGCTTCGGTGTAGCCACTTGGTCTCCAGGTGGATCGTCTTGGCGGGCCGCGATGGGGTGTCCACCACGATGACGGGCCGTTGAGTTGCAGAGACCGAGAGGTGGGGAGAGCCTAACGAAAGGCTCACACATAAGAGCCGCGGGCGAAGACTGACCACGCCTTCACTACTGCTCAACCACGGGCAAACCCTCCGGTTACAGACACGCAATCAGCCGAACGGAATGGGCGGCAGTGGCTTTCGAGAATCCGAACCATCTGTTGTCGGTCTTACCGAGGAGCAACTACGAGCTCAGGTCCAGATCGACATCGAGCCCGAGCTTGTTCGACTGGGCTACGAAGTTGTACAACGTCAAAAATCAGAGACTTTCCGCCAATCCTGGGCCAATCATTGGCGAGCCGCTGCATGGAGTGTCTTCATTACTCTCGCTCTGCTCATGGAGGGGTATGATACCAGCTTGGTGAGGGACTGATCCATACTCGCTAGGCGGTCGAGACTGACTTGGACAAACTTAGCTGAGCTCCTTCTTTGGTCTGCCCCAATTCCTCGACTCTTTTGGCGTTGGATATGAGGGCAAGAAGGTGATCCCGGCGGACTATCAGGGTGGACTTCAAAATACGGTCAAAGTCGGTCAACTAATTGGGCTTGCGATCACCGGCACTTGTCAAGAACGATACGGCAGCAAGCGGACATACATCGGAGGGAGGATCGCCATGACGGCCGCCATCTTTCTTCCCGTCTTCGCCGTCAGTCTTGATATGATTCTGGTCGCACAGCTCGTTAAGGGGTAACCATGGGGTATGTTTCGTAAGTGAATCCAAGGACTTTCGCCCGGTGAACAGCATTGAACGAGTAGAAACGCTCACAACGGCATATGCCGCCGAAATCTGCCCGATAGCAATTCGGGGTCACTTGGCGACCCTGGCGTCTATGGGGTGGGGAGGCGTAAGTCTTCTGTGTAATGAACATCTCAAAGATTCGCTTACTCTTACAGGGCGGCTTCATCGGTAGCGGCGTTCTGCGAGGCTGTTTGGGCATCCCAAACGAATGGGCTTGGAAAATCCCCTTCGCCGTCCAGTGGGTATGGCCAGTTCCGCTCGCCTTGGGCTGCTTCTTCGCTCCCGAAAGCGCTTGGTGGCTTGTGAGGCAAGGACGCTTCGAGAAGGCTGAGAAGACACTGAAGCGGACTGCTTCACGGGGTGTGTATGTTGAGCGAGAAGCAGAAGGCTTCGTCGCCTACATGCGATACACCGATGCTCTGGAGAAAGTCGAGGCTGCAAACGGATCTTGGGTCGAGCTGTTCAAGAAGGGTTCCAATCTAAGACGTACCGAAGTGGTGAGTGGCATGCCTTGACTGCTGAGCCAGAGATAGACTGACGGCGTAGATGATCGGTACCTGGCTCGTACAAATGTGGGTTCTCTCACCTACATTTGTGTGCCCTGACCATACTGATTGGTCTCAGCTGGAACGGGAACATGATCGCCGGTCTCACTGTCCAATTGTCGGTCTACCATATTGCTCGTGTCGCATATTCTGACTCGACTACAGCTTAAACAAGCCGGCATGGGAACGACCGAAGCTTTCAATTTCAACATCATCCTCGACGCCCTCGGTATCGTCGGTGTCATGATGTGAGACTCGCACGTATAGGTACAGCCAGTGATCTGGCTGATTTGGACATAGGTCCTGGGTGTTTCTCAGTTGGTTCGGTCGGCGACACATCTGTTTGTCGGGGATTCTCCTGGAAGCCTGCTGTCTCCTGCCGATCGGAGTGCTAGGCTTTGTGGCGCCTTCCGATGCTGTCCTCAAAACATTGGGCGGCCTTCTCACCTCAATCAACCTGATCTTTCACTTTTCGCTTGGGCCAGTCTGTAAGCTCAGTAGAACACCTCATGTGCGTTCACGACTGATACACTCACAGGCTACGCCATTGTGGCGGAATTGCCTTCAGCACGGCTGAGGAGTCGGTCCATTGTTCTTGGCCGATTCACCTATGTCTGCAGTGCGATCGCCGCTCAGCAGCTCAACGTTCGAATGGTAGCGAGCGACGGATTCAATTGGCCGGCGAAATCGGGCTTGTTCTGGCTCGGCTGCAATGCCATATGCTTTACCTGGGCTTTCTTCCGACTGCCCGAGACTGGCGGTTTCAGCTTTGCCGAACTTGACATCCTCTTTGCCAATCGAGTTCCCGCTCGAAAATTCAAAAAGGCAGCCGTGAAAGGTAGGGGAGACTCTCAAGCTCCGAGCTCTGCCGGCGCAGTAGCTGATGAGCTCAGACGAAGCCGGCGAGTTCGGTTTGGTCGACGTGCAAAAGGAAGCCGACATCAAGAAAAACGTCGAAGATGACAAGGTCGAAGACGTTGCAGCAGGCGGCGTCGTCGACGACAAGGACGCCAAGCACCCTGTACATACACTCGTATGAACTGCACGGGAATGTGTAATAGGAAGGCGCCGGAGCTGCTCAAGCAAGAGGCTGATACGGCGGGTAAGTGCTAAGGCAGAAGATGAGTTGTCAGCGCAAAAACAATGCGGAGGGCCGAAAGTGATGTATGTATGCGAAGTCTCTACATGTTTGTGTTGTTCTTCAGTCCACTGAAGAGTAGTTTAGCAAAAGGAAATCTTGGTTCGTCGAGCAGAGTCGCTGCCTAGTCCAACGACCGTGAGGTCTCGCCGATTGAGACTTTAATGTTGTCACTAGGTGGTGGTGCCGCGATCGAAGCGGTCACTAGACTTGTATTGGACAGATGAGACTTCTTGGTGAATGGGTAGACACACGTACAGGAATCCATTCTGTCAGAGCTCCCTTGCGAGCGGACCTCTAAGCTCAAGGCTGACAGCATTGACCGCGAAGGTCGTCAAGACAGGAACCTCGCTGGTGACACTCCGTTGTACTACTGTACAGCACAAATCACGAACTCAAGGACTGTGTTCGGCGAAGGCATTCAAGAGATGAGATGAAAGCGCTGATACCCTGCTCTCGATTCACCGTACAATGAGACCAACGCCCGGAGTCCAGTCTACATACCCAATGACTCGAATCACTCGTATTGCGAGCGAGGAGTCAGAAGCTTTCACCTACCCACCCCAATCGCCGTCCGGCGATGTAGCGACCAGCTACCACGAAAGTCCACTGGAATATGGTTCTCTCCCTCGCTTCCTGAGAGCAGTGGAGTCGGTACCCTCCATACGGAAGACTTACACTGTCGAGCCAGGTTCAGAGCTGTCCACTATCGCCCCTAGTGCACCATCCGACAAGTCAGTCATCATCGCGCTCGAATACTTTGCTTCCTGCAAGGCAGCTCCATGCTCCATCCTGCGTTGGTCGAAAGACGCGCTCATTCGTGGTCGTCAGAGTCAGCTGACCGCCTCGAACATACGACGACTGACTCGCATGCGCCACGACAAAGACGAGAGAACGCGACGAGCTTCCAGAACGGTGAGCGATTGGTTCGACCTCGATCTGACTTTCGATGATCCGACACGTCGACAATCCGAGAGGGAAGCTGAGGTGGCGGCAGCGGAGAGGGCTCGAAAAGACGAGCAGGCGAGGGAGATTTGGCATAGTCACTGGAACGTGTGAGCGTCAGGGTGTTGAGGTTTCCAGTTTGGTGCGAGCGAGACACCGGAGATTGAGAGCGTTAGTGGGTGTCGTATGACCGATGAGTCGTTAGTGCGGGAGACAGGCGGGTAGTCGTTCATCTACACTATGTACAATTACAGGTTAACTTTCTCGCTCCCGACCCCTCCTACTCCACCTCGATGGGGTATAGATGCCGTACATCCGCTCGCAACGTGACGTCGGGCCGACCTTACCGCCGCTCGACACGCTTGATCTCTGCGTCGACCGCTTCGAGGCCTTTGGCGCTCAGCTCGGGTTTCCCGCTCGTCCAGCCGCTCTCGAAGAATTGCGACTGGTATCTGTAGGGTTCGTCAGCAAGGGCATTACAAATGAAGCGTGCCAAGAAATAGAGACCCACTCGACGCCGTCCGCCTTGCGCTTGCTCGCGAGATCCCGCTGCGCCTGCTCGATCACCTGCTTCTGCCTCGTCGCCTCGCCCCAATTCTTCGACAGGAGGTTCTGCGTGACTGGATCCCAGAGTTTGCGCGACTCGTGTCCGTCTTGATCAGGCATGGGTCGAACGTCTTTGGGGATGAGTGCGAGTTGGTCGAGATCGAGCAGAACGCGCCATTCCTGATGCGAACGTCAGCACTGCAAGGCGACGCACATATCGCGAATGATGTGTTTCGATGATGTGGGGGCAGGCGGGAATGACTCACCTTCTCGCCCTTCAACCTGTACTTGATCTGCTTCATCCACGATCCCTCGATGGTGGCGACGATCTTGTCCGACGGTACCTGCTTCGCCCTTGTCCAGCTAGCTTCCTCCTCGTTTCCGACGGTATACCGGTAGATGACACCGTCCAAAGCGAATTTCGGCTTGCCCAACCAAGACTAGGAGTCTCGTCAGCATTCCTTGCTCTGTGCAGCAAGGGATTAGCGAGACAGGTTACTCACTTCGTCCTTGTAGTCCAAGATTGTCCTGAGCTTTGTCGTGCTCTGCTCACCGCCGCTACACGTGATAGAGATCTGATCGCTGATGGTACCGTAATAAGAGCCTTTCAGGATCCCGTTGACTTGGGCGGAGGGGTGAGTGATCTGGTACTCCTGCGAGAATGAGCTTGGTCTGGCATACATGGTGAGGCTACGCGACGAGCACGTACCTCGCCTTGGCCTGGTCCGTCTCGCTTGATCCGGACAAAGATGCCCTTGTTGGTATCACCAGGACCGACCTTGACCGCTGAAACAGATCAGCTTTACCCTTTTCGAGAACATGTGGGCGTTAGCTTACACATGCCCGAAACTCTAGCGAGGATCTGATCGACGCCGACAGCCTCGATACCTTTGGCCGGACAACCATAGTACGCAGCCGATATAGGCGGATGATGCGACACTTGCTCGCACTAGATCGCATGAGCCAAGCCATAGAGCGGACAAGAGAGTAGCGGGAAGACATGACTTGCCAGGAAAACCACCGTGACCTTCTCCGAGTCCACCACACCCGCATCCGGGTCCGCCTCGACCTCATCACCTGGTCCGGGAATAGCGCGATTCACACCCAAGTTTTCCGTCGACTTCTTCTTGGACGCCGACGAGGGTAGGGAGAGGGGAGGGATCTTCTTTGACGAGTTTGACCGGATCGAGCTGTGTCTTATCAGCCAATGCGCCTCGTGTTGTTTACCGGATGACTGCAACTCACCTGGTCTCGCTATTTGCCCTCCCACCGTCTTCTGGCCTTAGGAGCGGAGTCGTCCATCCGCTACCTCCCTGTCCGCCGTATGCCGGTTCGCCGGGTATAGGGACATGCACGTGTGTCCGGACGACGGGTTCCTTGGTCTGCTGGTCAATGAGGAGAGGGGGAAGGTTCCACGAGCAACGGAAGTGTTCGCCTGAGTTCGAGTTAGAGCAGAGGACTTCGAGATTGAGAGCACACAGGCAGGACGAGAACTCTCACCGAGAGCCGAATTGTAGGGTTTACCCAATCTTGCGCGAACGAACTTGAGTTCCTTGCTGAACGAGAATCGCAAGACGGCCAACATCCGTTCTAGCTCGTCACTGGAATCACCGATGCTGCACAGTGTGTCAGCTGATGGACAGCGCAGCCGAATTAACTTGACTTACGCAGCAAAGATGTCGGCCCGATCGGCATACTGCCAATATTCTAGATTGGGGATGGGTTCGAGTAGGGAAGCGGGGAGTGATAACCGTCTGATGAGATCAGCAAAATCGATCCACCTGCAGAAGGCGAAAGGTGATGCGCTCACAGGTTGGCAATGTCCTTGACCGACGCTAGCCTGATATCGTGAGCATTAAAGACCAGATCTCGACGTGGATGAACTCACTTCCTCAGCAGACCGAGCAACACCCGGATCTTGCTCTCTTCCCCTCCGTTGCCGACCTCGGGCAAGGTCGCAGGCGCCCCATCCTCATCCGTGAACGGTTGAATAGCTGCGACGCGTCAGCTTCTGTTGAGCAGGGACATGATGATCGCCAAAAAAGGAGATTAGGGGAACAAGGTTGAAAGGAAGCAGAAAAGCCGAGCCGACATGGTCGGAGCGCAAGAAGCAAGAGGGAGGTGGCCGTCGAGGGCTATGAGAGATAATGGTGGCGATGAGACGGACAGAGAGACCGAAGCCCTCGGTGAGACGAGGCAGCAAGAGTCGACTTGATGGAGTGTTACAGCTGGATTGTGACCAGATCAGGGTGATGACCGTCAACAGCAGGATGGCACGTTCTTCCGGCGCTCCCAACGCCCGGTCCAACGCGTCTCGCTCCCTGCACATCTTCATCAGGCCATGACAATCCTTCTCTTCCATCTGGACCTTCCGGTATGCCATATCCTCGTACGTGTAAAGCGCTTGAAGCTGCTCCCCCGCTCTTCGATCTAGAGCTTTGGTCCTGGGACAGGGCAACGCGCTTCCACCCGGCTCCAACGCTCCGACCTCCCTTGAATCCGTTCGAATAGACACGCACTTGGGTCATCGTCCGTCGGGATACCAGTCGGTTTGTCTAGCTCCTTGTCCTTGTCTTTGCCCATGATGTATAGATTTATAGATGTATATGAATGAATGTATATAGAGATATGTATAGATACTCGGTGATACTTGTGGTGTCTCGTTCAACCTGGACGTCATAAGGTCTTGAACATTAGGCGCCCTAAATTCCGTGATATCAGTGGGGAGAAAGTCTGGATAGGCACCCCAGAATACAACTTGAGATAATTTTGATTCCGCTTGACCATGCGACGAGTTGTTGACGGTGAGGACTGGGTGTTTGATGGCGTCAAGCTATACTTTGATCACTCTGATACTCACTCCACCCCGAAGCCATGTCGAGAGGAGGGTTCAGAGGCCGAGGAAGGGGCGGTCCACCCGGCATGCCGGCTTTCAACTCGAGAGACTATATGGAGGCGATGCAAAGGGCAAACAAGCATGGAGGGATGCTGTACCCGGTGGGTCTAGAACTGTCGCCAAATCGCAGCCTAGTGCATAGCTTATGATCCGCGTTAGCCACTCGAATCTAAGCAGCTGGCATACCTGACCGAACCGAGCGAGAGCGAGTCGACCGCGATGCAGTATGCACTCGAGATGGAAGATGTGCTGAGTCGAGGGTTAGGGGAGCTGGGCACGCCATGGCGTCTAGCAGCAGAGCGAAAGAGTGTCGGCATAGGTGAGTCCCACTGTGCTACTCTGCAACATGTCAATCAAGACCTGATCTGACATCTGGCAGAGATCGAGTCCTACTCGGATCGCTTCAAATCGCAAGTAGCGTCAGGCTCGTCCAAGCTCGACCCGGCTATTCTCCGTCTGGACCCGTCATTGTTCCCGCCAGTTCTGTGGAAAGAGTACTTTGAAGGACAGGCCATCGCGGCGGATAAGGCCAGGAAAGAAAAGGCAAAGAAGCGGAAAAGGCTAGACGACGAGGATATCGACGAGAAGCTCGAGCAGGTCGTGAGTCGGGTTTCGCCTGTGCGCGTAGTTCTGATGTATGCGTCCAAGCTGACATGGCTTGCTGTAGTCTGAAGAAGAGTCGGTCGTTGACGACTTTGACTTTGACGACGATGAAGGTTCGGATCATCAGGATTATGACGCCAACTACTTTGACAATGGCGAAGGGGACGACGATTCGGGCGGTGAAGAGGGTGAGTAGTCTCTCAATGCCTACGACCCTCGTGCGAACGCGACCATCACGATCTGTCTACTCGCTTGCACCTGATTCGTGCTGATTATGTACAGAGGAGAACAACAATAATGGCGGCGACGATTAGTCGACTGAGCCACATCACATCCGCATCTCAGCATCTGTATTCAAAGTCAAGTGCATTCGGAGTCATGTCTGTATGTATCCACTACCAGTGCAGGATTGCAATCACCCGGGAATGTCTCGGCTCGACTTGGATGTCTGAAATCCTCCAACAGCTTTGCGATGAAATTGTCGGAGAAAGCGAGATAGGCCTGATACACTCCCAGATCCCGTATCGCCCTCCTCGGTCAGGCATGACTAAGCCGACCGCAGATCGACTCTACAGTCATCGTCCTCGCCTACACTCCTTCAATCATCGAAGATGAGTGGAATAAGGCTGCGGCACAGTCGATATCCCCTTTCGGCCGAACTTCGACCGCGGCGCAGTCGCGCGATGATATTTATCAGATACTGCGGACTGGCTATATCTATACGATGCTGATAGTCTTCAGAGACTGATTCACACCCTTCCCATTCTTACTGATCCTCCAAACACGATGGCTCGTCTGATCGCCACTTGTCTGCTCGCCGCCGTTTCGCTGATCGTCGTGTGGACACTCTTGTCGGCGACGCCAAAGTGTCAGATCGATCCATTCACGAACCGAGTCATCCTGATCCGACACGCTGAGAAGGGACCTCAATTCACGGACGACATCGCTCACACCCTCCATCCTGAACCTTTTGAGCCGCCTCGCGGTCCACCACCGCCCGGTCGAGGAGGGCGGAAGAAGTTCCCCAGTGGTTTGAACGATGATGGCCGAAAGCGAGCGCAATACCTTCGAACGGCGAGTCTCATCCCGCTCACTGAGGTACAGATTGTCCGCTGACCTTGTTTAGCTGTTTGGTAATGAGAGCGAATACGATATTGGTATGATCTTGGCTGCTCCCAGAGATATGCCGATAGAGACGGAAAGAACGTATGCCACAGTTGCTCCGCTCGCCGAGAATCTAGGTCTCGAGGTTATGATCGAGTGGTAAGTCTATCTTGCACCCGTGCTGTGTTTTGCATCAGCGAGATTCTGACTCGACTGAGATGCTGACGCGATAGTGCCGAGTCGGGAGCTAGCTGTGTTGCACGTCAAGTCGAGGCTTTCAGCAAAGTCTCGAATCTGGACATCCTGATCGCTTGGGTCAGTCCAGTCAACTCTGAGCCGTTGGTGGAGAGGCTATCTGCTGATCTCCGTATAGAAGCACCGCGACCTCAATGACATAGCGACAGCTCTGGGCGCACGCAACGCCAGGCAAACGTATCCCGACGATCGGTGCGTCGCGCCACCAGAAGGAGGAAGGAAGGAACCTGCTGATCCACGTTTTAGATACGACATCATCTGGATGGTCGAGAACGGCGCGATCACCGAGAAGCGCTCGATGCACTGTCCTGGACTGGACGATAGGCGGGTAGATGAGGGCGATCCCGACCTCGAAATCGAGAGGAAACGGACGAACGGGGTCTTGACCATCATGCAAGCCATCGTGCAAAGGGTAATTAGGGCATGGTGAGATCTCCAACATACAAAGGTGTCCAACAACCCCGCGAATACCGACCCAAGGGAGTGCACTGTGATGCGGAGTATGAGGCTGTCATCTACACGTTCGTTAGTGAACGGCACGATTCGCAAAGCGCATACACAGATACAGCATCCACTATGCATACGCTGTGCGGGTATGTTCGCGATCGCCCATTGTCCGTGCAGAACCCGAATGACCCCAAAGAGATGATCCCTAACCCCCTCATCGTCTCGCCGCCTCGCAAAAACGGCACCTTTCCTCAACGTTCACGGGTCGACTTGATTCCGCCTGATCCTCGCCTGTGCACCTTCGAGGTATATGCCGCGCTTGGGTGGGGGCGGCTGGTTATCATCGCCAGACGAGGTGGAGCAGAGCGTTTGAGGACATTGAGGTGAGTCGACCGCCGGTAATGACCCGACCAAGACTACGCCGGCCCCGGGCTGACGAGTTGATCAGCACAGAACGAGGCCACCGGCTCCTTGCATCGACTCACACTTTCGACATAGTAGCATCCCAGGTCTGCTGCGACTGCACATGTGTAAAACACTTGAGCATCCGTGACTTCATAGCCTGATCCAGCGCCAAACCCCTTCTCCGTGGCGAAACGACCACCACTGACGTCGGTGTCGAGAACATACACGCTGACATCGGTGCTGTCGAATGGGCAGGTGTAGCCCGGGACTGACGAAAAGGTTAGCTGAACATGATGTTGTCTCTCCAAGATTAAAGTCCCTCACCTAGACCGACGGTAGCGCCTTTCGCCATTGCCCTACGACGGTATGTAGTCTACTCCAGGTGAAGGCCCGGGGCACGATGCTGGAAATCTCGGGGCAGTCGGTGTTTGATTCACTAGCCAGTGTAAGGCTTGCTGAACAGTGCCAGCTCGGTATCTGTACAACGCAAGAGGCAGAAACGCTGCTCACTACTCCACCTCCCAGACATGTGCAGGTGATTGGGCTCTGATCCGGTTCGTCAGTACCTTCTCCTCCTGCCTTGTCCTTGTCGGTGTACCCTTTGTCACTCACCCTTTCGGGATATGTATGCGAGACCTGCGGTACCAGATCCCGCCGTCTGTGAGCGTGCGACCGTTGCGTATGTCAAGTTGAAGAGCAATGCGAACATTGTGAGTTTGCGGACAGTGTTCGAGTCAGAGTGAGCTGGAAATGGACGTCAGATATCCATTTTCGACCTCCCTGTATTGTTTCCCGGACACCCAGACGTCTAGACCTCGGCACATGCTTCGTCCTGACGCGAGAAGATTTGTTTGTTTGCTGACCTCAACCACTTCGATCGCTGTATCACGCTGTTTCATACGACCTGTACCTGCCGAGACTATGCCCCTCAAACCATCAGCTGCGCAACATTTCGCCGAGCCCCGACATTCACAAAGGAAGGTTCCAGACCATACCGTCCCTTCTTGAGCGCACATGTGGTCGGACGTGAGGCGTTTCGAATCAAAAGACCATCCATAAGCAAAATGTCAAGTCGGTATTCGGTGCCTACTGCAGACCAGACGGAACCGGCACCGGCGCGTCGATCTTCGGGCGAATAAACAACGCCCCGCTCGCCGTCGTCTCCGCGCTCGGCGTATCCGCGCAAAGCCCATTTATCGGCGAGATCAGACTCTGGCCCGTCAACTTTGCCCCCAATGGCTGGGCCTTCTGCGACGGAAGTCTACCGAGTATCAGCGAGAACGAAGCGCTCTCCAGCCTGATCGGCACTCAATACGGCGGAGACGGTGTCGAGACTTTTGCCCTGCCGGATCTCCGAAATGCCTTGCCCATGGGCGCATCCCCCCAATACCCGCTGGCCAGTCGTGGAGGCGGTCAAGGGTCGAACTTCAACGGCAACGTCTTTGGCTCGATATCCATCTTTCAAGCCAACTTGCCCCGCATTCGCATCGAGCCGAGTTCATCGGAGGCAATTCTGACTCGACTGTTGAAACCGTCCTTTCCGTCGCTCAGTGCCCCCTACAGCAGGTCGCGCAAAACGGTGGTTTCCTCGCTCAGGGTTCCAAGAGCGGACAAGGAGCCGCCAGCATCTACCTACCGCCTTCTGCTAACCCAGCCAGTCGAGTCAAACTCTCCGGAGGTTTGGTGGGTACCGTCACTACCACTTCGTCCGGTCAGGTGCTGGTGGAACAAACCGGTGAAGGTCAGCCGATCAGCTTCAACCTTCCCGTCAACGGTGTCGCCGAGTCGACGTTGCCACCCTACCTCGCCCTCAACTACATCATCTCGCTCTCCGGTGTCTTCCTCAGCCCTGGCTGATTGAGTGCGGCAGAGACCGGTGTCGTCCGTCACGACAGGCAGGATTGGGTGGGAGGAGCTTTCACAGCACATGGTGTAGTTGGTCTATTCCGGTCTCAGGAGTGCGCGTTTGTGTCTTTGTCGGAGTGGGTATATCTGTGATTCGACAATGTATCCGTGTCAACGGCTGTACAGCCTAAGGTATCCTTGATCCGCTGAATCAGCATAGCACAGCCAAGAACACCTGTTTCCTGTGCCAAGTTGCGGCATTGTGTGTGCATAATCAACGCGGAGCTCCGCCTCCACATTTGTTTCCGTCATTTCCGGGTCCTTTGGCTTTCCGCACCGAAGCACGCCTTCGTCGCCATGACTATATACAGTATGAACCCTTGATGTCTAAGCAATCTCTATAAGCGACTTGATATAGATCAAGCAACGATATAGCCTCTTTAGACACTATATATACCACCCACAAGTCACTCAACTCGCTCTTCAGTTTTCTCAAGCTCTCACCATCTCGTTTGATACCACTCTCAACCCGCTTCACACCCCCGACACGTCATCCAACATGTCCGTGCCCAAGACTATGAAAGCCGTCATCTGCACCGGTCTTGTGAGTCTTCGCTCATCACCAAATGTATGATGGTCCAACCTGACACCTCAGCCCAACGCCGAGATCAAGGAGGTCGACGTGCCCACCCCCGCCGAGAACGAAGTGATCATCAAGGTTCACTACGCCAGTGCTGTGAGTTTGCCCTTCATGCTTGGACCCCTCATCCACCATCACCACTAGAAGAAGACACCCGCGTCTCTGATGCTTCTGTGTTCCTCTGACTTCCACCTATCTACTCCTCGCCGCTTCCGTGTGTACATGCTGACAGACCAGAACCCGACCGATTGGAAGCACAAAGCGAAACTCTCCCCGGAAGGGTCCATTCTCGGATGCGATCTGTCGGGCACCATCGCGAAGACCTCCTCGTCTTACCCCCACCTCAAGGAAGGCCAGAAGGTCGTCGCGTACGTCCACGGAGGCAAGTTTGACGACCGAGGTGCGTTCGCGGAGTACGCCAAGGTTAGGGGTGACTTCGTGATTGCCTTGCCGGAAGGTGCGGAAAGCTTGGGATGGGGCAAGGACGGTGGATTGGAGGCTTCGAGCAGCTTGGGCATCCCCTTCGTCACTGCCTCAATGGTGAGTCCGCACCCTCTGGGTGACTCGATGATGACTGCAGTCTGACATCACAGGCTCTGTTCTACTCGCAGGGCAACGACTACCCGCCGGCCAAGAAGTCGGGTGACGAATGGGTGAGCTAATGCGGATCTCGAGTTTTCCCCGAACCATGCTGACGTATCAGTTCTTCATCCAGGGTGGATCGTCCGCCGTCGGCCTCTATGCCATACAGCTCGCCAAAGCTATCGGCTTCAAGGTCGCCGTCACTTGCTCGCCTCACTCGAACGATCTCGTCAAGTCGTACGGTGCCGACCTCGTTGCTGACTACCACAACCCCGCTGAAGCCGTCAAAGCCGTTAAGCAGGCTTCCGGAGGTGGTGTCGCTGGAGCTCTTGAGGCTATCGGCGGCAAGGACAACGCTCAGCTCGCTATCGACTGTTTCGGCGACAAGTCGGGCAAGGTCACCACCCTCCTTGGTGTTCCCGAAGATCTCTCGGGAACCGACAAGGTCAAGGTTGAGGGCATCTTGATGTACACTGTTGGTGGATACGTGAGTACCTACCACAACTCTGTCGGCGATCTCGATTGATGATGCTGACGAGCAGACCTTCGAGCTCTTCCCCGGCAAGGAGATTCCCGCTCAACCTGAAGACGAGAAGTGGATGAAGTCCTACGTTCCCAAGATCCCCAAGATCCTGTCCGACTTCAGCATCAAGCCGAACCCTCCCGACGTCAGGCAGGGTATTGACAGCGTCCTTCCTGGTCTCCAGGAGCTCCAGGTAGGTCACCCTCACACTGGCAGTGACGAGACACGCTCATGATGTCAGGACGGAAAGGTCAGCGGCAAGAAGTTGATCTTCAAGATCGCTTAGACGAAGCTCGATGCGATGGTACTATTCCGGCTAGACCGGCTCAAGTAGCAGAATGATTTTCGAAAACATAGGTGAAGCTGTGAAAAGATGCAGTCGTACGAAATACACAAGCACATGAAGCTCATCTCCCGCGCTCTGAACTCCTCAAGCCTCACGTCACCACTCACACGCTGCAGCACCCTCGACTACGCGGCGAGCAACAACACGTTCGACATACATGCTATGCGACAAGAACAGTATCAAGTTGACATCGTCAGGGACTTGGCGATCTCCTCCGCCTCTGCCTTCTCCACTTTACCGTCCACCACTGCCACCTTGAACCATCGACGGATGGTCTGTCCATCCGGTATCTCGATTCGATTCTCCCAAGCGACAGCCGAGCCTACACCGGGATAACCAGCGCACCTCACCACCCACGGATCCTGCGCCGATCGGTCGTCAGCCGGTACGAAGACGAGCGTGGCGTCGCCGCACACTCCAGGTCGAGCCTCGAATCGAGCTGACCAAGCGATCCAGGGACTGATCGAACCGTGCACGGCATCTTCGCCTTCTGCGGCCGCCGAGTAGATCGAGACGTTTGAACAGCGAGGCAGACGCCAGAAGAATCCGCCGTAACCACCTCCGACACGTCCATTCGATCCGGGGCTGCCGAGCGAGACGTCACCGTCGACAGCGGTCAGGTCGGTACAGAAGGAGATCTGCCATCCCGCGGCTGATGTGCCAGACGGAGGAGACCAGTGAGAGCATCGTATTGTCTGCTGTTCCGAGATGACCTGACGACCATTCTGATCGACCCAGGCGAGCGAGTGATCGAGTCCGACTTGAGCTTCGACCGAGCCGTTCACGGTGGGTGTCTGCTCGATGCTCTTCGACTCGATTTTGCCGTGATTGTCCAGCAAGACATACCCTCGACCGTGGATGTACGTTCCACCGCCCCAGAAACTGGTTCCGTCGACGTCGGGAACAGCAAAGCCGAGACCGCAATGCCAGTCGTGGTCGGACGGATGCGTGGCAGTGACTTCGACTCCCGTGAGAGTGCGGACGGGATGGATGTATGGTCGGGGAGTCGAGGTCGAAGCGGTTCCACTGCCGTCAAGGACGTCGAGCAGGAGATGCTTGTCGAGGTGCAGCTGTGCCAGTGTCTTGTCGCGCCCAGTGAATGCCCATGGTGCGCCAACTTCCGAGAACAAGGCGTCCGATCTCGCTGCTTTGGCGATCCACTCCTCGATATCCTGGATGACTGGATGAGCTTCGTCACCCGTATCTCGTACTTCGATGTATTTGCGCTCGATATGTACAGGTTCGCCATGGTTGCGAATGGCGTCGAGCACTCTCATGAATGAGCCGGTCGAGCGTAGAGGTAGCCTGAGCCTTTCTCCTTTGGTCCGGTGCTCAATCAGGTTCTCGAGAAGATTCGTCCTTCCGTACTGCCGTGTCTCGCCGTTGATTGTGACTTCGTCGGTGACGTAGCCGAACACCGCAGATCCCTTGTCTCCGACGACCTCGACTTTCGGTTTCTGCTGTTCTGAAGCGCAGAGGGTGAGGGCTGCGACGACCTTGGTGCCGTTGGTGGAGGTAACGCGGAGGGAGACTGTGTCATCCGTATCGATAGCTTGACTGCGATACGCTTCGACCTCGACATTGGCGACCTCTGAAGCCTCGGTCACGTCAGCGACATGAAGGGCGGTTTCCACAGCATGTGCGAGGGCGTTGGTCGATACTCCGTCCATCGCCCAGATATCCCCTAAACTCCTCTTGCCCACCCATGCTGATCGCTTCCAGTATGCAGCTCTTCTCAGCCAGTTTCCTGTAGCCCTGACCGATCGAATCACCCCCAAATCCAACTCCTCCCCTCTCAACGCGTCGATTGCGAGCGATCCAATACTCTGGAATCCCACCTGCACCACTCGTCCGGTCTGTCGCTCCAGTTCCACCGTGTTTTCAAAGTCGGCCATGGTCGCAAAAGGTGGCTTCTCGAGCAGGACATCAGCTCCAGCGAGCAATGCTTCTTTGGTGATGGGAGCGTGAAGGTGGATGGGGACCGAGACGATGACGATGTCGGGAACGCCAGCGGATGCCAAAGCTTCGGACAGGACGTTGAACAGCGGTGCGGTATGTGGCATGACGAATGAGGAATCACGAGCGCGTTGAGCATTGACGACGGGATCGACGATGGCGATGAGCTGAACCTTCTTCTCGGCCTCCAGTCTTGCGATGTTGAGGAGGTGCGAGGCGCCGAAGCCGCCCACACCCACCAGGATGAGTCGTGCGGTCATTTGGTCGTAGATCAATGATAGCGATACGTAAATGGGTGCGAATGACAACGACAGGATGGAGCAGCGACCTTCCTACGCCTCACGTCGCTCGCATTACGAACAATGATCAGCGTGGACAAAGGACATCACTGATGAATCCTGATTGGCGTGGATCCGGGGCAAGCCGAGCGATAAAGTGCCCGGGAAACCCCACCCGGGAGGCCCGGAATTCACCGGCATAAACATCCGCCTTGCTTGGCGGGCTCCACCGGGCCGCCCAGGCCGTAAATCATCAACGAGTCCAGAACCTGCCAGCGATGCATCACTTTCGTACATAGAGCGCCATTGTTTCCTGCATCGAGTCGTCTGTCCTCATCTCCCGCATCACCTAGTCCCACACATTCACTGCCTTCAGTCTCAATCACACACCATGTCGCAGCCCAAATCGTCGACTACCCACCATGTCAAGGTCGTCATGAACGGTGTTACCGGCCGTATGGGCACCAATCAGCACTTGATCAGATCGATCCTCGCCATTCGAAAGCAAGGCGGTGTGTTCTGCTCTGACGGCGACCGTATCATCCCTACACCTGTCCTTGTCGGTCGAAACAAGGACAAGCTTCTCGAACTCGCCAAGTCGAATGGTCTTGACGAAAGCTGCATCTCGCTCGACATGGACGCTGCTCTGGCCGACAAGGAAGCGACTATCTACTTTGACGCTCAGACTACCGGACGAAGAGTCGATGCTGTGAAGAAGGCCCTCAAGGCTGGCAAGCACGTCTACTGCGAGAAGCCGACGGCGACGAGCACCGAGGAGGCGTACGAGCTGTATCAGGCCGCCAAGGCTTCTGGATTGAAGCACGGTGTTGTCCAGGACAAGTTGTGGCTTCCCGGGTTGGTCAAGCTCAAGAGCTTGCTCGACAGCGGCTTCTTCGGTGACGTCCTCTCGGTCAAGGGTGATTTCGGTTACTGGGTGTTCACCGGAATGGGCCCCGTCGACCCGCAGCGACCGAGCTGGAACTACCGAAAGGAGGACGATGGTGGGATCATCAGCGATATGGTCTGTCACTGGCGATACGTCATCCACAACCTCTTCGGACCGATCAAGTCCTTGACCTGTCTCGGTGCGACTCACATCCCCGAGCGAAAGGACGAGCAGGGTAAAGTCTACAAGTGTACCGCCGACGATGCCTGCTATGCGACTTTCGAGCTCCAGAACGGCGTTGTCGTACACTTCAACTCTTCCTGGGTCACTCGACCTCGACGTGACGATCTTCTCACCATCCAAGTTGACGGTAGCAAAGGGTCCGCCGTCGCGACTCTCCGAGATTGTGTCGTCCAGCACGAGTCGGCCACTCCTCGACCTACGTGGAACCCAGATATCCCAGCTACGATCGACCACTTTGCAGCCTGGACCCGAGTCCCCGACGTCATTGCCTGCGATAACGCATTCAAGGTCCAGTGGGAAATGTTTCTACGACACGTCGTCAAGGATGAGCCGTTCAAGTACGATCTTCTGGAGGGTGCGAGGGGTGTGCAGATCAGCGAGTTGGCGTTGAAGAGCTGGGAGGAGAGGCGATGGCTCGATATCCCTGATCTGCAGGCATAGACGCTGTAGAGGGTTCGGTGTGTATGCATTTTCATTGGCTAGTGCGCTTCGTCGCTACTCGTCTATTTCATTGCTCATGGCTACCTCTCACCGTCAGACATCGTCAGCGGTTCATTGCGTATTGCTTCTGAAACTCCTCTTTGCTCCTCATGCCTTCCACAGCGGATCGAGTGCACTTCGCGAGAGTGAGGGAAGCGAGTTGCATAGTCATCTACTTGCTCTGCACATCCGGCTTGGAGGGGAACTTCTTCTCGTGGCTGAGGATAATGTCGATCGCATACTGATAGCCCTTGACTCCGCAGCCCATCTACGCACATCAGTGAACGAGTCCGATGCGGGAAAGGTTTGCACCTACGATGATACTGGTAGCCTTGTCCTGGAAGTACGAGTGGTGTCTCCACTCCTCACGGGCGTGGATATTGGCGACATGGAGCTGGTACGATCAGTCGGATTCGCTGCTTCCATTGGTCTTGACTCACCTCGACGAACGGGACCGAAACGCCCAACAGAGCATCACGGATAGCGACCGAATAGTGCGTCCATCCTCCCGGGTTCAGCACGATACCATCCGTACCATCCGTCCTCGCAGCCTGGATTCGGTCGACGACGGCACCCTCCCAGTTACTGGTCGTTCAGCCTTGACCCAGCTTTTGACACGATGGTTACCCACGACTGGAAAAAATCGATCTTTGCGCCTGCCGCCTCGGCCTGGGCTTTCCCTGCCTTCTCGACGTCTTCTAGCGTCTCGGGACCGTAGACTAGCTGGTCAGTCTTCATGATGACGGCTGCCAGACGCGTCAGACTCACTGTGCGGCTCCCGGATCCCAAGGAGGTTGAGATTGGGACCGTTGATGACCAGAACAGATTTCTTGCCGTCGAGCATGATGTTGGTGGGCGATCTGAAGGAGTAAGGGAAGTAGGGGTTGTTGATGGTGATACGGTGAGGACATTGAAGGTGATCAGGGCTTCTTATGGCCGGTGCACCAGTCAAGCCCCACCTTGGCGCCGGGCAGACGTAACAATTCCGGTCCGGCCCCACGGCCCGGCCCGGCGATCATCGAGTCTGGAACGCCAACGAGTGATTTTATTGGTGGTACATTCTAGTCTATTCAGCAACTTGTCTCCAATCGCACCACTCTCACCCACCATGCCTCTTTTAGATACGCCCTCGCTACCAGTGCTCGATTTGTTTGGGCTGAAAGGACAGATCGCTTTGGTGACGGGCGCGTCTAGGGGTAAGTGTTTTGTACGCCTGCATAGTGTCAGACGCGCCTAACAACCCTGCAGGTATCGGCGCGTCTATTGCCATTGCTCTGGCTCAAGCTGGAGCCCGTGTTGTCCTTGCTCAGAGAGATACCACCAACACCGACACTCGAGATGCGATCATCAAGCTCGGTGGACAGGCAGATATCATCCCGTGCGACTTGGCTGTGCGGGAGGACGCGGAGAAAGTGGTCGAGCGGGCTTTGAAGGTGGTGGATCACTTTGACATCCTCGTCAACAACGGTGGCATGCTGCAGCGATGCGACAGCGTGGATGTCACGAACGACGATTGGGACCAGGTGCGTTATGTCCTCATACATCGGTGTTTCGGACAATTCTGACATGCAGGTCATGAACGTCAACCTGAACTCGCTGTTCGTCATTTGTCGTGCAGCCGGCAGACACTTCATTCCCCGCAAGTCTGGCAACATCATCAACATCGCCTCACTCAACTCGTACATTGGAGGATCGAGAGTCGTATCATACTCGGCAGCGAAAGGAGCCGTGTCGACAGTGACCAAGGCTTTGTCAAACGAGTGGAGCGGGTACAACATCCGGGTCAATGCTATCGCGCCAGGCAGTGTCGCGACCAACATGTAGGCCACTCGTCACGCTCACATAATGACGGCGCTGACAAGCCCAGCAACACGGTCGCCCGTCAGGATCCTGCGTTCGTGTCGAATCGACTCAACGGTATTCCAGGTGGACGATGGGGTGTGCCAGAGGACTTCATGGGTCCAGCAGTGTTCTTGGCCAGTCCCGCAAGCGCGTACATCTCGGGAGAGATGCTGGTCGTTGATGGCGTGAGTGTCTGCACGTTTGAGAGGTGTTTGTAACAAGCGCTGATCCGCTGCAGGGTGCTATGGCCAAAGGTCCCATCTAAGCTTAAGGTCGGGAACGGCTGTCGGAGGCTATAACCTCCTTCGCGGACATTCAGAACGATACCAGTTATCGGGCATGCTGCCGAGCAGAGTACCGCATGCATTCGGCTCTACATTCTCTGTTGCAGACGGTGCGAGCCGCTATGAAACGGGGGATCGCGCAAAGGCAGCGGACTCAACATTTGACCTGGCATGGAGCATGACACGAGTACCCGGCTAGCTCCTGTACAACTGGCAGATGCTGTAATCACCAGGCAAGTCACCAGATGTAGCTAGTCCAACATGTTCACAGGAGACGCACAGGCGAATCAGCTCCCGACCATCGGGCACCGAAATGTGCCTGACCCGATTGCCGTTTGTCGAGCGTCGTCAATCTTGTCATCCCGCTCCATTACATCCTCTTGGTATGCAATCGAATTGACACTACATAAGGCGGCACCCGCTATGCGGTGCTGTAGCCCTCGCTACTCGCCAGGATGGTCGCCTATCGACATTTGCTCGCCGCCATAACGCTGAATGCTGTCGCTACCGCGGTCGATCCGGACACGTTTCAGCGCGCATTGAACGCTCTTCCGGGACTATGTCAGGATGGGGTAAACGCCACTGGAGTACCAGGCCTCTCGGTAGCTGTGGTGTTTGAAGGGCAAGTGCGCTACACTGATGGGTTTGGCGTGAAGGAAGTCGGAAAAGACGATCCGGTATCAGCCGACACGGTATTTCAACTCGCTTCAGTGTCAAAACCGATCTCGTCGACGATCGTCGCAGCTATCGTATCTGAAGGTGCCACCACCTGGGACAACAAGACCAACGGGTGCAAGGTGATCGCAGAGTATGCCGACCCGTACGTTACCGCCGATCTGCGTCTCTCCGACGGCTTCACCCACCGCTCAGGACTGCTGGGAACGGCGGGAGATGATCTGGAGTTGTTTGGATTCAGTCGGGAAGCCATCTTTGCGAGGATGAAGAACCTTCCACCTAGCGGACCGTTCCGAATCACCTACTCCTACAGCAACTACGCTTTGACCCTCGCCGCACAGGCGGCCTCTGACGCGGTCGGCAAGGCATGGGACGATGCTGCACAGTATTACCTTTACGATCCTCTGGGCATGTCGGTCACGTCTTCCCGCTACTCCGACTTCTTATCTCGTTCGGACCGCTCCGCGCTGCATGTGCCTACCATCAACGATACCGATCAGCTATGGATGCCGGCACCGCCTCGCACGCCAGACGCACAGGCTCCAGCAGGTGGTGTGAGCTCAAGTGCAAACGACCTGGTCAAGTGGCTGCAATTGCACCTCGACCTCGGAAGAGTCGGCGACAAGCAGCTCATCTCTCAAGAAGCGCTCAACGAGACTCGCGTGCCTCAGATCGTCCGAGGTCTTAGCCCCATAGTCAATCAGACCGGCTTCTACGCGCTAGGCTGGGACATCGACTACGAGGATGGAAGGATCTGGCAGAGTCACGCTGGTGCATTCAGTGCTGGGGCGAGGACTTTGGTCAAAATGAACGTTGACGATGGGATCGGTATTATCATCCTTGCCAACGCGTTCCCCACCGGTATACCCGAGGGCATTGCCGATACCTTCTTCGACCTCGTCTACTACGGCGAGTCCAGACGAGACTACCGAACATTGTGGAACGACGCGTATTCGATATTCGATCAGCCACCCAGTCCGTATCTCGCTGGTAAGGCGGACAATGCCGATCCGATGCTTTCGACCGAAGCGTACACCGGTCAGTACTACAACGCATACACCGGTGTCGGGGAAGTAGCGGCTGGCAGCGCGTCTGACGAACTCGTGCTCTCGTTTCCAGGATCGAGCGACTCGACCTTTACTCTCAAACACTGGTCTCGAGACACCTTTTACATCTCGGAGCTCCAGTACGACCCCGGAGCTGGAATTACATTCGCTGTTGGTGGTGACGGGACCTCGATGAGCATGACGGTGGATTATTTCAACGCAGGCGGCAACACCCTCACTCGTCTTCAGCCTGGTCAACAACCAATATAAACGCCGTGATTGTTTCTTGGGTGCGATTCCCGCCATATTCACGTCCTGAGTACATTTCTGCTATGCAATTTGTTCGTTCCGAAGGCCGACGAAGAGCATTGTACATTTCAAGCTGCTTTCGGCACGCCAAATCAGCTATCCAAGCGTCCTGCCTCCCAGCCCCGGTTCTTGACAGCCTGTCAACTGCCGCATCTGCCGCCGAAGCGAGACGATCGCTTCTACACCGCTAGCGTGTTGACGGCGCCGAGAGTAACCCATCATGACCAGACAGCCGCTTCCGGCTGATGACACCCGTACCCTAAGGAGATGCATCGCGCTGCGTGGCGAACATTGGGAAGGGTGAAGGTGGTCTGCTAAGTAACATGCGTGCGATATTATCCCGAACGTCGCGCTTGAACATCGGTCCGAGTCGGTTGCGGCTGTCAACAGCCGTTATGATCAGGGTAGTGCTAGGCACCACCGTACTAAAGGTGCGGCGCGACGACCGGAGCGTTCACTGTAGAACTGGGGCAGCCCCGCGGCAGTAAGCCAGGGAAACCTGACTGTGGGCGGCTATTGCGGTGATTAACCGTGGCTTAGCCCGAGCCGCAACCCAAAGCTCTTGTGTCCGCCCCACCGATCTCTTGCTCCGCAACCTTCTTTGCCAAGGCCTTCGCATTCACGGCTGAGAGCAGCGCTCCGGCTGTCTATCTAGGGAGTGGTGTACGATAACGGTTATCAGGCGACTTTGTCATGAGCCAAGGCGGTAGTCAACAGCCGTGAGCGGGGCCAGGTGGCCCAAGATGTTATAATGAGGGCACAAACCATTGTGTGGAGAAGGAAAGCGCCCGACCAGCGTAGTCAGTCAAGGGTGGTCGAGAACTCGCCGCACAGATCCTCGATAGCGCAACATAATGGGACTACTCAATTCGCGCGGACATTTCAATATCTTCGGTCGAGGGAGGAGTTTGCGATGGGCAATCACCTTTGCGTGTCAGCTAGCGTTCATTCTGTTTGGTTACGATCAAGGAGGTGTGTACTCGATCCCCTGTCCGTCACTCACTACTAACATGTCGCTAGTATTCAGTGGAATCATCGGCAATGAAGACTTTCGTAGGACGTTTGGCTACCCCGGTGAAGGGCTCGAAGGCATCATCGTCAGCATCTACAATCTGGGATGCTTCAGCGGGTGTATCCTAGCGTTCTTGATCTGTGAGAAGATCGGTAGAAGAAAGTGCATGTGGCTTGCCATGTGCTTCGTCATCGTAAGCCGTCTCTCACCTCAAGGATGCGAAGCGATGAAGGAAGGCTCATTCCTTAGGTTGGCGGTACGCTGCAAACGAGTGCTTTCTCGGTCCCGCATCTCATGGTGGGTCATTAGTAGCCGGCCAGTACGGTCGCTGACTTATCGTCTAGATCGGTCGCTTCATCACCGGTATTGGGACGGGCATCGAGACATCTACGGTGAGCTCATAGCGGAGACTTGCTCATGGGAGACAGGCTGACGCCCATAGGTACCGATGTACCAATCGGAATTGTGTGAAGCGGAAAAGCGTGGACGTCTCGTCTCGTCCGAGCCGCTCTTCGTCGGTGTCGGTATTGAGATCGCGTATTGGTTCGACTACGGCATGTCATTCGTTCCAGGGTCCATCGCCTGGCGGTTACCCATCTCTTGCAAGATGATCTTTGCATTTGTTAGCCACCGGTTCCGCGAAACGGAAATTGTCTGGCGACGACTGATGAAATGCAGATCGTCGTGTTCCTTGTCTTTGGGCTACCTGAATCGCCTCGATACCTATACAAGCACGGCCGAAACGAGGAAGCCCTGGAGGTGCTCTGCGAAGTCTACGGTAGAGAGCGTGACGACCCCAAACTTCAGCGAGAACAAAAGGATGTCCTGGACGCTCTGCGTATCGAAGAGGAGCATGGAGAATACAAATGGTCCCAACTTCTAAAAAGGGATCCCGTCCAGACTGGTCGTCGGGTGCTACTGGCGTACGGATCGATGTTCATCCAACAAGTCAGCGGTATCAATCTCGTCGTGTAGGTCCACGCTGCCAGAACAGTGCATCTTGAACGTGACGCTGAAACCCGTAGCTACTTCATCACGGCTGTCGTTCGTTGACGTCTGTCTTCCTTTCATGTCAAAGGCTAATCTGGCTTAGCTCGAGCGTAACGTCGGCATGGATCGCAACATGGCACTTCTGATGGGTGGTGTGATAAACAGTACGCATTCGTCATGGCTCGATCTCCTGGAAGGCCGCTGACGGGCGGGATAGGCATGTTCTTTTTCGGCTCCCTTTTCCCGACGTTCTTTCTCGACAAGTTTGGGAGACGCAGACCAATGATGGGTGGCAGCCTTATCTGTGGCCTCTCGATGCTGTTGATTGCTGCACTCCTGAGTCCACAGCAGACGGCGCCAGGCACAGAACTCGCGAATCAAACTTCAAAGGCGGCAGTCGCCTTTTTCTTCACCGTGAGTGGTCGATGAAATCATCGTGGGCGGACGCTATCGGTAGCTGACGCTGTCCATTAGTACATGCTCTTTTTTGGAGCTACACTTAATTGCGTTCCTTGGGTCATCGTCCCCGAGATTCTGCCGCTTCACGTCCGGGCGAAAGGTACCGCAGTCGCAATCTCAAGCAACTGGCTCTGGAACTTCTTCGTGAGTGCCGCCACCGAAGTGCTCTTTCGGTTCGCGCGGGATGCACGCTTATTCTGATAGGTGGTCATGATTACTCCCACGATCATTGGTCAGCTGCAATGGCGAGCTTATCTCATCTTCATGGCAACGAATCTCGTCTTTGTCCCGACGATCTGGTGGTTCTACCCCGAGACGACCAACTTGACATTGGAAGAAATCGACTACCTGTTCCTCGAGCATGACGTCGTCAAGCACAGTAAAGAGGTATGGAAAAAGGGTCTCTCTGCCGACGAGAGACGGAGGATGAGGGAACTCGGTGTCGAGGAAGGAGGTGCGATCGCAGGCAAGGAAGGGGAGCAGGCCGAAAAGCAACATCACGAAAGAGAGGGACGAAGTGAACAGGCTTCACCGGATCGTCCATCAAGATCGTGCGCAAGTCATTAAGTCGATCGCCCTATGCATGATCGTTCGCACATGTGATATAATTGCATCAACAGCTCATAGAGTGACAGAAGCGAACAAGCTGCATGCGTTGCAGCTTGGTAGGTTGTACATATGAGACGCGCGCTCGCAGCTGCACCGTCGCTCACCTGACCGACCACATGAAAGAGGTTATCTACGCTTCGGCGCAAGCGCTGACTGCCGACACACTGGGATAGCCGGGACGAATATGTAGGTGTCCGTTTGCAAAGCTCGGTCAATGCAGACAGTGCCCCAGTTGGACAGCCCCTCAACACGCTGCCCCACGCAATCTAGCCGGCTGCTGTACCACTTTGTTGCACCTATCCCCACCTGTCCGCACGAGATTAAGCCGCCTCAGCAATTAGCTGAACTTTGATACCCCGTCACGGCATTTCGGGCATCGGGCGTGATCGACTTGTGTCAGGCAGCTTGACTCCTCATTGGCGGATCGCTCGGCCGGCCGAGACCAAATCATTCTGGCATTATTACATACGTTGAATTTAGGTTAACTCCACACACTCAGCCAAGCCTCACTCAAGCAGCTTCATCAGCGCCGCCTCCAACGACTCGTAGACACCGCACTTACGTTGAAACCCCCGCGGTTCAGGTTCGCCAAGCCATTGCCTCAAGTGGGGGACCACGCTAAGACGCGTGATCGTGTAAGTGGGGCCGTCTACAAACTTCACGACTCATGCTACTGCACCCTCTTCTTGCGCGCTAGCGACGGACGCATGCTTCTCTCTATCGGTCACCGGCCCATGCGGCGAAACACGGCACCGTGCACCACCGAGTCTTTATTGTCGAAGCTCACGATGACTGGTCCAGCAGCGCTCGCTTCTTTGTCAAATACATCGGCCTCGAGCGCCCACCATTCCAGATCAAGCTACTCACTTGTCAAGCAGTCTTTTCAAAATGGCTAGAGATCGTGAGAAGCTCGACACGGACGAGATTGCAGTGTTGCCTTCGGAGCCGCCTGCTGGAAATCCCCCGGAAGTTGATCCTCTAGAGGACAAAATCAATGATGAGGAGATCACGCCCGCCGTCGACGAGAAAGCGGTTCGAGAGGCTGTCACTCATGCCGAGAACGCCGAAATCACTCCAGAGATGCGACGCAAGATCGTCGAGTACTATGGACGCAAGGCTGAGGAGGATGACATCGCCCCGGCGTCCGACGTCACGGTCATCTTGGAAAAGATTCTCGAGATGGACGAAGAGCACGCCATGGACATCTGCGCCGATGCCATCACTTACCACGCTAGCGATCCCAACTTTCCCGATACGACCATGGCAAAGCTCAAGCACCTGCTACTGGGATACAAAGGAGCCGACATGGACCCCGCTGACTGGTCATTCGAATTAAGGACAGAGGCTTGCATGCTTCATTGGCACTCGGTAGGTTTGAGAGATGGCAACCGTTCGCACGCTGACATGTCATAGCCGTATCCAGAAGTACGATCCGTCACTGATCCCTTCGATGATCCAACGGTCCCCATCGAGACACCGAGAGCGTATATACTCGGCATGGCATTCATGTCTGGCGCCACGTTACTCAACACTTTCTTCAGCCCTCGTCAGCCCTCGATCTCAATCGGGGCCAACGGTAAGAGCTTGTCAAGAAGGCGACATCGTAGCAGATCGCTGACCCATACGCAGTTCTGCAACTCCTCCTTGCGCCCTGCGGTATCTTTCTCGCAAAAGTCCTTCCCAAGTGGAAGTGCACGATGCCCGCTAAAGTGCCCTTCTTTGGCGGTTGTGTATATGACCTCGACCCGGGGCCTTGGAACTACAAGGAGCAAATGCTTGCGACAATCATGGTGCGTTCCCTCATAATCTTTGCCCCGCCACACGCTGAGGCAACAGTTTACGATCGCCAACGGTGCGGGTGGAACGTACTACGTCTATCTCGTCCAGATGCTGCCCCAGTATCTCGACCAAGACTGGGTGTCTTTCCCGTACGAAGTACTCCTCGCTCTTGCTGTACAGTACTTTGGTCTCGGATTCGCCGGTGTGCTGCGACGCTTCGTCGTGTACCCTGTCGAAGCGATCTGGCCTCGAGTTCTTCCTACTCTCGCGCTGAACAGAGCCTTGCTCGTTCCCGAAACTTACGAGCGGATCAACGGATGGACCGTCTCGCGATATCGCTTCTTCCTGTATTGTGAGTGCTTCTTCGAGCCCATCAGTCCGCACGCTCTGACCCGCATACAGGTTTTGGAGGCGTAGGTATTAATCTCACGCTGATGGATCAAATGCGACTGACTGACCGTGCTAGATGTTCTTCTACTTCTGGATCCCAAACACCTTTTTCACTGGTCTTCGTCTGAGTATGTGTCGACGGTCACCGTCAACAGGAGATGCGAGCTGAAAGCGGCAGTGAACTGGATGACCTGGATCGCTCCAGACAACTTCAATCTGGGCATGATCACAGGATCGTACGGAGGTGCGTAAAGCGTCGATGCGACCGGTGCAGCTCGCTGAGATCACAGGTATGGGCTTCAACCCGATCTCGACTCTCGACTGGAACACCTCTGGTGCGTTTCCAAATTTGTATCTGTGACGGGATCATGGCTGATCGATACAGGAAGCGGAGCTCTGTTGACACCGTTCTGGTCAACGTTCCAAGCATATCTCGCTCGGATCGTTTCGGGCCTTATCATCATCGCTATGTTCTACGGCAACATGAGTTGGGCGGCCTACACCCCGATCAACAGCAACGAGTCCTTTCGAGGTGATGGTACCAAGTACATCGTATCGGAGATCATGGGCGATGATGGCTACGTCGATATCGCCGCTTACGCTGAGTACGGTCCGCCCTACTTTACCGGCGCGAACGTCTTTGGTCAAGGCGCCTGGTTTGCCTGGTACCCGATGTCGCTATTCTACATCAGTATCAAGAACTGGACGCTCTTGAAGAAGTCGGGCTATGCTATCATCAAATCGATCAAGACTCGGGGCTCGATTTATGATGGTCACGACGATCCGCACACTAGAATGATCAAGCGGTATGTCAAGGCTGATATCAGGCCAAAGCAAGTCGGTGAAACGACGCTGAACGGTCAGATACGGCGAGGTCCCAGAATGGTGGTTCTTGACCATACTTGTTCTGTCCTTCGCCTGCGGTGTGGCTGCTCTCGAGGCATGGCCCACTCATACACCATGGTGGTCTCTCTTGACCATCATCGGCTTGAACGGCGTCTTCCTAGTACCCGTCGCCATCATGGTCGCCACCTCGAACGTCGCCCTTCACACTGGTGTGCTGTTCCAGCTCCTCGCTGGTATCTGGTTCGCCGGTAATCCTCAAGCTCAAATCATTATGCAAGTTAGTACTCACGGGACGGTGCGATAGACTGGCAAGACCGGCTTACACAATAGGCTTTTGCGACCAACTTCCAATCACAAGCGGACAACTACATCGGGCGAGTATCCTGAATCGACTTTACTTCACGCAGAGTGCTGATAAACCTAGTGATCAGAAGCTGGCACACTACGCGAAGCTACCTCCTCGAGCTGTCTTTCGGTCCCAAGTTATTGCCGTATTCATCAACTGCTTCCTGTTCATCGCCATGCTCAACTGGATGGTCGGCAACTTTAACAAGGGGACGCTCTGCACCTGGGACAACGAGCAGAGATTCGTAGGTCTATCATGTATCCCGTTCGTATCGGAGCTGACGGGCATTGCAGGTATGCGCTGTCGCGGTCGCCTATTACACGTCCGCCGTCCAATACGGCGCCTTTGGTGTCCGTAACATGTTCAAGCTGTATCCGATCTTCCCGTGGTGCTTCCTCATTGGCGGCGTCATCGGGATCACTATCGCTTGTATGCAGAAGTACGGCTACATCCTCCGAGACTACACCTACCGATCCTGGTCCGAACGAAAACACCTCTTTCTCGAAAAGTGGTTCTACACCCCTCTGTCTTGGTTCTACTTCTTCGATCCTGCGGTGTTCTGGTCCGGCGCGCTCAACTGGACCGCTGGCAACAACCTCACCTACGCTACTCAGGGGCTTTATCTCTCTTTCATATTCATGTACTACATCAAGCGACGATACCAGAACTGGTGGGAGAAGTACAACTATCTTGTAAGCTGGACCGGCCGTCTCTGTCAATCCACAAGCGCTGATGACATCCAGATCGAGGCTGGTTTCGATGTCGGCGTAGCGATCTCTGCGTGCGTGACCACAGTCACACCTCGATGGGCGAGCGTCATTGCTGACGTCTCTACTAGCATCATTCAAACTCTGATATTCGCCTTCTCAAACAACGGTGAAGGCATTCGACTGAGCTGGTGGGGCAATAACGTGGCGACCCAGGGCTACGACTACCAGGCATATGTTCAGAATGCGACGCTACTCCCCGTGCCGGAGATTGGGTATTTCGGCCTCGCCAAGGAGGACTGGCCCTTTGACTGGGGAGGCAGGGAGAAGGCGTACTTCGCTTCGCTAAACAACTCGACTGCTTGAGCGGTACTGTAGCTTGGACCGAGATTGCCGAATCGAACATCAAGGACGTGAGGCGGAGGTGTGTATTCGCACACATATATCTGCGCTCGTGTCAATAAAGTACAGGCGTGCATGAGGGAAGGTCGCACGAAACAGATTTACACAGAGTAAATATAGCAGAGACAGAAAGTGTATACAATGACGCATGATGAGGGTGGGACAAAGAGCAATAACGAAGCAGGGGTAGAGACAGTCAACAGTGTGTGAGTACTTGAGTACGGGGGAGCAACATTCACTGAGGGTGGGGAGAGGCTTTCGGCTGCCTGTTTCTCTGGACATGTCTGCCTTTCTGCCCTGAAGGCTCTGCGAAGCCGCAAGACCAGTCGACTACGCCTGAAGCGGTACAAAGCTGTGCTATCCCCCATCCCCGTCCGTCCAGATGAGGGCCGTCTCCGGAAAAGGGGCTGAAACCGGCTCTTCTTTCACTTCGTAGCCGTCAGTTCCGCTGTTTCGATGCCAGTGGGACGGTATGACGGCGGGACCATCTCGCAGCTTCTCTTTGCTCTTGCGGTAGGGTTGAATCCACGTCTGACAGTCGGAGTACCGGAGCTTTGTGATCGATTGAGGGTCATCGAGTGGCCTCAGATGAAGCTCCTTGATCGGCTTGCCCTCGGCATCGAGCTCGAAGGCTTCGTGCTGACCGACCATGTGACGGTTGTAAACGGTAGGCGTGAGGTATCGATCCCCCTGCGACGTGGGGGTGAAGACCGAGACTGTGGTGTCTGCAAACGTCCTGGTGGCGGGAACACTGCGAGGACGGCTGGACCTGGTTGCGATGCCGACGACTGAACCGGAACGGCCCTCAGAACATACGTCACATCATTTCACTCTTCAGCCATACGGAAGCAGGTCGATCGTGTACAGTAAGAAAGCGCAGTGGCATTTGTCAGTAGAGCCAGCTGTATAAAGGATGCTCTATGGACGCTGCGCGTCCCCGACCACGTATTGAGGACTAGCCCCTCGAAAAAAGATTGTAATCGCGACCGTCGTTGAGATTCCGCCTGAGCCAGCCCGATCGATCAGCGTGCTACATACGTCCCTGTGGGCCCGTTGGCCGTTGTGGGACCAGTCGAAAGCTAGCATTCTTGAGGATCGCGGATACGCGGATATCGCGATCCGAGGGAATGGTCGAGCAGCGCGGCTGTGGTCAAAAGATCTTGTCAAAGCTCAAGATGACGGAAAGTTAACTTGCGCCTCGTGATGGTCAGTGAGAGTGTCGCTGGCTGCGGCACACGCGCGGCATGGTTACCCAGACTCTGATCGCTTCTCGATCCCGTTGCTCTGTGCCGTTTCGCCGTCAATATTGGCACCAGCGTCAGGGATTATGCCTTGGTCAAAAAGAGGGTGATTGATCATCAGGCAATACATTCTCCGGGCCAGCGTTATCTCTCGCCCACCCTACATCTCTGATTGTGAGCTAGGTGTACTGCCGATATTGCGTGTAATCGGGTCTGCCGGTCTGATCCGGACAGTATTGGGTCGAGGCGTAGTCGAAGCAGAAGACCAAGACGAGAACATGCCTTTGATACTGGATCTGCGCTCGTCAGCTCGCTCCCTCGGGAAAAGGGACTTACATGTCCATTCCTCCAATACTACCCACTTCCTTATTTGCCTGCCGCTCTTCCGCCTCGCCCCGCCCTTCAGTTTTCTCGGGCGGTACTGAACCGCCCGCCGCCGCTCCTACTGTCCTCATAAGATTCCCAATGAATCTCCTTCCGCCCTCTACCACACTAGGATCAACGAGCGGTGCATTCCCTAGCACGTCGTCCAACAAAGACGAGAAACCAGGCGGGTTCGGCTCGCGGTCCCGTTCCCGCTCCTCGCGTTCGGGATTGACGTTGGGCGAAGTATGGCTCGAAGGCGCCGAAGAGACAAAGGACCAGTCTGTATCGGTAGTATTGGATGTCGACCGATGTATGGGAAGAGTGGATGTTTGACCGTTAAGCGGAGGCGGGGAGGAGAAGGTGTTTGAGACGAGTGAAGCGAAGTGCGATTTGAGCGAGTAGAGCGCCGATTGCTCTGCTTGGAGTTCTGCGACGTCAGCTATCTGTTGACCGTAGGAGACTCGTGATTCGTTTGGCCAGAGCAGGGCAGCTGGAATTGGGGCGCGCTCACCTTGCTTCAACTCGTTGATCCTACGTTGCTTCTGCGCGATAGATTGGAGCAGATCCGCGTGTCTGTGACTTTAGCTCTCGCTGTCCTGTCACTATCAGCAAGGTATGACTCACCTGTCGCTCCACGTCTCTCCCTTGGCAGCTCCATCCATACTCCCTCTTCCACCTGACGCGCTCTCATCGCGATGTCTATCTACCTCGGGACTCATCACCGCCGACCTAGCAGTCGGTCGACTCGGAGCCGAAGCTGGTGAATAGGAAATACTGCTCCTCATCCTCAACGACCTCGGTGTTCGATTTACATCCCCACTGAGTCGAGCTGACATTGGTCCATCTCGATCTCGATCTTCAGGATTCAAATTTGGCGATTCGATGAGCGGTGAGGGACGAGCGATGAGCGAGAGTCGTTTGAGCCGATTAGGCGTTGAAGCGCCGTCGTCCCTTGGCGAGAGGGGCCCATTCCCATCCTCGACCATCTTGAGAGGTCGACGACCACTGCTAGTGCTCGTACAGCTTGATGATGATTCGATTGAGGGGTTTGTACGTTGACGAGGGAGTGAAGGGACTTTAAAGTCGATTGCCGGTCCAAGCGTTGGAGTTGGTTCGGGTCGACTACTCAGGCGGTGCACGTTGCGAGGTGGTCTGACTGACTTGGTAGTAGCACTGACAGACGATGAAGGCTCTCCCGACGTCGATGATGCGGGTGTGACTGACGTCGACATGGTGATCGCTGATGGTACACACTAATTCAACACTGAGTGAGACGCGTCGACGTAAAATCAACTTGTTTCGACGCGACTGATTTTGACCATCTTGTCATACAGTAGACAGCCGATGAAATATGCATCTAAAGATCTAGCAGACTATACAACATGATTAACAGCATGCACACCCCATCACACACCGACATTCGCTCGTACGGCATCCCACCTTTGCCTAAGGAACACCAGCCCGGCAATCCCCAGCATGACACCCAGTATGACAATCGTTTCGAGCAGATCGTCCACTTCGTCCAGCTCGAAATCACCACCACCACCTCCTCCTCCTCCAAGTCCACCTCCGGCTTGACCATCACCCTCTGCATCATGTGCACGACGGGGTTGACGCCATCCCGATCCTGTGCCCGAAACATCATCCCATTCCTCTGCCGTGTGATCTACGTCTTCTTCGCCGTCCGGCTCGAAAAGGGGTGTGAAGAGGGATTTGATCCGGGTCCAGAGGCTTGGAAGGTCGTCTGCCTTTTCGAATAGGCTGAGACCGGGATCAGATCCGCCAGAAAGTATATCGGTATACCAGCTGCACCAGGTCAGAACGAACCACACCGAAGCGGTGAGTGGACTCACCTCCTGAGGTAAAGCTTGGCGACGCTGAGGATGACGGGAAGACGCCCGCCCATTTCGCCGGCTAGGTCGTAACTCCTCTTGGCGAGCCACCAATCTCGTTTCAACCCAATACCATTCTCGTACATCCATCCGAGATTCCAGTACGCCATGGCAGAAAGTGAAGTATCGGCAGCAGTCTGGTAGTAAGCAGCAGCGAGGGTGTGTGAGTCGGTCGAGGGGGGTTGGGCGTCTGGGTGACAATCAGCATTGGCTCATCTTCCGAAAAAGATAGGAGAGGACTCACAATAATAGTCGCCAACTTTGACCATCGAGTCGACATTGTCCTGCGCCGCCGAGCGGATCCACCACCTCATAGCCATCTCATTCACCTTCGCCTTCTCCTCAACCGCACTACCGAGCGTAGACTCTTCCTCACTGCGCTTACGTCCAGAGAGCACTTCCTTCCCAATACCCTTCTCCAATAACCAACCCAAATTGTTCTGGGCAGCCTCATGACCCATCTCAGCAGCCAACATCCACCCGACCATCGCTTGCCCCTCTTCACCCCTTGCCCACGCCTTTTCAGCTTCCAACACGTAATTGTCGTCCCATGATCCTCGCTCCGAGACGAGCTTGTACCATGCCACGGCTGCTCCGCAGAATCCGGGTTTACCGCCGTCGTCAACGGGCCGACGGGCGATCGAGGCGTGGATCGATGCAAAAAGGTGGAACGCCTCGAATGGTGAGCCGTGGCGGATGGCCGATTCGAGATACTGCATCGCTTCCGGGATCTGGTTGCGTTCTGCACCGTCAGCATGCAACTTTTTCGGTCGTCCTCTTCGAGTCTTGCCGGATGTGATGTGGCGGCAAGGAGACAGACAGCATACTCACCTAGGTGCATCTTTGCCAGATTGACTTGCGCCTCGGCTAGATCCTGCCCGGCAGCCGCCTGAAAGTACTTGTACGCCTTCTGCTTATCGGCATTCACGAGCAGACCGTCACGGAAGATGATACCGAGATTGTTGAGAGCCTCCCTCTCGCCCTGACCGTACGGTCAGCTGCAGTCACCAACGACGATCCCAGTGGCAGAACTTGCCAGTTCGGCGGCGCGCTTGAGCCATAGATTCGCCCTCCGATAATCGGGTTTCCCACCTTCACCCCTCAATGCCATCCGTCCCAAAAAGGCAGCAGCGACCATAGCTGGTTCCCTCACGTTCTCCTCCATCTCCTTGTTCATCCGTTTCCTACCCGCCTCTTTGCCAGTCGGGTCGTAATCCATTGGCCACATGACTCTGGCAACTTTGGTGAAGTACTCTTTCGCTTTCCCGAAATTCTGAGGGATCTCGCCTACTCCCTCTCCGCCTGAAGCTAAACCGCCGGGAACGGAATAGATGGAACCGAGGTAGTAGTATCGCCCCAGTCGGATTGTCGAGACATGCGAACTACGGTCAGAGTGGTATTGGAAGTATTCTATCAGTTCTTGTTCCGTCTCGCCGCGGGATGTGGAGAGGGAGGCTTTGGTAGCGGCTCGATAGGCGTTGGCGCCGGTTGATGCCCAAGATGCTTGAGGGCCGTATACCCCGCCGACTCGGTCGGTCAGGCGGGTTGTGGTGAGTGGAAGGGTGAGTCCGCCGGGTGGACCGGAGGAGAATGTTTCGTAGGCTGGTCGGTCAGCATCATGAAACCCATAGGTAGGTAAAGGGGCCAACTCACCTCGATTGGCGGCGGCTTCATAGTAGTCGAGTGCGATAGGACAGCTCTGATTGATTAGCTCCAACGATCAGTGATCCTTGATGAGCAAGTACACACCTCCTGGACGCTGATACCCGCCCAATGCCGGTATCCCAGTGCCATCTCGGCCGGACGATACCCTTGTAATGCTGAGAACGTATAGTACAGCATCGCCTAGACGATGATGAGCGCTCATTCGATGCGATGTGGATACTCAGACCCACCTTGCCTTGATCCTCCTCTACTCCGCCGAGACCAGTCGCGTAAAAGACACCGAGCATGAACTGCGCCTCGGCGTCGCCCTTGATCTCGAGCGATCGCTGCTAGTCAGCAACGTTTAGGCTCAGAATTGGCATGAGATCGTACCTTGTACGCCTCATAAGCAGCGGGAAGATCTTGCTTCACTCCTTTCGGAGGGAACTGCTCCAATCAGCTCAGGATCCACATCGCCTCTGACCAGAAGAAGACGCACCATCCGCATCTTGCCTCTGAACGCCCAAACCCCCTCGCACCCCCTCTCTTCCGCTTCATCCAACAACGACATCATCTCTTCCACCCTCCTCTTCCTCGCCTTGGTGATCTTCAGCGTCTTGCCTGCTCCACCACTCGGGTACGTCGGCGCTGACATCCGAGAGAGGAGGTACGAAGGGTTGAGCAAGTTGAGCAGTCGAGGCAGCATGCGGAACGCTGTCGATAGCGGGCCCTGGGTTGTCAGCGTCCCGCGAGTTGACGCAGCAGGGCGAAAAACCAGTAGTGGAGCTCACCTCGTGACCCCATCCCAGACCGTCGCCCCATCCCTGGCTACTGACACTAGTCGAGACGATCTTCTTATCGAGGTGAGCGTTCGGCGAAGCTTGTAAGGTCTGCAAGATCGCTTCGGCGTCGTAAAGCGGTGCACAGACTGGTGATTCAGCCCATTTTCGACATGTATATTGTATGAAGACTCACCATCGTCTACTGGCGATTCGGTAGCCGGCACGTCATCCACCAATCCATCGTCTGCAATGACGTTTGGCGCCACTACAAGCAAAGTGAGGGAGAGCACAGCCGCCAGCCGGGATATCCGCTCTCTGCCCAGTCGCATAGCTGACGGTTTCGTTGCGCCAGGAGCTTGAGACTCCCGAGGTCGATTATAAGGGCTATATACCTATGCGATGCAAATGAAAGCAACGACATGGTCCACACGACAAAGGAGCGATGACACGCGTTCAAAGCCACGTGGTGGTTCACCACGTGGACTTCAACCTCCACATCGGCCGAACGTGTCGGGAACCCCGAAGGGGACATCCCCATCTCCCATCTACTCTATCTGTTGTTGCTTACATGCATCGACTAGCACTGGACTAGGTGTACGTGTACTTGGCAGTGCTAGTAGGGATGGTGCGTAGCGTCGATTGGCAGGAACACGATGGGAGCGACAATCCGTCCGGCGCCAATCGCCAGTCACGACGACTCACCCTCCTTTCGGCGCCTAGTCAACAATCTTTACGAAAGGCAGTTCGAGCGTCTTGCTTTGTCCTGAAGCCTGTCAGATACCGTACTCACGGGCATGTCTGTCCGAGCGCTCGGTCCGCTCTCGCTCTTATCGAGATCTCACTTCGGCTCATTTCAAGGTCAGCGTGTTTCATCGTCACCCCCTTGATACCGGCTCAAAATTGGCACCGAGCGAGTGGCAGGTTTGAAGGGTGACGGGCTCGAGCGAATTGATGCTGACCATTGGCTTACGGTAGGTACCATACCGTACGGGTTGTTATCTCTCCATCGGACGATGTCTCTTGGCACCAATCACCATCATGACTCACCCACCCCTGCCGGAAGCCCAGACCGGCATCGGCTGCTTCTGAGGCACATCGTTCGCGAGCGACCCACCATACACAAACACCTTTGAATGTGCGAGGTCGTTTCATGCGAGTCACCCGTTCCTGCGTTCCTGCTCGCCCTCTCTCGGACGTCCTCTTCACTTCAAGGACTTCTCCGACGGGAACGCTCATACCACCTCCTTTACTGTCTGATCCCCACACCGGTCCTGGCTGGACCTGGCCGAATGACGGTACCTCGATGCACGTTGGTATACACCCGGATTCGTCACTTCTTTGCCTTTGCCCATCGGCTTAGATGGGTGGATGACCGATGACAGGTACGGAAGGGAGGATGAGACGATCCCCCTGGCCCTGGGTGACGAGTTGATGGCAAGGGAAGCAAGGCAAGTGGGGATGAGGACGGGGCTAGTGCCTTCTTTCCGAAAGTGAGTGAGTGTCGTTCAACACGACCAGATACGGCACGACTGTTTGTCACCTTTTTCGACTTTTCAGTCGCTCGTCGCTCGGACCATAGCTTATAGGTAGTAGGAGTGACATACCTACCTCGACATGTCAGCACTCGAGTCAGAATCGAACCCACCCCGGCCAACAAGTCGACACGACCATTATATGCGTCCGAGACGATCGATTACCGCCGCTCACTCGACGACCATGGGCACGGTGCCTGTTGCTGGTCCTTCGATGGCGACTCCCTCTGCTTCGGCTACGGCTTCAGCTTCGGCTTCGGCTTCGACGTTGACGAGTAGTCAGTATGTCACTCGAAGCGCTACTGGTAGTCTGAACCCGGTCAAGCGAGAGGTGGACACGAATGCGTGCACGTCGCCGGAGGGAGAGACAGGGGAGCAGGACGACGCTGAGGGGATGGACTTGGATGCGCTGTCGAAGCTCGAGCGCAAGAGGGAGAGAAACAGGGTGAAGCAGAGGAACCTGAGACGTGAGTCGACAGACTGTATCCCCATCAGGACGCTTTGTTCTCGACCACAAACATTAGTGGCATCCGCCGGTCCATGCCATGGCGTCCGCTCACTGTCTCTTGATATCACCTTATATGCCATTCCCTATGCCCCTCCGCCTTCGTCATACCGTTCAAGAGCTGACGAACGCATTAGTCCGCCGGAACATCCAGATGAAGGAGCTGGAAGATCAAGTCGAATCTGCCCTTCGCGAGGCCGCACACGCCCGACAACAAGTCTCGACGCTGACCGCCAACGAAGCGAAACACGCCTCATGGGTGCACGAGCTCGAAGCCGCGCTGATTCGACAAGGGTCCGGTGTCGAAGTAGAGGAGCTGAGGAAGAAGTGGGCCAAGGGGATCGTCCCTATCAACGCAAAGGGGAGGCTGAGCGGTAGGAAGGGTAAGGGACGAAGTGCTGGTCCGTCGTCGAGGGGAACGGGAGTCGGTCCGGACGAGAGATATACGACTGGTGGATCGGACCCGCTGGCGACTTTGGCTCACGCGGCCATGTCGACCGAGACGACGCTGGTCCCGCCTGGCTCGTACCATCCCCATCCACACTTCGAGCAACACAACTTCCCTCGTCCTCGTTCGCCCGAAGCTGCGCCATCTTATGCGTTCACGTACCAGCCCACGCCGCCTCACCGAGCTCAGTCACAGTCCCTCTTACCCGCTCATCACCACTTTCAACCCTCTCACTCCATCTATCAGCCTCCATCTTTCGACGAACGCCGTAGGCCATCGACGTCCTACACCCACGCCCCGCCGCCCTGGACTCAACCTGGCCTACCAGACTCGTCGCATCCGGCTCTCAAGCGCAAACGATCAGTCTCTGGACCGATCAGACCTCCGTTCCCAAGCACTCTCCCACCACTCCAATCTTTATCCGAACCGTCCACCGCTCGGCACCCGTTCCAGACATTACCGAGTATGACGAGTAACACTCTACCGCCGATCCTCTCTTTGACCTCCAAGCCAGATACTTCGGCTACAATCTCTTCGTCGTCAAGTCGAACACTTCACCGCACATCATCGTCCGGCAACGTCCTACCTCCTATCCGACCGTTGACGGCGCCGTCCACCCCGCCAGGATCTTTACCGCCGATCGACCTCGTGCCTCGCTCTTCAAGCCAGTCTGTCACTCCACCGAGAGCGTTGAGCATCGATCAAATGCTCACTCCTAGGGCCGCGAGACGAAACCCGCAAGTTTCGGACATGAAGCCAAAGGTCGAGAGCGACTCATAGATCGTGTGAGTGTACCAGGAGACTAAATGGGAACAAATCGACGCTGATGGCCACCTCCACCTCAGTGCGACCTCTCTGATATCCACTTTGGCTTATCCATCCGACGTCACTTTGGTTGTCCCCCGGCAAGGTGAATCGTGTGAAGGGGAGTGGTATCCCCATTCCATTTTCATAGTCAAGCCCCTCTGGTCCCGAAGTCATCTCATATCTGACGGTGTACCATCTCGCCCATCACTTTCAGCCAATACATATAGTAATACAGTAATACAGGCATGCACGAGGTCCGTTATGTACGTGGCTCAGGATCGCTGCACTTCGTGTGGAGGCGGGACCCAACATGAGAAACTACGTCACTTCGATTGGAGCGATACGGATGATGAGGGTGACAGACGTTCCGACTGTTACACGCCATCCTGCGCACCGATATACGAGCTTGCAGCCGAAGTGTGAGGATTGAAACCTCGGCATACGGGCTTTCGTACCATCGACTTGAACCCGCGAATATCGCTATACACGTCCGCACGGTTCGAGGTGCCTTTGGGGCCGCTGAGTGTAGCCAGAGTCAGGCGGAGACGGTCCAAAGAAGGACACGGGCGTATCGTTCTCGAGTCGCCTCGTTCCGCCACTGTGTATTCGAGGATGGGTATGGTGCATCCAGAAGATGAGGAGTCGACCTACCCGGACACCAAGGAGGTCCTCATGGATATACAGCCCTCTGCTAGTGAAGGATAGAACATGAGGATAAGCGTCGGCCCAGAGCAAACCGCTTGGCGGGTTCCTAAGTGACTCTGACGTCTCTGAGTAGAGCGGAGAACAGACATGCCTCGGGAGCATCTGCCACTCGCCGCCACCACAAATCGGCCGGAAAGATGATTAGCCGACCGGCAGTAATCCGGCTGGCGGCGGAGGTACTGGAGATCAACAATTAGGTCTCTGCACATAATCATTATGCATGTTTTAGTAGCGTTATAGTAGCGTGATAATGGAAGACAGGAGGGTCAGTACCGAGGCCGGCAGCTCGAAGCGTAAGAGCAGTGAGTATGCTCGCCTCAGAATCAGGTGAAACATCACTGACACCGGTACAGGATCGTGTGACGGTGAGTTTCGGAACGGTCATCGATGGTTGAGCGTGGTGGACAATGACCTGATCATCGGACAGTCTGTCGAGAGCGGAAGTGGGTTCATGTTATCCGATCGGGTGAAATAGCTTCTGCTGACTGCTCAGGACACGCTGTGACAGCTCCGGCGAGATCATGGACAGTGTTGCGGTAAACCCGTGCACTTCGTGCGGGCGGTTGCGAATACCATGTAAGTAGTATGCTCTGTCGCCGTCCATGTTGTTGTGGACTCATGAATAATCAGGTACCTTCTTCTATCAGCCTCGCCGGAAGGGCCCTTTCAATGCGTACGTCTCGGGTGTAGGGCGTGAGAGATTGACAAGGCAGCAGCTGACGAGGGTCAGACTGGCAGAGCGGTATCGTGAGAGAGCGGATCGGACGATAGCAGCCTTGAATGCGGACCGCTTTCAAGCTCCGTCCACCTTGACCGATGGTCCAGCTTTCACTCCGTCATACATACCACCGTCGCACGTCTCTCCACAATCGCATATCTCCCCGCGGTCGCACATCTCGCCTCAATCGCGCATTTCCCCAGCACATGTACCGCCTGCGCCCGTCTCGCCGGCAATTTCTTCACCGCCTGCCCAGTATAACGTCGCTCCGTCATACAGCAACCATGGTCATGAGCTCTACTCTTCCATCGAACACGACAACGAGTACGCTGCCTCGACACCGCAGTCCCAGATTCGGAGCACCGGCGCAAACGGCGGTGGAAACATCTTTGACGATGTCATGCCCCGCTGGCTGCTGATGCGGCTAGTCGATGCCCACTGGCGCGTCGTTTGGCCTCTGTACCCATTCCTGCATCGAGCCAAAACGATGCAAGACCTGGCGAGTGGAAGGGAGATGTTGGACACAAACCCGGAATGGGCGTACATGATCCTCGCCATGGTCGCTTGTACCATCATGTGGCTGCCTTGCCCATTCTTGCCTATCCCTGGACCGGAAGCTAGACGGTTGGTGGAGGTCATTGGAGACTTGATCAAGGTGTATCTAGCACTCCCTTGGGAATACGAAGAAGCTAGCTTGACCAGATGTGAGCCGACCTCTAAGACGGGCCGGATCCAGAGCTGATCGCCGACTAGGGCTTCTATTGCACTAGTGAGTGTCGTCTGCCTCGTCACCGTCGTCGATCGTGCGCTGATCATACGCAGTCATTGGTAAGTGGAACATCGGGACATATTGAACTGATAATAGCGCGACATATCCGCGTATCTCAGCCGCGTACACTCGCGAGCTGCAGGCCAGATGCTACAGTCTGGCATTAGCGAGGGGATATCATGACGATCGGGTGAGTTTGCACCACAAATGGCACTGACGCTAAGCACGGCTCATTCCTCTCAGCACCTGTCCATGATGTCCGAGTCAGATCGGGTGATTGCGAAGCGGGCATTTTGGAGCTTATATGGAGGAGTCATCTCGGGATGCTGTATACGGGATCGGCCGGTACCCTTCAACAACCGCGAGTGCGGAGATCTTCCATGGCCGGACGAGTTGTAGGTCACAATCTTTCCCTGCAACGCCTAAAGTCACTCACTGTAGCAGCTGCGCGTTCGATGAGGGACCCGATCAAGAGTGGTCCGCTCACGTATCGGTCGCTCTGACTGGATTCCACTATCTCGCCAAGGTCTACAGGCGTGAGTGTGAAGAGTGGTAGGCACAACAGAGTCTGCCAAGTGACGATCACAGTGTCGGTCGAGTTCATAGAGCGGCGGCATGAAGATCGCCGCAAACCTCCGCAGGGCATTGACCTCGCCCGCAGGATCGTTGAATTGGAAGCGCTCCGCCTCGACCTGACGACCGTGCTGGATGGATGTCCGACGAGTTTCTTGCTCGACCTAAGAGGCGAAGCGGGATCTCGACGATCCGATCAGAACTGGAAGATCATGGAATGGGTGGATCAGTCATCGGCCGCTTTGCAGGAATGGACAGGAGGCTCGACAAGGGAGATACCGATGGACTCGGTCAATTCGCGTGACGTCTTGCGTGCGAATGTGTATCCGTCCATCGTGAGTCTCATCATTCGCGAGCGAAACTCGTCGTTCGTGTATCAACTGATTTGGCAGTACGTGTTGCGGTACTATGCGTTGCAGTACCGGGAAGAGCTCGTTGCGCTTGTCCGGTCACAAAGACTCGAGTCGAGCCTGTTCCGGCTGGGCGACCTGTGCGAGTGGAACGAGCTCGAGCGGAGTACCATCCTTGCCGAGCTGCTCACTTTGTTGCACAAGGTTCCGATCATCGCTCTAGGTCAGTTTTCGATCGTCCGGCGGTCGAGGACCGCAGCTGATATTCCAATAGCGACAAACTCCCTAGCTGCTGTCAACAAGGTTCGATACGTCATAGTCAGTCTACTCGACGACCTCGTCACACCGGCCGGAAGCCCGGCGACCAGCAGACAAGTACAGGCTCAACAGTACCTCAGTGCGTAGGAGAGTGCGTCATGGCCGGGCCGGTGGACTGACCATACAGCTGCATTTACGCATATCCTTGCTCAGATTGAGAGCCTCTATGACTTCGACGCCTGATGCCGACGCTGCTCTTCCGCCTCCAGGGCGTCTCGAGAATCCCACGGTTGTGGTTTCTTCCGAACGACAATTTCGATTACGAAGCCGCTTTTCCATCGGCAAATCGAGCTAGGACGTAGTCGAGCCCTGGTCGGATGGCCTCTTTGAACCACCTTTCGTAGTCCTCCTTGACCTCGGGCGGCGCGATCTCCGACTGCCCATGCATCATGTCGGCTTCGGCTGAAGCGTGCGGTACGCCGTTCTGTTTCAGCACCTTGATAAAGTCGTGGCTCTGCTTGGGCGAGATGAGCTGGTCTATAGTCGCTATCATGACAAAAGTCGGCGGGAAGTCAGGTGTGACGAGCTTGATCGGGTTGTAATCGTCAGGGATAGGGGCGGTGCCTCCAGGCGAGAGGTAGAGCGGGAGCTCGTTCTTGGATATGGCCTGCTTTTGATCAGTCACGCGCTCTGAATTACCAGGTACTGGATCTCGGCCACATACGTCGATGAGCCAAAGCGCGCGTTTCGAGGGCGGGCTCGTGGAATTCCTACTGGTAATTGTTGGCCACGTCTACGTTGCGACAGGCCGGCGGAGCTGGAAGTGGAAGCTTACGAGTGGGCGATACCAGGACAAACAGGCTCAGCTAGCACCTCCTTCAGGGGGTATGGTCTCCCAGCCAGCGGGTTTTCGCCGAGTGTGAGCGCTTGATTGTAGTCAAACCAGCCGTAGTGAACATTGGCGGCAATCGGTTTTGGCAAGCCTCGCTTCGCGATGTATGCGGCCTTGAGCAGCGAGTGAGCGTCTTTGCCGCAGCATGACAATAAGTTCGAGGAGGAGACTTACTGCCATACACGACGACGCTGCACCTGCAGACCACCCTTCCAGTGCGACACCGCGAATCCCCTCGGCTCCCGGTACTTGGGCGGCCAGATCTGACCACACCCACGCATAAGCGTCACACAGGTCTTCCACGATCTCGGGGAACTTGACACTAGTTGATCAGTGTACGACTCCTGCGAAGTGGAATGTAGCGAAATGTAGCTGAGCTTATCACTCACTGAGGGGCAAGACGGTACTGCGAAGAGACCACAACCACGCCTTTGCTCAGGAGATAGTCGACTTCCGCTGCTGGAACATCGCTATCGTCCCCAGCTCCAAAACCTCCGCCGTGATACATGAGAACCACATCTGATGACAAGCGTGTCAGTATCACCCCAGAGGTAGCCATCATCCCCCTGCTCACGTGGGTCACGAGCCTGACTCACCGATCTTGCCTTGGACTGGTGTCGTCGGGTACCAAACGCGTGCGTGACATCCGCCCTGGCCGCAGCTTTCGATGGGCTTGAACAGAATTCGCAAGTCTGACTCTCGAGCTGGAATCATATTGAGTATATATCACGACCGTGCCGGGAACGTGCGGTTTCATTCTGTCATTCATGGAAGAGTATTTATACCACTAGCATTGACAGGTGGTCAGTCACCGGGATAAGATATACACCGGTGCGCCCGCCGAATTATGAGTTTCGGTTAATCAGCATTTCCGATTGTCTTTTGCCTTGTTTCTCGCCGATGACGAATTGCGTCGAGGGTGATCTACGCAGAAGCAAACGCATACATGATAGTAGTGACTCGCGATCAGAGCTTCGAGGAGTTATCAACAGGATGATCGGGCTACACTCAAAGGACATGCCCGAGGGTCTGACGTATCCCCGCAAGTCGTCCATGACCGAAACAGCCTTTGAACCCCCTACTTCTGGTTGCCCTCGAGATGAGCCACGTCGTTACCGGTAGCCTTCTTGTCGGCCGACTCGTCGAGCTCGACCGCGCCCTCGTCTCGAAGCTGGGCGAATTCTACATGTGGTCTCAGCGCACGGCTCATGACAAGTCGACTACTCTTTTCAGAGACAAGACACTCACGGTCAGCCTTGGTCGACTTGAACCTCCAGGCGGGGACCTTGTTCTCGAACAAGATGTCAAGCTCTCCGTACGATCGTCTGGCCCTGTCAGCAATTGTATGGCCCAAATACCTGGAAACGACCGGCTCACCCCTTGGCCTCGGGCAATCGAAGCAGACAGTAGACAACGGACAAGAAAGCAGTGGTACCCCACACAAGCCCACTCTTTGGCCCGAGGTTCCAGGCGAGCGGAGCTGACGATGTCAGAAAGCGGCATCGTTTGGAGGAACGCCGCACTCACACAACATTCGAGGGTTAAGGATACCCGCCACAATGTTGATAGCTTTGTACGAAGCTCGAGCCAATACAATGGTCTTCTGCCTCAATCGAGTCGACGAGATCTCACCTGAAGCTGGTCAGGCATGCCGATGCAGCATCTGGAGGTGCGAAACTTACCGATAATGGTGTAGGTCGAGGGACCGATCGTGCAGTTGTAGATGAAATTGAGCAGGATGAGCAGGGCGCCGGAAGCCATCTTGGTCTGCTGATTGGCGTGGAAGGCCATCGCAGCGACGATGTATAGGACCTGCGTCGTCAGTCATATCTCTCCCGAAAGTATGGCACGACAGCTACTCACGATGGTCATGCAGATCATACCTCCGGTGAAGATGGTCCTTCGACCCATGTACGTCATGAGAACCCAAGAGACGGCGGTACCGATGATGAACATCGAGTTGAGGATCATGTTGAGCGAGAAGGAGAGCGATGTACCAATACCGGCTTGCTGGAGGAATTGGACACCCTGGCCAACGAGCGACTGTCCACTGAGAACTGCGAGGATCAGTCTCGGCAATCTGACGGGAGACTTGCGACGGTAGACTTGACTCACTTTGCATGGTGAATGTCATCATGGCAATCTCGGTACGCCTTCGGTCGATGCCCTTGAAGCACTGTAGGTAGCTGGTTCCGGTAGCCAGCTGCTTCTCCATCTCGGTAGTGTGGATCATGTAGGCGACGTTGTCGTCAACCTCGGCATCGGAGTAGAGAGCGGGGTTGGTAAGGCGCCTGACGGCCGTCTTGGCATCCTCGAATCGGCCCTTTCGCACCATCCACCATGGGCTAGGAGGGCATAGGAATGAGATGGCGAACAAAGGGGGAAGCCAGACCCATTGGACGATGAACGGAATCCGCCAAGACCAGTCGCTTTGTATGGTCAGGAGAGCCTTGACGACACCGGACGACAGGAGGATACCGATACCCCAACACATGTTGATGTATGCGGTCAGGTAGCCTCGAAGACGGATTGGACAGACCTCGGCAGCGTAGCCGACAGTACTGACATGCCGTGAGCGAGTGCTACTCTTGACTTCGCTGAAAATTCGAACTTACAGGGTCTGGAAGACACCCCAAGGTAGACCACAGAGAACTTGAGCAGCGACGAGAGTACCAAGGTTCTGGGCGAAGACAGAAAGGAAGATGAAGCCAGCCAAAGCGACCGTGGAAACCTGATACGTCAGCAGTCTGATTATTGAGCGGCAGGTAGATTGCGCTGACCATCATGACAATCTTGGGACCGTACTTGTCGGCAGCCCATCCGTTGATCTGGGATCCGTTAGCACTGTGCACTCGGCCACTCAAGCGTTTGTACGTACGATGAGACCAATGATACCACCAGCGGAAGCACCGTTACTGAGACCAGACTGCCACTGCGCCGGGATAGCATAGCCGATGTCATTACCAGTGGTCGGCTCACCGAATCGACGAAGGAAGGCGGCTGATAAGATGAGTGACGAGCGTTACCAATGCCGCTTGTAAACACTTACGGTGACCGTAGAAGGACCCGAGAACCGTAACATCGTATCCCTCCATGATCAAGCTGTCTCGGTCAGCGACCTCTCTCGTGCTGACTCAGTGAACCGGACATACGCTCCACTAAGAGCCATCGACCAGAAGACAGCCTTCTTGTGCGTCAGGAAAGCTTGCCAAACGGTCGCATCGTGCTCCTGGGCATCGGCGTTGGCGGCAGCGGATAGACCCTTGAGGTCGACCTCGCCGTCCGGGTTGGCGTCACCGTGGTGTCGCAAAGTCGTCGACATTGTCGTGTATCTTCGCTACCAATTCTCTGGTCGATGCAAGGTGTAGACGATGATCCGAGGGGATGATGGACCTGGAAACTTTTTAGTGTCGGAACCCCGAGTCGTTATATACGGGATACACGGGGGCCTTCTCGATGAATACTCGGGGCATATGTCTGACATGAGGGGGCGGCCCACACACGGTAACGACCGTTGGATTGCGTCTCGATGGCACGGAGCCTGAGCATGCCTCGATCATCGTCGGGATAATTAGCGGAAGGATGATGTTCCCGTAGCTCGACCAAGTCTCGGTGGATGCCATCGCTACATGGCGGGCGCTTGGCGTTTCGATACTTCCCGAAAGCGTGCCGTGCCCTGCAGGTATTGAAAGTGGGAGTGGGGCATCCTGGCTACATCAGTTTTGCGAAGGTTCAAGACCAGCGGTAGAAAGATGAACTCGCCCATGGAAGAGGCAACAGCAGAGGATTGTATTATCGCTTGATGGCCGCGTGCAGGGTCGGTCGGCTGGTGTACCGCATGATTGGGTTTGAGAGGGGGTGTCTTTCGCCTTCATGTAAGCCCGGGCGGCCGAAAGGGACGAATGAAGAGGGAAAAATCCTCGTCGGCGTCAGGCTATTTCCGTGTCCCGAACCTTCGGCAGCGTCAGAGCCAAGGCGCAATGAGCCGTCGGGGTAAGCAACGCATGACCTGACATTTGAGTTTATTGACCGAAAATGGGGCAGCACGAGGCGGCTAAACCCGGCAGAGAGCGGTCATTTCCGGCGTATAAGCGCGCTGTAAACCTGAGGTGGATCGAGTGGATGCCCACTTCTTCGTCGTTGAGTAAGTCGTGTTTACTCAAGCTTCCCAAGCGTCGAGAGCCAAGGGACTAGATTGGTATAAAGCGCAGAGAACTCGGTGCATTGTCGGTGGGTGAGCTCGGTCGAAGACGACGGCACACGGCGCTCGACTCCTGGGCGTCAATAAGCCATGTCGAGTATCGGGTACTCAAGAGCCATGACGTGCTTAGATGCATGTGAATGCGTGTGCAGTCGACACTCACTCCTTACATCCGACCGAAAGCCTATCATCTGGCCGAAGGCGGGTCGAGCGATAGGCTCAAATGCGACTTCTGCCCGAAGTCCCGCAACTGCGCTCCTTTACGAGACTTGCTACACAAAGCTTTTCCAACGAGCACGGGACCACGCTCCACGCCCAGTATTGCACCCCAACATGGGACGATCCCAATCAATTTTCTTCACAGATTTCGTCGACTATTCACGACGCTTCGACTCTCGCCATACGATACTGTAGTCACAAACCGACGAGCAGATTCCACACGGTATCATGCCTAACACTTCTTCCACAGCAGGAGCACCGTCACTGCTCTCGAAAGTCACATCCTACTTCAAAGGGAGTCAAGCAGCACCTCTGTCGACCGCAGAAATTCAAGATGTTCACAAGCAGCTGGCGGAATGGCGTAGCGAGCGTCCAAGAACACTCGAACCGCACCTGGTAAGTGGTCACCATTATGCCTCGACATCGCTGACCAAGTAGCGGGAGATGTTAAGCCAGCACATTGTCGATGTGACAGAGAAATCGAGACATTGCATCGAGATCGCCGACAAGTGCAGGGCGCGATCCGGCGCCATTCCGACGAACATGACTTACAGTCAGTTGCTGTCCGCACTTGATCCCGACACGCAGAACCAACCCGTACCTTGCAGTCACGACGTTCGCACGAGCTGGGAGGAGCACAAGAGCCGTCACGATAAATTCCAGCGGATCGTCGATGCCTACTCTGGGTCACGCTCAGCCTTGTCGATCGCTGCTTCTGGCGCTCACACCACACAGCTCAACACCATTCTCAAGGAGTATAATGAAGTGACTGGGGATGAATGGATCGAAAAGTGGCTGACAAGGCTGAACTCACTGACGATGTCGGTGCTGGAGGGCGCTAAGAAGAATGTGAGCTCGGGGAGGAGGGACTGAGGGTGCATGTTTTCGTTTTCATCCATCGCTAGTATCTTGGCCTGACGGTTTTCACGATCCTTTGTCTAGGTGTGACGTATCTGTATCGCTGGGGGTCAGTCCCTATCATCCGATGAATGCAAGGAGCGCGAGTATCGACTTCTAGGGGCGCGCCGATTCGCCGCCCCCCGCCTTGTCGCACCACCAAAGTGTCCAATTCATACCCCAAATGTCCAAGGGAGGCAAACCACATTGGCATTGATCGAATGTGAGCGAGAGAATCTGAGAGTGCGCGCAAAATCCAGCTCAATGCTCACCGAGGAGCAGAACACAGATCACTTTGTTGCGTCATGCCCTTCGAAGGCATCAAAAGTCGCTGGAGTAAAGCCAAATTTGGTCTATCAAGTGGGAAGACAAAGACAGACGCTTTGCCCGATCCACGCACCGAGGGGGAGACCATCAGAACGGCGTTGACGCAATGGGATCTGGACAGCACTGCCCAGAAAGGCAATGTCCTCAAGGAGAACATCGTAAGCATCATCAGTGAGGGGATTATTGACTGATCAAGGTAGACAAAGATTCTACGTCATGACTTCAACGAGTCTCTCCGCAGCGGTTGTAAGCGCAGTAAAGAGCGGGACTCGGCTTACAGCAAAATCGCTTCGGACCACAACGACTGTCTTTTGACCGGGAAGTCCATCCTGCTGGCTGTCCAGCCTTCCTTCGCTGAGGACAGCCTTGCCAGGAGCTACGCAAATGCTTGTTCCGGGTATCAAAACCTCAAGCGCGATGCTGAGAAGCTTGACCCCTCGGCGCAGAAGTCCATGCCGTTCATGCCGGAACGCTTCGTCAGAAACTGCCTCACTGCTTGGGGCCCGCTTATCAGCAATCTTCGGTCCATCGACATACAATTGTCGGATACTGGGTACACGGACAAGATGTCCGGCGCTCTTCCCTCGGACCACAACATGCAATCGACGGCGGAGGACGATCTCGTGAAGGACAGGGCTATTCAGCAGGAATACATAAACAGTGCACACTCACGTGGACGAGACGTGTTTGGTGACTCGACGTGCCTGATTTTTGTACCTGTTCGATCAACATTGCAACATCATTTCATTCACCTTGTTAGCATCTCAAACTTCATCCATTCCAATACATTGTCTGCGCTTGCTATACATGGCGCCAGTACCTCCGACACCGTTCGTCCCGTCACGTCTGGCAGAGGGATTCGAGGAAAACTCGCTGCTTTTGGCCCAGGAGCCGATATTCGACGATTGCTCTTTCGACGAACGCAGCTTCTGGAACACTCCTAAAGCAGGTCAGAGCTCGCGTCAACCACAGCGATACCAATGTGAACTGGATGCGGCACCGTCGGATGTTGGAAATGTACCCGCCGATCAGCTCGCAGATTGGATAGAGGCCGGAGACCTGTTTCTTTCGGGACGAGGAGAGCTGTCAACATGGGCGGATGAGGAGCGACGCGCCGAGTCTAGCTGCTCAACCAAACGTATCACGCGGTCACCATCATCGTCATCCTCGACCAAGCGTGGTGAGTCGTGCAGCCCATTTGCTCAGCCAGTGAGCAAGCAGCTGATATCGCATAGCCCGTACTAGCCCAGCCATGTGTGACGATTATTATCAACGTCGACTCTCCCGTCAAGTCTCCTCTACTTCCGTCCCGTCACCCTCCTTGTCCGCTCTCGACCTATCTTCTTCTTTCCCATCACCTCATTCTCGATCGCGCCAACTCTCAGACGTCTCGCACGACGGGCAAAGTGGAGTAAGGGATATTGGTACGGCGATCAGTCAGAGTGACTCGGAATTTCGGCCAGTCTCGGCGCAGGTAAGCCTCAGTTTAATCATGTCAGTCTCGGTCTCATCAGCGTCTGACCCGATACACAGCAAGCCGAAATCGAAGCCGAGCCAACGATACCGCCCCGACCGACGATGTTGAGCAAACTTCTCGCGCGCGCTTCGGTCCTCCAAGCAGCGCCATTCGTCAATCCCATTTGCGAAGTCATCCACGATAATTCTCCGCCGACGTCAACTACGCGAGCAGATGCGCGACCCGGAACAAGGACACCGCCTCGCTCGACATCTTCGGAAGGCCAGCAATTGCCACGTCGCAGTCCACCTGCCCGCTCGCCTGCTCTGTCGATTGCACCCTCTGTCACCGGTTCCACTCCTTCACTCCGACGCTCAACTTCGCAGCGAGTGCTCGGTTATCTCTCCGACCTGGTACGATCGACCTCCTCTTCCACGCCATCCACCACGTCAGAAGCTACCGACTCCAGCCGACACGAGATACTGGACGACAACACACCCTCAAGCTCTTTGTCGAGGATGTCGAGAAGGAGGGAGTATACCCGACATGAAGACGGAGGTGTGGAATCAGGCAAGGACCTATCGCATGAGGCTCATGAGACGGACGCTTCGCAAACGGTCCAAGAGCAACAGTACGTCAATCGAAATGCGAGCGAGACGGGCAAGACTGACAACGACCAGATCCCTCGGCGAGTCTTATTTGTCGACCCAACCTACCCGACCTGGGTCTCACACCTCGATGCGGCAGCCGGCTGGCTTTGTCCCACTTACTAGGCCAAACAAGGCTTTCATCTCCAACACCGCATCTCGTGCTGGCAATCCTATTCGTCGACCTAACCCCGTCTCTACCAAGTCATCCCGTCCAGCCACCACGTCATCATTCGCCTCGACCGCGCTCGCTCGTCTTCCACCACCCGGCAAAGGCTCTTCATCAGCCGGGGAACGAGTCACTGTCAAGCCTACCGAAAGAGCAGCGAACCTTCAAGCTCGCCGAGCGTTGTTCGAGCGGCCGATCAATGGTTCAGCGACGAAAGAGGTCATGGTCAAGACCGTCCCGCTGACTGGGAAGACGCCTGGCAAAGCTTCGAGAGCTAGGGCTGAAGAGCGACATCGGTTCGACAAGGCTGTTCAAGACAGGTCAGCGGAACGGGATAGAAAACGAGATGTCCGGGAGCAACAGAAGCGGGATGAAGAGGAGAAAGCGTATGCCGCGCGAAGGAAGGAGACCGTCATCAGGGCCAACCCGGTGCCGAGTATGTATCGACGCTCATCCGTCGACAGGGCGACGCCACGGTGAGCGTGTAAGTCAAGTTAATGATTTCGGTTGTAGATTGCAGTGCAGACATGAATAAGGTGTTTTGTGCTCTTGGGTCGATTAGCTTACGATGAGCCTCGTCTCGCAGAGTGTCACCGGACTGTACTCAAGGTGGCGCCTCTTGCCATCCCGACCTGACAGACGCCGGGAGTTACGGCGCAGAGCCTGGAACACGACCAGCGCCTGCACACAGGTTGTGTTACAGTCGGTGGACTAAGCAACGACTCTGATCAAGATCACATTCGCTAGGTCACGGTTAGGTAGACGGAACAACACAAACGTGAAGAGGCTTTTGTCAGTCGGGAGTAAGTGTATTTACAGTAGTTTGGCACAGATGGACAGGATTCAAGTGAGGATGTATGATTTAAAGCATGAATGAAGACACCACTACAAACGAATAGACTTTGGCGGACTACCTCAAAGAAGATTGAGCTTTGTATACCCAATGAGGGAGACGCATCTCTTTCCTGATTTCATTCTGCGCCATTGGTTTCAAGCCTGATTCGTTGGCCTTCGCCAACACAGATGATGCCGTGCTACAGCCGGGCGGGTACGGGTTGGTTGAAGGCGCAGAATCCTTGATCGAGGCCACAAAGGCTATGGTTCGGTCGGTATCGCCCTCGTGTGTAACATAGGATTTCAGGATGCCTTCGGCCTCAGTACCTTCGACATTGTGGAGTCGGTTGAAATCGCTTCGCCAATTCTCGAATCTTCCCGACTCAGTGGCAATAAGATCGAGGTATTGTCTTTCGAGCGGAGCGAACCGGGCGTCGTATTCCGATAGATCTGGATCCCATTCTGTGGTCGAGATGTAGATTGGAGCCTCGTTGAGGTTCGAGCATCGGTCATGCACTGTCCAGAGGCCTTCCAATAGCGTCAACATCTCTTGAGATACGGTGTCCTTGGTGGCGTCGTGGACCGATGTCTCCCTGTCGCCATTCTTGAGGTAGTAAGAGACGGCGAATGTCGACTGTTTGCACTTGCGAAGAGCATCCTCGTAGGAAGTCTGGGATCCGTCTTGGGTAGGGACAGGTGTCATCGTGCGCGAATACTGGTTTTTTCGTAATGGGTGAGGCTCTTCGGGTAGAGGTGTGAGGGAGATAGTCTCAGGCTGACGCGGCAGTGGTACTCGTTCACATGAATACGAATGGAGGTGTGAAAGCTCCAAATCGGTTTTCCGAGATGCTGTGCTCCACTATCAAAAGGTGAGAGTATTCCCGTTCCTCTCACATCCTGCCGTACGCAGGCGGGAAAGGGAAAGCCGAGCCACCTCGGCGAAGGTAAATCGATCCTCAGTCCTCGCGATGTAGGAGATCACTTTCCTTTTTCGTGGTGGGACCAGATACTCGTCGGTCCCCAACGAGCCGAACTTTCAGGGGGTTGAGATCAATGATGAGTCTCGCTAGCGTAGAACGGGCGGCGTGTCGATGATGGGAACGGCACAATGGTCAAAGGAGCGGATTCGTCAGAGTCTCTTGTCGGGGTCACGACCGAGGGCCGGTCGAGGGCCTACATGAGACACCCATGCAGCGCTGGGGAAACTTCAAGGTATATAAAGCAAGCTCTGGCTAGCTCCTTCACGACTTGATCCGATTCGCCGCTGCACTTATGAACGAGTCCTTCGCCAATCGTCCGCCACGATGACGTTGCGGATTTCCGGCGGAACGAAAATGTCTTGACCTCGGTTTCTTCAGCTGAGTTCTTATCTTTCTTGTCTCATACTGTGGATAGTAACGACAGCTTGGTTACACTCAGCTCACACTCGCCCGCGTCAGATCCACTCTCACGCCTAAGCGCTCAGTCATGCCCTCGCTTGAACTCCTGGCGGACTTGCCAGGCCACACCGACCCGGCATGGGCAGTAGCGTTCAACCCCACCCGGCCCATCCTCGCTTCATGCTCTACAGATCGGACCGTCAGGCTATATCAATACCACCTCGAATCTGACCCACCTCGGGTCGAGTACCTCAAGACGATCAAAACCCAACATAAGAAGAGCGTACGGACGATCTCTTGGGCTCCGAGTGGGAAAACGTTGGCTACGGGTAGTTTCGATTCGAGTGTAGCTGTTTGGGAAGAGGTGGATCCGGATGCAGAGAGTGACGGAGGTGATGGAGAGGAGGGGGTTTACAGGCCAAATGGAGGTGGTGGTGGTGGGGATGAAGAGGAAGAGGAAGGGGAGAGGGAGAAAGAGTGGGAATGTGTGACTACGCTCGAAGGACATGAGAGCGAGTGCAAATCTGTCGCGTTCAGTAGTGATGGTGCATTGCTGGCGAGCTGTAGTAGGGACAAGAGCGTCTGGGTCTGGGAGGGTGAGTCATCTGTTATTTGGTGATTTGAAAGTCGGTGGAGCTGAACACAACGCTGACGAGCGGTACAGTCCAGCCCGACTCGGACTTTGAGTGTATAGCCGTCATGATGGAGCACGGGCAGGATGTCAAGTGCCTAGCATGGCACCCTCACGAGGAGGTGAGCATGATTCTGTCACTCAGTTGGCGATGACAATGAGGGGAGAGCTCGCTGACTCCCCAGATCCTCGCTTCAGCATCATACGATTCCCACATTCACCTCCTCTACGACGACCCAGATTCAGACTGGCTATGTTTTCAAAAACTCCACCCGAAACTCCCCCAATCTCCCATCACACTCCCCTCCAGCTCACCTCTCGTTCCTCTACTGTTTCCGTCTAAGGAAGAGCAAGAAGCGGAGACGGCCATCAACCTACCGCCCTTAGAAGAGGACGAGACGGTTTGGTGTCTCGCCTGGGCGCCTGGCGGGCAGTACATGGCGAGTGGGGGAGATAACGGTGGTGTCCGCATATGGACGAGAGAGTGGGTCCAGGTCTCGGTGAGGCTCCATGGCATGAGAGCTGATGGTGTGGAACAGGGGTCGACAGCCCGAATCTAATTTCAGCGAATCGATACATACCTCCGCGCACACCGGCCCATGTTTCGCCTTATCATGGTCGCCAGGCGGCCTGCCTGAAGAAGAAGGCGGTAAAGGCCTCCTAGCATCCGGTGGAGCAGACGGCCGAATCATCGTCTGGCAAATAACAGCGAAAGAGGGCGAAACCGTCTTCATAACTCCCGTCTCGGCTGTTCGTCACGCCCACGGTGAGAGCGACGTCAATGGCCTTCAGTGGTGTTTGCGTGAAGATGGCAAGGGACAGGGGATGCTGGCTAGTGCAGGTGATGATGGAACTGTCAAAGTCTGGCGGATGGTATAGGCATCCGGGGTAGAGCAGTCCGTAAGTCAGGGTAGTCACCTGTCGGCCTCTCGGCAACCGCTCGAGTAGGTGAGCTATTGACGTTGTTGATCTCGCTCAGCGCTGCGTCAACAGTATTCAGTTGTACAACCAGCCTTGATAGCGGTCGATAGCAGTGGATATGCATGGTTTATATGCGTAGACTGATGCATATATCGCTTGACTTCTGTGTTTACTATCCGTGATCACGGGCTACCGGCTGGTGTGACACTACTAACGAGTCAGGTTCAGGGCAGTCAAAAGGGGGAAATTCTGCTGACGCTGACAAGCTTCATGTTCATCGTTCACCTCCTTCTAACATCATATCATTTAGCATCCCATCGACATCCCACTCGTCCAGCCGGGGCACAACAGCTAGTTTTCACCTGCGTCTGCGGTATACACGCGGGACTTGGGACTGTGAAGACTCAGGACGGGGCAAAGGCGATTTATAGAGTAGTATCAGCCGCCAATCTACCACTCCCGGCTATTAACTTTGTCTTTCGTCACCAATACTCTTGCTCTCTCTCTTGGCCAACCCCAACTGCATCACATCCATTCACTCAATCGATGATCTATCCATAGCCTATCTCTCAACATGTCCGGCCCACCCCGCCCGCCCTCGAATTACCCACCGCTGCAACCACAACCTCATCCACCACAACAACCACAACAACCAAGTCGATCGAACACACTCACTTCTTTCCCACAACCACCACCACCGCCATCCGGATCAGGGATGGTAGACTTCCATCCGCCTTCATTCGAGATGGAGGATGGATCGGGGCTACAGTCGTTTGCTGCCAGTCCTGAAGAATGGGAGGAAGGATCGCCAGGACCGACTGGAGCGAGGACGAAAATAGCTGGAATGGGAGGAGGAGGTGATAGGAAGCCGATAGCAACGAGAAGGAGGGTGGTGCAGAGCTGCAGCGAGTGTAGGAGGCGTAAGATCAAGTGTGATAAGAAGTAAGTCTCTCCTCAGGTTTCGCAGGTCTGGGAATGTGGATGCAGTGCTGACCGTTCAGGTTTCCATGTGGTTAGTCTAGTTGTGTGAACATGAGTCGGCCAACGGGAACTCAGCTGATGGTCAGGACCTTGTATACTTCGACAGGACGAAGCCAAGTGTCACGAAGTGGGGATGGTAAGCTCCCTCCCATTCTTCGCACGCAAGGTCATGTCAAAATGCTGACTGCCAGGCCGAGAAGCACATTGTCGCATCGACGTAAACTTTGCGATTTCACCTTTGGGTGTACAACGCTGACCATCCAGAACCCACTACGCGACCACTGCCGAGCTCGCATCTGTCGCTCACCGCCTCGACGCGTTGGAAGCGGCTCTGATCAAGAATCGCTCAATCATACCAGCCGATATCGACCAATACGTCCGCTCCACCATGTCCATGTACCCCGCCCTGACCGAAGACCCGAATTCCTCTTCCACCGGCGCTGGCGGAGGTCCTTCCTCAGCGTCAGCCGCCGTTGCCAAACGTCGACCTGGCGAGGTCGGACCAGTATCAGATATAGATAACGGACACAACGTCCCGCCCAAAACGGACGATGATACGGAAGATGCGGCTTTGACTATCGAGCACCTTACCTTCGGCCGCTCCCGAGTTGCTGGAGCTCATTCTATCCCTTATTTCGGTGCTAGACATCCTTCGTCTGTAGGTCGCAAAGAACCCAATAACGACTATCACCTCGCTCGAACCGCCCATTCATCGCCTGGAAGTCAATTACCTCCTATCCTACATCCACACCCTACCCATTCATCATCCACTTCACCAGGTCACGGCTCCGGACACGGGCATGCTCCACCACAACCGGCTAAAAGGTCAAGCCTGAACGTCGAGGTCAAATCGGAAGCTGCATCGAATCAACAGCGAAAGGCGAGTGCAGGAGGCAACAGGTTTATCGAGACTTTATCGCACGAGGAACGGATGGCCAGGATGGACGCTTTGTTGGATATCATGGAACCTACCGACTTGATTGATATGTTTTGGCGCAAGACGGATGTCGGGATGAGGTACTTGATGAGGATCTTTCCCGATGCCGAGAAGGGCAAGTTTTTGGTCAATGCCGTGAGTACTATCCCCGATATCCTGCTTTCGGGATCAATGGGATATAAGGCTGACGCGACAGTTCGTCGATAAGGTCGACTGGCTACATCGGTGCATCCACGTCCCTTCGTTCCTGCGACAATGTAATGACCTCTGGAACCTACCCCGCGATCAAGTACTCGATGAGATCGCCATGCCATTCATCTCGCTCTACGTCACAGTCTGTACCGTAAGTCACCGACCACCTTGACCCACCTTGCCCTTCCGCGGTGGTATGGTGCAAGGACTGACCCGGTTGATAGCTCGGTTTGACTTTCTCCGACACGGTGGACGTGGCGAAACATTTCGACCCGGAGACTGTCCCGACTTTGATTGACCAGTGGTATTCTGGAGTCAGAGCTGTGCGCCCGGTCTCAATCAAATAGGGGTATGACTAGGCTTACTGACGACCTAGGCGATGTGGGCGTCTGACATGATGGGCGATCACTGTATTGAGCACTGTCAGAGCTACCTCCTTCTCTCCGTCATGATGGTGAGCCGTGTTTACGATTAATCATCTGCAGCAGGGGACGCAGGGGTTGACGAGACAGAACAATCGTGATCGGTCAGAAGCAGCTTGGGCCTTACTCGGAAGCACCATCAAGGTGAGTCTTCTTCCACAGTCTGCGCCGTTGTCTGCTGCGCGGATAGCTGACGGTCCTGCCAGATGGCTCAAAACCTCGGCATGTCCCGCCTTGGCTCGGAACAGCAGGCCGAGAATGGCAAACCGCTCGCGACTTGGACAGGCAGGTGGGAGAGCCTGATTCAAAGAGAAGTGGGGAGGAGGATATGGTGGAATCTGGTCAATCTGGAATGGGCGTTGGCTCCGAGTTATTCATTCTGCACCGCGTGAGTCCTGCTATTCCGTCTGTCTTCACTACATGCTTTGGAGTTTGTCGCTGATGATTGACAGTATCACCCCTGATCAGAGTACGTCCTGAGCAAGCTTCAGGCAGGGGGTTTAGGACACTGCTGATTCCGTGTAATAGTCAAAACGGCCCTACCGGCCAATATCGAAGATGAGGACCTAATCGACGGACAACCATTACGCGCCAAACCGCTCAGCGTCCGGACGAAGATGTCGTACCAGCTCGCCAGGCTCAAGTTTAGCGAACTGGCGTACAAGCAGATCTGGCAGGCAAACAATGGGGGCAACCCGCCTTACTCCTGGGTGTGAGTGGAGTCTGGCTTTCAGCTATTTCATGATAGCGCTGACATCTTTAGTTTGAGCAGTGAGCTATTGATGAAGAAGCGAGCGTGCGAGAGATCTTGCTGACAACGCTCTTAGTGGACGGAGAACTACGTCAAACGATGCTCGAACTACCTTCGTTCTTCCAACCTTCCGCAGAAGATCGTATACCCCCCTCCCCAGGCTCAGACCCAGCCTCCATGGTCCAATACTACGAAAAGACCACGCTCAACTTAGGTCTACACTCGCGAATGATGCGCCTCCATCGACCTTGGCTTTCGAGAGGGTACACCGACGATCGATTCTCGTACTCTAAAGAACAGTGTATACGCGCTGCGAGGGCTGGATTGAGATTAATGTGCGGTGGGGAGAATAAGAACGTAGCTCAATTTTTGGAGAAGTGGTGGTGAGTCCTGTCGATGCTTGGACGAGGAATCGGGTGATGTGGCTGAATCAGGTCAGGATCCCGTTGTTTCACGTCTCGGTTTCTGCTATGGTGGTCATCATTGATCTGCTGGTGAGTGGTCCCGCCCCGTCCCTCTTAATAAGATCATCAAGCTGACGAAACTTTAGCGCACGAGCAAGAGGGACATGCATACGAGCGAGACGGAGCGGAAGTTTGAAGAGGTCAAGGGGAGTCTGGACAACATGCGGCGAGCCCGACTCCTGATCAAACCAGGCCATGGGGCAATTTGCTGATCTCCGTTTCAGGCTCATCAAGGAGGTCTCTCCGAGTGCCTGTGCGACTGTGCGAGTCATGGACTTTTTGATGGGTCAGTCAAGCTTCAAGTCTGATAAGGTGATGGTTGATACTGATATGATCTAGCCGAGGTGGAAGAACGTCGTCGACCCAATGCACACTCTTCCGGCCCGGGGAAACGTAAAGCCGGATCACCACTTGACGAATCGGACGACGGACTCCAACGGGCGGTCAAGAAGCTCGTCCGACAAGCCCAACTTGAAGCGGATTCACCTACCAACCCAATGCAGCCTCCTGGTGGAAACAACGGTAGTAATCACGGAGGTGGTGGTACTCCAGGCGAACCGATATCAAGGAGTAGTTCGCGCGAACGACCGGTATTCGACGCTTATCCCATGCCTGGAGGTGGAAATGTCAACTTCCCTACTGCCCCGTCTGGCCTGGGGCAAGGTCAGATGCCTATGCCCTCAGGACAAGGACAAGGAGCTGGAATGCAACTACTCGCTCCACCTGGACCTGGCAATGGCAACGGCAACGATCAAACCCTACCGTTCGACTTCAACTTCGTCCCTTCCCCATATACTTTTCCAGTCGACCCGTCCGTCAATTTCCCACCGCTCATGCCGAATCAGGGCGCACCCCTCGACCCAGCAGTGGAAAGTATGCTCGCATCGTATTTCCCGACTATGCAAAACACCGCCGCCGCAGGCGGTAGTGGGGCAGGGGCAGGAGCAGGGCAGATGGCAGGACCGAACGGACAGAACCAACCGGGGATACAGCAACTTCCACCTCAAATGGTCGGACCGGAAGATTTCCTTTCTCGCGTATTCAGTTTCGGGTGGAACGACGCTGGGAATCCGAATGATGGGACTGGACAGCAAGGTGCAGGGGGTGGAGGAGCGGGAGGAGGGGGACAAGGAGGGATGGGCAGTGGGATGGATGGGATGATGGGTTATGGAGGGGATTGGGGAGCGGGAGGTGGGGGCTGGATGGCGTGAGTGGTGATTGGGAGCTTGAGCAGGACGGATGTGAGGGGAGTACGGAGGGGTGATCTCCCTCTCTGGCTGGCTGGCTTGCTTGCTTGCTTGCTTGCTTGTTTGCTTGCCTGCCTGCTTGCCTGTTTGTCTTGCTTGTCTATGACACTGCGGGCTGGGCACGGAGGGGTTTGTCGGATGTCGGATGGAAATGGTGTTTAGATAATATAGCTTATAATCCTGTCAATGCGAAATCTGTCAAGCCCAAGTAGGCTAAAGCCCCAATTGCAAGACGCTCTAAACGACGGACATCTGGCGGTACATTCGCCAGCTGATTCCAGGTGGGCTGATGTCAATGCAATGCATGATGACTGATACAACAGGATATGAGTAGTGATGCCCAGAAGGGGAAGCGAACGCCAACGGCACACGCGTTGCCGATGTCGCTGTGTCGCTTCGTAGACGACGTAGGCCCACCAGACAGCAAGGGAAACCGTCACGTTGGTGTCATCGTGCCAAAAGGGTGACTGTGCGATTCTCTGCGACTCTGCAGAGTGGCATCATTCGAAGTCGACGTAGAGGACAACCCGATTTCGTCCTATTCGAAGGACGACCAAATGACCATCAAACACGTCGCTCCTCGATATCTCCCTCCGAGGATCATTCACCACCTCGTCATTGATATGAAACGAGCGGGAATTTATGAGCTTGCTCGCTTCGTCTGAAGGGTCGATCAGCGTACAGCCAACCTGAAAATGGAATCGAGGGGCGGCTTACTTCGCGATTTGGCGAGATCGAGCTCGACGGCTAGTTTGCTAATGGGTTTCCCCTTTATCTCGCGCCAGGAGACACGCTTGAAATGTTCTGGGTCGACTGGGATTAGGTCCGCAATCTCGATTGAGCGGAGTGATCGGGTTTCGCGTTTATATAGTACACTAGCGATCTCTTGCGCTCGACTCACGGCTTCACCTACAGAGCGTCAATGGTCGTCGTCGTCATCGATGGCAGGCTATTGTGAGGGAAGACGTACGGCCGTGGACGAGTTCGGTGATTTCCTCTGCTAGTAAACGCTGGGCTTCGCGCTTGTTTCGCGATTTCTATACTGTCAGCACAAGCTCGAAAGCAACCCGGCGGCGGTCTGACGAACCTGATGTTCCGCTTCGATCTCACTGATCGTCTCGAGCGGGAGGAGCGTAAATAGCTTGAGGTACTTGATTACGTCCTCATCCGTTGAGCGGAGGAAGAACTGCAGGAGTCAGTGGCCAGCCCACCGAATTCCACAAGCTCGATTGCCGCGGATATGTGATTGAGATGATCGCTTGACTTACCTGGTAGAAATCGCTGATGCTCGTCCGGCTCTCGTCCAGCCATACGGCATTCCCAGCGCTCTTCCCGAACTTCTCTCCCGAGCTGGTGGTGAGAAGCGGTATAGTCAATCCATAAGCCTCCGCCGCTGCTCCTTTCACTCCTTCGCTCTCGATCGTCGGCACCGACGTCGGTGGTGCTGTTTGCGGGAGAGACTTGATAAGGTCGATACCAGCGACGATGTTTCCCCATTGATCCGATCCGCCCAATTGGACTGTACATCCGAGCTTCGCGTGAAGGTGGTGAAAGTCGTATGCCTGGAGGAGTTGATAACTGAATTCGGTGAATGATATTCCAGAATCAGAGTTGAGCCGATTCTTGACACTGCTTCAGTCAGCACCCAGAGATTGGAAATGAGGGGGATTGGGACTCGCCTGTCTCTGGATAACATGATATTGACCCTGGCCACTTTTCCGACCGTTCTCAAGAAATCTAACATCCCCAATCCCTGAGTCCACTCCAGATTGTTCACCACTTCCACCGAGCCTTTACCCCTATCGCGCCTCGAAGAGGGGTATCCCCGCTTGTCGGCGTAGGCTAATCCTCTCTCGAAGAACCGATGAACCTGCGTTGTAATGCCCGATACGTTTCGCTCCAGTTCGTCCGAAGTGAGTGCATTGCGCTCGGTACTTCGTCCCGATGGGTCGCCTATCGAGCCAGTAGCTCCTCCAACCTGACGAGTCCGTCAGCCATTCTTCGTGCAGAGCGAGGAGGTATAGGCGACATGCCAAGGCTAGAGACTTGTGTCCATTGGCAGTGAGGTGCAGCAGTCCCAGTAGCGGTAGAAGGTTTCCAACATGTAGTGAAGATGCCGAAGGATCAACGCCGGAGTATATAGTCCGTGAGTTCGAGGGGTCGAGGTGTGTTCGAAGAGATGGACTAGTGAGGGCCGCTACGAAACCTCGACGTTCGAGCTCGTCCACTACGCCAGAGTGACTGTTTGCAGCAAGGGAAGCCGCATGATGATTGAGCCTGATCTTGATCGCCTGCCGAGACTGGCGAGTGGACCGAGGTATGCGAACCCTCATGCGAACTGCCGATGGATGATACCTTGATCAAAGAAGTGTAAACGCAGGATGACATTTCGGTTGATGCGATTTTGTTGATCCGCGGAATTGGCCCTTTAAGACGATAAGATTACGTCCAGCATCGAGCTCAACACCTATGCATATCGACCCGACGGGCGGTTCTAGAAACTGGATATGATGATGCATACATGATATGAGGTATGACAGGTGTATCGATGGTTTGTGTATATCTGCACAGCTCATCTGGCGCCTTGGACAACGATTTCGCGGTACAGTTCTTCCAGCTCCTTAGCTTGGGCTTGGAACCAGTTATGTTCTTTGGCCTGCGCGACAGTCGCTCGACGCTCAGCTCGATAACACAGTAGAGAAGCGATCAGACACTGGCCTGTAGAGCTTGTCAGCTTTCGCCCGATGGTTGAACGTGGCCGGCAGCTGTCGCTCACATTCGCCCGACAGCTCGACCCATCGGTCGACCGGTCTCCACTCATTTCGATTCAGGTTCTGACATCCGTTCAGCGGAGTCGAAATAGAGAAGTGTGAATAAGACTCACTCTGAACGCAATGACGGCGTCGGTCAATCTCTCCACCTCTCTGTTCTGGGGCGTCGACTTGACACCCACCGTTCCATAAGCATTGTGATTTCGGAACGCCTCCCAGGTAGTCCCGACCCGCTTAACTTTGTGCGGCTGACTAGTCGTGACTCCCTCCGCTTCAATCTCTCCGTGGTGGCGCTTACCGCTGATAGACCCCAAAGCGGCCGCTGCGGATGACTCGGGTGTGATGACTGACGGGAACGAAGGTAGGAAGAGAGGCTCTTGATCATGTAGGTGGTCGTTGTCGTCTTGGTAAGGATGTCGCCCGGCCACCAGGCTATAGATCACGACTGCAGGTCAGCGTCGGATGAGGAGGCACGGAAAGGCCGACCCAGAGCGGAACAGGAAGGGATCTTACTGCCTAGAGCCCATACGTCCAGTTGGATCTCATCTGCAAACCACCTTTGCCCGATAGCTTCCCTGCGATTCGCACCATGCAGACTCTCGCCCAGTCCTCCGGTCCCTACTTTCCTGCCGACGGCTTTGAGTCGTTCTGGAGGGAGGTAGCTGATCGTACCTTCCAGAGGGATCTCGCGAGTGGCCTGTTGAGAGGAATCGGGAACGGTAGCGGTGACGGCTTCGAGACTGGTTGAGGAGCCAAAGTCCCCGATCAGTAGTCTGGGAAACGAGGTACGAGTGTAGAGCAGAATGTTTTCTGCTTTGAGGTCTGCTCGTCAGATTTAGGTTCAAATTATGGGCTCTGCGAGCTCACCTCGATGTGCCACGCCGTTTGAGTGGATATGTTCAATCCCCTTGACCAGCTGCCAGCTTAGGAACTTGGCTTCGTCCTCGCTCAAACCCCTTGGACTCCCATACGCCTCGAGGTAGCTGAATAGATCCCCACCAGCTGCCGACTCGAAGATCATATGTGCCTTCCAGACCTCCTGCCCTTCCCAATTCCACTCTTGTCCAGCTACGGCGCCTCGGTCCGGCTCCAGCCCATATCCTCGATCTTTGACCTGATCGAATACTCGAAGGACGTTCGGATGATCGAGATTCTTCATATTCCCCACTTCCTGCTTCACCCTCTCGCGCCACTTGATCGAAACTTGCATTCGGCTGTCGATTGTCTTGCAAGCTACCTGAACAGCCAGATCACGGTGCGTGGCTATATTGACGACGCCGAACGTTCCCTCGCCGAGAGGGTGATTATGGATTCGCCACATGTTCGTATCGACATAGTTTTGTGGGAAAGGCTCGCGGAAGAGCGTGTAGTCATTGAATGTTTCGTTAAGTAATGGTTTGAGAGGGTAGGATTCCCAGTTGTGCTGGTATGTGATGACTGGGGAGATGAGCACTGCTTGATCGTACTTCTTATCGCGGACGTCAGACTGACCGGCGGCCGTATGAGGGATCTGGACCCGATCCCCATCTCGCAAAATCACCACGCGGGTGCCGAATGATTGTCCGCCGAGCTTGTATCGTTTCTGCAGGTGATGTCGTTCGCCATTCAGAATGTAGCCCGATTTGGACAGGTCGTGCATACAGACGAGCGCGAGCGGGGAGCTGGTCCTCACACTGAAGGTTCGATCAGCTGCAGTACTCGCGAAGTACAACGGAGCGCTTGACTAACGCGTAGAAGACCAAGTGGACATCGCTGACCTTTGGACCAGAGACGACCATATGGCTGTGATGTCAGCGACGACTCTGATCTCTTTTTCTCGGAAGACGAAAGAGAGGGGTGGTACGGGACTTACCAATCGCTCCCATTGCCCATCTTGACTTCATGATCCAGCTGCAAACTCTGCTCAACTGCCAATCAGCACTTCTTCTCATCTCCTTCCCACCCTCTCCCATGTTGACGTCACTCACCTATCTCATCCCCTCGATCCCACTTCAATACCCCGACCGCGCTTTTCAACTCATCTTCGTGCTTGTTCAAATCTTGACGGCGATATCGGCGGTCGTAACCTAATCTCGAGGAGGGTATGTTTGCGAGGTGAAGGAATTGGGATCGGGTAAGGGTGGGGTTGTCGATGGGGCTGATGGCAACCATGTTTAAGTGAGTCTTGTACTTGTCTGGCGATCGAGAGTGTGTTCAGCGCTGTGTGAGCTGTGCTACAGGTTAGGCGTAGTTGAAGAATGGAAGAAGAGAGAAGGAAGAAAAGGAAGAGAAGGAAGGAAAGGAAAGTCAAATGGGCGGTGCGACGCAGCGCACAGACCCTTTCGGTCTCCTTGCTACGCAAATCGACAACCGCCTCAAATAACAGTAAGGAGATCAGTATGAAGAGCAAACCCATCAGCACACATCGTAGAGTCATTCGTTTTCATTCTCGTATTCATCTATTCACCAAGTAAGAAAATGGGCGTGTTCATGACATACCGCTCAAAGGCGGTCTCGAAAAGGGTGGGGTATCGCAGGTGTTTGTGTCGGTTGGAGAGTCGTCAGATCAGTAGAAGCCAGTAGGCTGAGCCATCATCCCTCCTCCGTTCATGTACGGTTGAGGTGGTGCTCCCCTATACGAATGTCAGCGAGCTGTCTGTTTGCTCTCAAAAACTCGGGCACTCACGTTGGTCCACCAATCATCAACCTCTGACCGAGACCGCTGTTCATCATACCGCCCGATTGATCATCGCCATCCTCCTTGGGTGCTTTAGCCTTGAGCTCCTTGAGCTCCTTTTCGAGGCTTGCGATCTGGCAAAGTCAGCTTCTGGGTGTCTGCACAACGATTTCGGCGGAGCTGAACTCACCCTCGTTGTCTGATCACGCTGGCATTGCAGGACGTAGGGCTTGGAGTAGTCTCCCAGACCGAAACGCCATGACTATGGTACGATTAGCGGAAGCACGCCAGGCTAGAAATGGATTTCAACACCCACCATCTCCTCGACAAAGTCGGGGCGGACAAGCTCGAAACAAACGTAGAGGATGGCAGCGAAAGCATCCTTGTTGCCGATACTGACAAAGTAGCCAGCGAGTTCCTCGGCTACGCTGATGTCTTTGCTAGCAGCAGCCGTCTCGAGGGCGTCTCGCCATAGTCGGTCGGCCTTGGAGAGCGCCAAAGACTCTTCGTACATGTTGTTGAGCTGCGATCAAAAGTCAGTAACGATCCCGTCGTTCAGTGAAGGACAACGATCAACCCACCCTGTAGAGCAAAGCGGCTATTCTCCTGAACTCCAACAACTCGTGCTTCTCCAATCGCTTGGCCAGCTTGATAGCGTCGTACTGGTCGTATGTCTCGAGACTACTGCGGAGCGTGACGTGGTCTTCTTCCTCGATGAGCAAGTCGTTGTAAGCCTCGTTGACGACGGTGATGTTGAGCTTCTGCGTGCCGACAAGGTAAGGCTTGACGAGCGGCAAGTGGTCTTCGGTCTGTAGGATCTTGACTACTCGACCGTGGTCCAGACGCGGCGTCAAAGCGGCAAGTAGGTCAGGTAGGAGTTTAGGCTAGGGGGCGGTCAGCCAATTACCACGATCAAGAGGCTGGTAGAGCTGACCTGACGACCAAGGTAGAACGCGACGGCCTTGTAGGCAATCTCCATGTTGGCGACCTTGACAATGATCTTCTTGAACTGGTCGTGGTCCCACTCGGCTAGACGCTCCATCATCGCCAATGCAGCGTTGTCCGGCTCATCTGAGAGGTCAGCTTGGCCTTGCTTGGGTAACATCCCCTAGAGCGACTTCAAGCTTACCGTAACAGATGTAGAGGAAGACAAGCTCGGGCCAAAGGTGCGCCTGCTCGGCCGACCGGATGACCTTGGGCTGAGTCGTCAGCTGTGCGGCTCTCGAGTTGGAGTATACGCGAAAGCTTACAATGTTGCATCGCTGCCAGAAGAGCTTGAGGTGCTCCATGACTGCATTGTCAGCTTACGGCCCATATCACGGCTTGGTTCAGCAACGTACGCTTCTCAGGCCTGTACTTGGCGTACAGGACCGACAACTCGGTGAACATGCCCTGCATAGGTCAGCTGAACGGTCCAGACGTCCAAAAGGGGACAGCTAGCTTACCATATGAGCCCTCTCCAGTCCCAAACCACCCTCCATCAAGCTGATGATCTCGTCGAAATAGCCATTACGCTCGTACAACGAGAGCAGAGCGGGTAGCTCCTCAGCGTGGACCTACGTCTTCAGCGTTGTCCATCTCAGCATAAAGACTGAGGATACGTACGATGAGGTTCAGACCACAGATCTGAGCTAGGCGGAACTCCTTTTTGTCGACACAAGCGGCATTGACCTGTTTCCAGACCCTTGACTCCCATCAGCTTGAATTCCCAAGATGTATACAACAGCTGACGTACTGGGTGTTACCGGCCTTCCTGGCGGCGTCGACGGCCGACTGGTTCTCGCCGAGGTAGATCAAAGTAGTAGCCAACCTGGCCCAATTGGAGATGCTCGAGAAGAGCAACTTGGAAGCCTGGTAAAGCTGATCGTCGAAACATTTCTCTCCGACTTGGAGGATATCAGCGACGTTGGTCATTGACAAAAATTCTTCCATGTCGTGCAATCGGTCCGTCTTGGCGTAGGCGTATGCGAGCTCGGTATCGATCTTTGGTTCTCGAGCTGTCTTCCTTGCCATTTGGAGGTATCGGACTAGATCGTCGTGTTTGCCAGCTCGGTTGGCCGTCTCGATAACTTCGGCAAAGTTTGATGGATCTTCTGCCTTGATGTATGAGTCGATGGCGTCCTTGACTCGTACACCGTCCAATTGAGCTTTACCCAATCGGCTCCAAACGGCAGGCTGGTTGATCTTGTTGGCGTATGCGAAACCACGATCGATCGAAACCATGTGCTCGACAAGGACGTTCATCGCTTCGGCGTGCATGTCGTGTTTCGAGTAGATCGTGAAGGCCTCCTCGTACAGACCAGCCTCGGTGGCCACTTTCGCGATAGCCTCGACGTCGTAGCCTGAAAGCTTGTTGATGTATCCCATGACTTTGCCCTTGTCGTTTCGGATAGCCGTGAGGAACATGAGCGACTGCAAAGACCGGTTGTCGGAGAATGGCGATTGCTCGATAATGATCTTTTCCAACAACTCCAAAAGGGGACCGTGGAGTTCCATGTGCATGAACGCCTTGACAGTGACACTGACATCGTCCGGATCGGTGCACTCGGGAATGGCAGTAGCGATGACTTGGTCGATGAGTTGCCGACGGTGGATGCTCTCCGGGTCGAGCACCTGAGTCCACAAATCGACATCACGACGTTTGACCAAGTACCTTGCCTGATGCTTGTACATCGAGTTCTCGTTCGTAATGTTGATGAGCTCGTCATCGCAGAAGCCCTTGGCGTAGGCAATGTAGGCGAGGTACGGGTCCCTCTTTTCACAGTATTTACCGACGATGGCCGGATCATACAGGTTGTTGTCCTTGAGGAAAGCCTCGGGGTTGTTGTTTGAATCGATCGAGATCTTGGCAATGGCATTGTACACCGAGTGATCAGTCGATCCTTGCTCGACCTTGTTGTTGAGCCAAGGCAAGATGAGCTTGAGCCTGTTTCGCTTCTCGACCTCGTCGACCAACTCGTCGATCGGGAAAGTGCCAGTGACCGACATCAAGAGGTTCTTGATGGTCGCCTCTTCACAATCCACATCGAGCAAACCGCCGATGACCTGAGGCGTTCGGGCAGAGTTGACTCGCTGGACGTAGATTTCGATAAAGTTGGTGAGACCGTTCTGGTACAGGTACAAGACGAGATCGTGAACAAAGTCGAATCGGTCGCAGACGATGATGAGCGGGAGCTGATCCGAGAGCTTGGCCTCTTTGAGGAAGTTCTTGACCTTCTCCGGGTTGTAGAAGTTGCTCTCTCGGCAGATACGCTCGACCTCGCGGATCTGACCGGTTCGAGTAGCAGCTTGAATGTACTTGAAGTGGACCTCGGGGTCTTCGGAGAGGTTGACGACCGAGCCGAGGTAGTAGTAAAGACCGTCGGACGACTTGAACTGTTCGAAAAGCTCGATAAGCTTGACGGGGCCAAGGAGGTCAGAGTACTTTGTGGCGATCTGGACGACAACCGAAAGGTTTTGACGCATATTCGATCGGAGCATCTCCTCCATGCACGCGAACGACTGCTCGGTCGTGAGCTTGCCGAAGTAATTGACGAGCCACTGGAAAAAGTCAGCTTGAGTCTGGGCGACGCCTAGAAGCCGGCAGCTTACGTCGGGCTGGAAGAGCTGAGTGTGAACAACAACTCGCTTGATGTCGTTAAGGTCTTCGTAGTGCTCCAAAGCCTGACTATCAGCTTATGAACACTCTCCAATGCCGCGGCCAGCTTACCCTCTGGGCGAGGCCAGCCTTCTCGGCAAGGTTGGCGATCCTCGGTCGGTCGTAGTGCGAGAACATTTCGTTGCCCAAGATGGCATCGGCGACTTGAGGCGCATTGACCAAATTCATCTCGAGGAGACGAGTCTGCAAGCCTCCTTGTTCCGGCTTGTTGTCCTTAAGCGCGTCGAGCAAGAACGAAGTGGCTTGCTGGAGCATGTTTTGCGACATGAAGATATCGACCACTCGCTCGAGGTCGACCAGGGGACCATTCTCATCATTGACAAGCTGGCTGGCGAACTCGGCTCCCTTTTCTGGGTTGGTGCGGACGAGGTGTTGGAGGAGTTGAGCGTAGTCTGGGTTGTAGTCGACCTTCTTCGAGTAAAGGAGGATCTTGTCGAACTGCCCAAGCTCGGCGAAAGACGCAACAACCTTGTTGGGGACATTGGCGCGGAGGTAGACCGAAAGAGCAAGCTGCGTGTCGGCGACGCGGACCAAGTCTCCGAGCTCCTCGCTGCACTCCAGCTTTAGACATCAGCGAGCGGCTCTCATAATCCTGGTAGGAAGAACTCACCTTGTTCTCCTTGAGCCACTTCTCAAGCAAAGGCTTCTTGCCCTGCTGAATGACAGGACGGGCCAGCTCCAATGACTCGTATCGGTTCAAATCACCCTTCTCCAACAAGATACCAAAGTACTGCAGGATGGGCGAAAGGGTTCCCGGAACATTGGGCAGCTTCTTGAACGTCTCGATCGTCTGCTGAGTCCTGAGTATACCTCGAGGCGAGTTGGCGGCAATCTTGGCGGCTTCAGAGTACTGGCTGTTCTGAAGGTAAACATTGTACTGCTGCTCGATAATGTGATCGGCGCCAGGTAGTCCAGCTCGCGTGGCCAGCTTGATGGCAAGCTCGGGGTTGTTGAGCGATTCTGCGTGATGAGTAAGGGCCCTGCACGCGGACTTTCACAAGGGCACTCACGGGTGACGTAGTTGACAATGGCATCGTCGTCCACAGCTACACTCAGGACTTGTCCCTTCCTGTTCACTCCAATGATACCGTTCTGAGCCTCGTACTCGGCCGTGGTGAAGATGGTCTCTCCTGAAATTCGGTTCATGTAGATACACTGACCCGACTCGAGGTCGTACAGGTGGATGAAACCGAATTTGGTGACGAGGTAGACGACACCGTGACGCTGCGAGACCTGCATGGCGACGGGGAAGTCGTTGGCGGCTTCGGGAGGGAAAAAGACGTCGACGGCCTTCTTTTGGAAAGGTGGGTTGGGAGCCTTGTGTCCGATCTCTACGACGTGGAGCTAATCTGGTAAGCCAGTAAGACGTTCGGGTGGTGTGAATGCAGCGTACGGTAGCTCCAGTAGCTGTCCTGACGGCGAAAGCGAAGAGCTTGGTAGGCTGAGGAGCCGAATCCATCTTCAACGTCGAGAACGCCGCTGCGTGTCCTTCTATAGGCTGAGATACACCCCGCTCCACAGAGTAAAGCTGAAGTGCTCCCTTGATCTTGAAACCGGATGGATCTTGGTTTGACGAGATACCAATGAGGACCAACCATTGACCGTCAGGAGACATCTTGTACCCGATGATCTGGTTGTTGACGAGGTTCTGATGACGGTCGAACACCTAAGATGAGAATATCAGCACTGCGCAAACAGGCAGAGAGGACGGAAGCTTACCTTGGTAGGCGCAGTCTGTCCTTCCATGACTTTCCAGTGGTACACCTCTCTATCCGTCACAATACCCAGTGTCGTATCATTGATCCATGTCCAATAAGGGATATCATCATTCATCAAGTGCGCTCCGACCTTCTGCTTCGTGCCGAGGTTGAACAGCTGGAGCTGTCGGCCGGCTGTCGAGTCAGTTACACTCCTTGCCGGATGTCGAGCAGCTTACACTTGAGAGCTATGATCTTCTCTTTGGGATGCATGATCGCCGAATCGGCAGTGACTGCTCGCGTCAGCAGGCCAAACAACAGAACACGCCGTGTCAGAGCTGAAACCTACTGGGCCGTCTTATGACATTGTTGGCATCTGATAAGTCTACGATCACCACTTGATTCGTGTCATTTGCGTTCTCGCGGCTACAGGGCTCAGCTTGACCACCAATAACCTGATAGGAGTAGCTTACATGCAGATGAACTTGTCGGATTGGAGGGTGAGGTTTTGGAATGAGATGGAGGAAGGCTGGACACCGAGCGCGGTGAGCTAGACTAGTCAGCTGTGCCGAACCCGGATTCGGAAATCGGGAAGCTGAAAGCTGACCTGGAGGTGCTCGGTGAACTACGCGAATGTCAGCTCGAATCGTCTCTTTATGTGACAGGTGCGGACTGACGGTAATGGGCCGGTCTCCCATGATGGCACTGTCCCTCCTTCTCTTTCGTCGCGCGTTCTAGGTGATGGACCTGCTCAACAGGTACGTTCTCTCTATCAAAGCGTGTCGTGTGGTAGGGTATCCACAGCCCAAGATGGTAGGTGTAAGAGCAGGCTGTGATATGAGGGAGTGGGGGTGGAGTACAGAGTAAGTGATAGCGGTGACGATGTGAGTGGTGGTGAGCGAGTGAGGGGCCCGTACACCGTGGCGCGTCACTGGTACTGGCGGAAATAACGAGTGTGGCACCCTTTTGGTGGCACCTTCGACGACGATCAATTGATGTCTTGGCTGAAAGGATGAATGCATAGATGGATGAGTAGATAGGTAGGGGGTGGGATGAAAGGAGCGATGCATGAGGAGTCTAAGTATGCAAATAACCCTCGCCGAGACAATGACGAGTTACTTGATACCATTCAACCTGATTGAACATCGCAGCGATGTGAGCAGAACAAACCTTGGTCACGGGAGAGAGCTAACAGAGCAGGAACGAGCCGTACGACCCGCCCGCCCACGCAGGGGGTAGCAACAGATTCTCCACAGCTTCCGAAGATGGTAAGACCACCGTACCCACCCGCCGCTTTCAAGACTGAGAACGTAGGATTACTGCCCAATGCCGCGAAGCCCGGATCGGTAAACGAGCCAGACGAGCAACAACGCAAGATGAACAATATCCGAACGGAGTTAGATAACACGAAGACGGCGCTGGAAGCGACTGCCCTGAAGATACAAGAGAGGGGAGAGATCATGCACGACTTGCAGGCCAAGACTGGTAAGTGAGGTTCCGCTTGGTAATTGTCAGTCACGTCAACTGAGAATTGACCGATAGATAACCTCTCCATTGCGAGTAGGTCGTTCAAGACTGAGGGAAGGAAAGTGCACAGAAAGATGTGGTGGAAGAATGCCAAGGTGAGTTGTCCCATGGTCCGAAAGGAAAGGTGTTTGACTCGAGAAGTGGACTATCTGCCTTACCATCCTGCTCATCTTGATCATCGTCGGTGCTGTAGTCGGCGGAGTCAAGGGAAGCGAAGTTGTCAAGGAGAAAGTCATCGTCCACGAGACTCCAAGTGCGACTCTCCTTCCTGGATCCGGAACAAACGCGGCGACGGGTACGCAAGTCAGTACCACCGATATCAGCAAGGCGAGTAATGCGTGATGAGGGCGATGAGTGGATTGATAGAAGTTGTTGTAATGCAATGTTTGTCTGTATGCATAATGATTGACTGGCGGCTAAGCCGCGGTCGGGACCCAGCGAAGGACAGCGACTGACTCGACGTGTGCCGTCTATCTCCGTCATTACTGCCCGAGTTTAACAGACTGAAGATGACTCACTTGTGGGAACAGGTCAAACCCGCGTAGAGACTCGAGGATGTACTCTCCGCCCTTGGCCACTTTGCGCTCATCTGAAGAGCGGAGCATCTGGCCGACATCCCTCGCTTGCGTGTGGACGTTACACGACACGTAGACCACCGTGAGGGGTTGGAAGTCAAGCAGTTGCTCGAGGAAAGGCGTATCACATCCTTTCCGAGGTGGCTGGATTGTCAGTTCTTATCATCCATCTGCAAAGTGAAGAATGCGCTCACATCGACGACGACACAGCTCTTTTCCCCCTCGAAGCCCTTCTCGGCCAGTCCGCCAAATATATCCTCCGCTTTACCACACAACCACTCAGTCTTCTTCCCTAGCCCATTCATCTCCGCATTCCTCTTTGCGGCCGTAATACTATCCTGGCTGATTTCGACACCTGCCACCCTCTCAAATTGATCCGAGAGGGTAATGCCGAACAGGCCCGAACCGCAGTACGTATCGACCAAATGTGTCGGTCGAGGTAGAGTGGCGGATATGGCCTCTTTGACGTACTCGGTCAATGGGACTAGGATACTGTTGTTGTTTTGGAAGAAAGAGCCGGCGGCGAATGAAAACAAGTACGGGCCGACACGCTCGTATACTGGTAATTTGTGGTTTGTGATGGCGACATGCTGATCTTCCGCGAGGATTGGCGTGGAAGCGTCGAATGGCGCTTCCTCGGTGGGTAGGTGTTCTGGCGCAGGGAGCGAATCTCGGAGGAGTAGTGTGGCACCCCGCTTGAACGACATGATGGTACTGCCTGATCAGTACTCGAAAGTGGGCCCGTGAACCATCGCTCAGGCTCACTCTTTGACACGTCTGCGCTCGTCGACCAGCTTGGCATTGATGACCGGTGTAGCAATGGGGCATTCCTGCCTCGTCAGCGCAATCCCTCCGACCAGACCATATGCCGCTGAGACCGTCAAGACGCACCTCAATGTCCATAACGCCCGGGCGACCTTTGCGCTCGAACCCAATCCTGCACTCCCAGCTCCTCTTGTCCCCCTCTCCCATGGATCCCCCAGTGACCAGATCAGCATCTCCGTTCATCCGTTCCTCTTCGCCTTCTGCTCCGGCCGCTTCTTTGGCAGCGGCAGCTTGACGCTCAAGCTGCGCCCTGGCCGATTTAGGCGGTGCGTCGAAATGCGGTGTGATTTTCGTCCGGTATCCCCATTGTTTCGGACTGCCGATGGTCGGTTGAATCTCTGGTACCACCTCCGCATCGAGGTTTGAGAAGCGCGAATAGGCCAATTTGACTGTATTGCGCTTATGCAACAGCTGTAATGCGTAAGGCATAGGCTGCAGTTGACACCCTCCGCTACAGGATCAGCGTTTACAATCCAAGTGGGAAAGAGATGGGAGCGGACTGACCATTCGCCAAAGTACTTGCACCCGTTCGTTGGGTACTTCCGTCTATCACCCTCACCTCCCCTGTACTCCTCGCTATATTCTAGAATCTCGACGAGGTCGGCGTAGCTGCAAAATCGGTCGTGTTTGTGAATCTTGGCACGTATACGATCGCCAGGATGCGCAAAGGGCGTGATCACAGCCCATTTTTGTCCTGACCCAGCAGCCTGATATAGGGATAGTGACTCGCCTAACCTGGTATCAGCCGCTTGCAACTTTGGAGGAACAGCAAGGCGGTAATTGCAGACCTACCAGAAACGGTAAACGCCCCAGCACTCAGCTCGACGATGGACCAAAGCTCCAGACCCTCTGGTACCGCCCATTCACTCTCATCTTTCCTGCCCAGCACGCCGTCCACATACTCTGCCCCGAGGAAATCGCGCACATCGTGATATGTGACTTCCGCAGGCGAGTAAGGTTCAGGCAAGTATCGCTTCAGTTTCCTATTCTTCTTCCCCCCCTGTCCCTTACTCGAGCCATGCGCTGGTGCCGGTGGCTTACTGCCGGTTGCTGATTTGCTCGACTCGGCTTCCACGAACAGGGCGTTGACGGGCGCGTCATTGACCGGTATCATTGGGTCGGTTCGTGGCTTTTTGTGAGGCGGTGATGGGGTCCCGGCGGACATGCTGGCGCGTCCTCTAATGAGCAGGGTAGTCTGTCTGCGGTAGAACGGGGCTGAGAATGGACGCAGTCTAGTGAGTATACTCCTCATATGCTGTCAACAGACAACGAGCAGCGAATCAAGATTCACCCAAAACAACGCCGGTTCAACGGAAATTTAATGTGGGGGTAACAGATACGAAATTCACCCACGTGGACACGACGCCGCGTCACTTCGATCTTCTAACTAAGCCAGCTACTTGTAATCTATCTATCTACCTCTACCAGTACAATATGGAAGCCTCCTCCTCTACCTCGCCCACGATAGTACGACCGGCCAGTGTCGATGAAGGCAGATACGATGCTCTCAAAGCTTATCGTGCCGTAAGTCCAGATTTGTCTCAACTTCAACATGTGGCTTCGACTGACGCAGGATACAGAAAGTCAAAGAACACGGTCGTCTCGCCGAGCAGTTGAAGAATGGTCAGCTATGCTACCCGGAGTGTCTGGACCGTGAGCTGATGTGCTAAGTGCGACTCAACATCCGTACCCTGTCAGCAGACTTCGACAAGACGGAAGATGACATGAAGGCGTTGCAGAGTGTGGGACAGGTGATTGGAGAAATCTTGAAGCAGCTGGATGACGAGAGGTGTAAGCTTGCCACGCGTGTTTGTATCCTGAGGAACTAGGAACTCGAAAAGCTGATATGAGAAGTCATCGTCAAGGCATCAAGTGGGCCGCGATACGTTGTCTCTTATCGACCAACCTTGCCCGTCTCAAAGGTCAGCTAACGCATTCCCGATCGAGTCGAGACAGAGCTGATGATCCAGCTCAAAGCGGGTGTCCGAGTCTCGCTAGACATGACGACGTTGACCATCATGCGTATCTTGCCACGAGAGGTTGACCCGATGGTGAGTTGGACCAATGGCTGGTCTGTCTTTCATGCTGACCTGGTACAGGTGTACAACATGTCGCTTGAAGATCCTGGATCAGTGTCATTCGCGGGTATCGGTGGACTGGGAGAGCAAGTCAGGGAGCTTCGAGAAGTCATCGAGTTGCCTCTAATGAACCCGGAACTCTTCGAGGTCAGCTATTCGGCACAATGTATGACTGGCCTAGAAAGCTGACCAAACTAGCGAGTGGGCATCAAGCCGCCCAAGGGTGTATTGCTGTACGGTCCTCCCGGTACTGGTAAGCTCCGTGACGCCCGGAAACACAAGGGATTCGAGCTGACGAAGGTCCAGGTAAAACACTCCTGGCTCGAGCCGTCGCCGCTACTCTCAACACCAATTTCCTAAAAGTCGTCTCTTCAGCCGTAAGCTTGTAGTGACAGACCACTCAAGAACCTGAGCTGAGATTGTAGATTGTCGACAAATATATCGGAGAATCCGCACGTCTGATCCGAGAGATGTTTGCTTATGCTCGGGAACACGAGCCGTGTATCATCTTCATGGACGAAATCGATGCTATCGGAGGAAGGAGGTTCAGTGAAGGAACTTCGGCCGACCGAGAAATCCAGCGAACCCTGATGGAGGTGGGTCACTACGCCAGGCTTGCTCTTGTTTCTACTTTTCTGACCGCTCCTAGCTACTGAACCAGATGGACGGATTCGACTCGCTCGGCCGCACAAAGCTCATCATGGCTACCAACCGACCCGACACCCTTGACCCAGCCCTCATGCGTCCCGGACGATTGGACAGAAAGATTGAAATCCCCTTGCCAAACGAACAAGGTCGATTGGAGATTCTCAAGATCCACGCTAAGGGAATCAACAAGTCGGGTGATATCGATTACGAAGCTGTCGTCAAGCTCAGTGATGGGTTTAACGGTGCGGATCTGAGGAATGTGTGTACGGAAGCGGGCATGTTTGCGATCCGTGAGGACAGGTGAGTGATTGCAAAATTGCACCGATCAAGGCAAGATTGAGAGCTGATGTGTCAGGGATGCGATCGTACAGGATGATTTGATGAAGGCGGTCCGAAAGCTCAATGACGCCAAGAAGCACGAGACCAACATGTGAGTCTCGCGAGTCTGCGATGTGGTCCGTTGCTGACGCCGTGACAGGGATTACGACAAGGTCTAGAGAAGAGCAGGTCAAAGTGAAATGTAGTTGATTTGCATATGAGTGAGATGCACTATGATTTGGGTGTCAATATACAACATGGTAAAGCCGGTATTCCTATCTGCCTACGCAAGTAGAGTCACCTGGCCGCGTTTTCAGCAGCGAGATCATTGATGATCCTACTACACTTTTCGACCCCTTCCTTGACTCTATCTCTATCAGACTCCCTAACGCGATCAAGGAACCGTCCAAAAAAACGATCCGGATGGAAGATCCTGATAGCGTCTCGCAACACTTTTTTCTCCTTCTCCTTTGTCGTCGCCGCCCCCGCCCCGCCTTTATCTCCAGCCAAGTCGAAGAGGAACGTCCTGACATCGGCCTTTTCGAGTGATTTCCCACCGTAGACTGGCCAGGGGATATCGCGATATCGCATTTCGACCTGTTGGATCTCTCCAGCGAGCGAGGCCCATAAATTGATATATCGCGTTCTCTCTAGGGACTTTGAATCGCGTAAAATCTCACCGAGGTCATCTTCGTCGTATCGGTAAATACGGGGTGACGGAGCGGTGGCGTTGTCTTTCGCTTTCGCTTTGGCTCGTCTTCGTTCCCTCCTTTCTTGCCGGCGTCTCTCACTAGCTTCTTCCCGCTTCAACCTCTCTTCCGCCCTCCTCTCCTTCTCTCTTTGAAGAGCATCACGTTCATCGGCCTCGGCCAAATTCCGTAATCGTTCCATACCCTGTCGAATGAATGTTGTGTATTCATCATCATTCATCGTTCCCAGTGCCGGCGCAGTCCCACCCCCACTCCCCCTCAATTCGCGGATCGCATCCCTCGTCCCCCCTCCTCCTCCGGTGGTAGGGGCTGGTCGGAATCGTTTAGGTACGTGAACGTTCGGTATAGAGTAAGAAGCGAAAGGATTCGATTCTAGTCGGTCCATTTCTTCTTGTTCGAGGTATGCCATACGTTCCCTCTTCTCCGCTTCGTCTTCCGCCTTCTCTGCGTCGGCACGTGATGCATGGGGTGCTCGGTTTCGAGGCGGTGTGAGTGATTCAGAGTCGCCCCTACTCCGATGAGGTGGCGAGACGGCGTACCCGTTCGCTCGACTAATCAGGTGATCCTTCTTTCGTTGGCGCTTGAGTTCACGGTCGTACAGCTTTTGAGCGCGTTCAGACTTTGTCTCTTTCCTATAGTATATCAGCGTTTGCTCACTTGTATGAGGATGGCCTGAGTACGTGATGAAGATGCGGATAGTACTTACAGCTTGATCTTGGATGGACGAGGGACATCGTATTCGTTCCCATCTGAACTGCCCGCCATCGTCGGGTCGGCGTCGGAGCGAGTCAGATCGGCTTATTTACAGCATTGCGTTTGACGAAGGAGATCAGATCACGGATCACGATGTATGTTCAATGTGAGTGAGAGGGTCCATTCTCAGTTGATCTTTGGGAAGGCGCTGATGGAGCTCCACAAAGGAAATGAATTGCTTACGTGAGCACACGGTCCTGCTCGACTCATCCAACAGCAATGAGGCTCATCTGAGATCACTTATCCACTTATCAATGCTGCGAGGCCGCTCAAGAACCACTCATCAGTGGCCCCGAAGATTCTTATACACGGCTAGTAGCGCGGCCCAATTTGAGGCTGTTCACCGAGGACGAAGTCTTCCTGCGACGAAGGGGACAGGAACACGCGTCTGGATCATGCATGACCAAGCTGATCTACTCTTATCCCCCTCACTGACTCGGCTCAGATGACGAGGTATGCTTAATCTACCAAGCGAAATACTCTCGATGCAGCCACACTTCTGACGCTTCGCTCTTCCTCGATAGGACATCCAATTGGACCTTAGCCACTGCGGTGCCGACATCGCGAACCAGTCCGACCGGTCCACACACTGGTCGTCAACGATGGTACCGGAACAGCCTGAGGAGCGAGACTTGACTCACCTAGGACGGCTTTACGACCGGGCGATGAGGTCAATTCGCCTATCAGCTGGGAAATGTCTGGACGGCCGTACGAGACTGGTTCGGGGCGGTACTGGTCTTTCCCCTCGTCCATCCCTTGTTCGGTATCGTCGCCTGCCAGTCTTGGGCCTGTGACGTGAACCGATACATTCGGGTGATTGACGGTGACCGACTCGGACTTGATCCACGACAATGCGTCTGCTCATTAGTCACGCGATAGATTCGGAGGATCGGGTTGACTGACCTTCGGCACGGATAGCCCATACCATCCTCCACGCCCTACCTTGACGTTCGAGATTCTCCGCAATTGGCCAAGAGAAAGTACACCCTATACCTCCGGCGATTAAGAGGACTTCGTCGAAAGAGGTGAGTCGTTCTTCTAGATGACCATAGGGTCCATGAATGATGACTGGCAAAATTGAGGTAGACTTTTCGACGGCTCTGGCGGCGAGGTGTTTGGTGATTCCGTTTCGTGAGCGAACGAGTAGGTCGATCGTACATCGTCCCCTCGAGTCGACCGAGCTCGAAAGGATCGTGAATGGGTGGGTTTGCTGTCTGTCAATCTGCAATGATAATTGTGTATGGAACGACCTACGAAGATGTGTAGACCCATCAGGCGAAGATAGACGTGCTGACCAGGTCTGGGATCCCGCCCTTTGACCATTGATACCTGGATCCGAGTGGCGTTATCAGCCGACGAGACGAGGTATGCCTCTCCCCTCGAACCACCGCCGACGAGCAGTGCGTAAAGGAGATTGGCCGTCCGGACGACGATACTGACCCCCCATACTGCCACGCTCGCGTATAGGTATTTGATACCCTGCTTCAAGTCGACTTGGAGGTGGGCAATAAGGCTCAGTAAGAGGAGAAGCACAGTGATGACGTGTTGTATAACGAAGAATTCGTAGGATCTGACGTCGCGTTAGATGAGACTGAGTTGAGTACGGGTTGACTCACAGTCGTCGTAGATTGGCGAAACTTGAAAAGACAATCCAGGCCATCATGACGATCGCGACCGTTCCATTGGCGAGTCGGGCGTCGGGACTAAAGAAATGCGACACCGCGCCTTCAGTCTCCCAAAGCTTATCGATAGTCGCCCATTTCGACTTGAGCATCGTGCCCGTATGTATCATCGAAAAGAGGACTAAACAGCATCAACCACGATTCTCTACCAAACGTTGGGGGACTTACATATCACCCGTGCGCCCCATTGATGATACTGCATCAAACGTTCATGTGTGATATGCGTCATCCACGCCAGAGGGTTGATACGACTGCCCAGGGTGAAGACGAACGGACAGAGACCGATGGCAATATATCCAGCTCGAAGTCCAAGCGGTGACCATTTCCCAGCTCGATAGTACTGTTCCGCCGAGAGCAGGTAAATGAGCAGTATCACAAATGCAGACGACATCACCTGCACTTCAGCCTAGATCCTGGAAGATGTTTTATGTGACTGACGATGAGGTGACCGGCAGACATGTCGATCAGTGGGATGTTGGCGTATGAAATGAACCGTATGGCCGCCAATGGACGTTTAGGACGTCGGCGGGTGATCAATCTTCCCCATTGAACCAGCATGACCAGGAAGATGATGGCTGAGACCAGCCAGACTGTCACTTGACCGAACAGCTTGGCATCACTGAGTCCCATCAGGTCTACGTCCAGTATTGCGACATTGGTAGTACTCAAGGTCCTCGTTTTGGCTCAACAGCGCTGGGCATCGTGATGAAAATGGTGGATGGTGAATATGCAGTCTCGATTCAGTACCCCCCTTATATCTCACCACAGTACCGCGCATAACGGTCGCCATTTCCATCAAATTCTACGCAGGCCCTACCGTTTTCTTCTCTAGTGTACTGGACGCAAAATCGGCCTATCCTATATCAGATAAGCGAAAAGATCCAGTTAGTATCCTAAAATAGTCGGCACTTGACGCTAAACTCCTTCATTGTCACTCGTATTATCGGCCGAAGCATGCTTCACAACGTGTGGTGGTGTTTGGGGGCTGCTTCAAGTGCGTACAGTGAGGACGTCGGACGTCGGGGGCAGAATTGCAAGAGGGTCGCTTCGCGCTGTCGTTCCTAGCGCAATTCACTGAGATCTTTCAGGTACTGGGGCGGTCAATCGCACGTGAGCGATGAATCTCTGGTCACATCAACGCGAGTCGGTCGTCGAGTTTAGAAGTATTGGTCGAGATCAAGATGCTTCGAGCCAGGTGGGCCGGGGCCGTCAATGCATGAAAGACCGGTACTTGACTCGCTGCGAGAGACGAGATAGAGACAAAGAGAGGAGGATCGCCGATTTCGCCGCGGGAGGCACGGTAGCGAGCGCCACGGGTGACGCCATTTAAATTGTGAATGGCACAAGGCAAACGTTTCCCATCAACCTCGTATCTCCCTTTACTTAACTCATACTCATACTCCTAGAGGGGCTACAGAGACCCACGATGGTCACGGGCCAGTCTTCAGTCATGTACGACGGAGATGACCGATATCCCGGTCCCTCCGTTCATCCTCCCCCAGCCTATATCACCGGGATTCCCACCCAGGTCGAGCTGGACGCTCAGGCTAGGATGTTTACTTGGGGAGAGCTCAAGGAGATCGTCCGTGAGTCAGAGCGAAGCGTAGAGGGGTCATGGTCTTGTGCTGATCGTATGGCAGAGTCTGGCGATCTAGAACTATTGATGCGAAACAAGAAGATGCAAGCGAGGTATGACGAGTGGATGGTGGGAATGAAGGGTAAATACGGGTCTACCGGTGAGTAGTGAAAGATTGGCAAAGTTTATCTTGAAACGGAGCTGACCCGGGTAAGAGGCATACCTGACTCAAGCTCGTCTACCATGGGCCAAACCGTCCCTCCCATCTCCGACGTACGACCTACACCTCGACCCGCTCCGTCCCGTCTCACCTTCAGGTTCGAAAGAACACCTAGACCTCCCGCCAAGCCCATCGTCACCGAAAGATCCAGGATTCAACGCTTACCCACATCCACCACTCAACAAACAGGGAGAACCGTCGCCCAATACTCGTGAACCCGATGTCGAGGGATTGACCATATCCCTCAATGACCTCGACACTTCTACCTCTGGGTTGAAGCCCTCGAGACATACTCGAACACCATCGATCACTATCTCGCCTTCGGGGGAAACGCCACCGAAGTTTCCTTCGCTACCTGAAGCTATCACTCCGGTACCTGGGTCTGGAGCATCGACACCTTCGTCAGTCGGGTTCGTATCGCTCAGTTCGCTTAATTTGGTCAATGGGAGATTGAGGAGGTCGAGACCGGGTACCCCCAGTCGAGGTGAACAAGGGGCGGCTGCGGCAGCGGAATCGCCAGAGGCGGCGGAAGTGGATGATGGAGATTTGGATGGGGAAGTTCCGGAGTACCTACGCTGGGAGGGGTGGTTGAATGCGGAGAAATACGCCGTACTCCCGAACGACTGGCCGTACAACATCCCCTACGGCGTCAGGCATTACTGCGTCTGGTCTCGTGTAAGTTTTGGCTCTTCACCGCCTTCCTCCCACTGAACTGACTTGCGTAGATACCCATCGCCCACCCCGAGCTGGTAGACTACGACCCGGAAGCATGGGCCAAGATCGAATCCGAAGGCCTAGGTGGATTCACAGGTATAACCCCCTTATTCCGCCGTCGTCATTTTCCCCCATTTCGTTCACCCTCATCCTCATCACCCTCCTCACCGAACTTGGTACCTGCCGGTTCGGCAGTCAGCGGAGCTACTACACCAGCAGCGGGCCGAACCAAGAGTCTAGGCAAGTTGGGTAAAGATGAGTGGTACGCCGTCGATGTCGATTATGCCGGTCCGGAAAAACGACGTTGGGCAGGTGTGGAATATGAATGTAGAGGTGGACAAGAGGTCGGGAGGATGGTCAGGGGTTTGTGGGATGAGAGGGGTTGGGAGTGTCTTTGGGTGAGTTGAGCCGTCTTCCTAGGTTATTTGGGTGAGACTGATGCTGATCTTGCAGTTTGTCAATCCACCTGTATGTTTACCTTCGGAGTAGAGTGCGGACCAGGCTGACCTCATACAGCGCCTGCAGTCGGTCCCTGGCTTTTCCCACTTTCACGTCTTTGCCCGTCGCAAAACGCCCGAAGAGATCGATGCTGCCGAGTCGGCCGCTGCCGCCGCCGCCGCCGCCGCCGCCGCCGCAACCAAGTCTAAAGCGGACGGCGCCAAGGCCACTCCGTACCAATTGAGCTAACAATCGTCATTCTTCATATGCATCCTGGGGTATGAGGCAACTTCTGGACAAAGACCATGCAGGGTATACCACTTATCTGTCATTTACAAATCGTCACTTCCACTGCTCATCATGATCCATCGGTCCGTCAAACAATGTCGGACTGTCCTCTCCCGACCTCGACGCAGAGTTTGTCCATGGGAAAATAGGTTGAGGCTGAGATTGACACATGAACAACTGTAGTGACGGTCGTCTCCCTAGTCCGGACGTGAATGGAGGTTGAACAGGGACGGGCACAGAGTCGGCAGTCGGTGTGAAAGGGACGATAGGACCTGCGGACGATGGACGGGGTAGGTCTCCGATCTCAGCGGGGAGTGATTTGGGTGATGGGGGTAAGGAGAAGAAAGCTTGGTTGACTTGCGTCTGGGCTGGGGCGGGTGCAGGGGCAGGGGCGGGTGGGTAGGCGTAATCGATGACTGACACGCCCGCTTGACCCGGTGCGCCGCCGGTGGAAGAAGGTGTGCTCTGGCCCGTCCCTATCGGATTGCCAACCCACGAATCGTTCATTCGAGGTAGAGGGGGAGGAACGAATCCCATCCCCATCCCAACACCCATTAGCGGGCCTTCGGGTTGTCGATCAGCCGATTTGAAGTAATCCGTCCCGACCGAAAATCTATGTCCGATTGGGCTGACCGCTCGAGAGAATGGGTCTTGGCTGAGGCCCGAGAGACCGATGATAGGCGGAGGAAGGGAAGGTCTTCGACCCATCATTGGTTCAGGAGGCGGAGGGGGAGGTGGTGGTGGGGGAGGATGGGGAGCGGGTTGATCTTGACGTTGACCGTTCATCCATCTTGGACCGCGTTCGAAAGCTGCTGCGAATGCTTGGGTGAGGTTGAGGTTCGCTAGTGGTCGTGCAGGTGGGGGGTGTACGGGCAGAGTCATCGGCTGAGTTTGGGCCGGGGCGTGAACGATGGGGAATGGTGGCTGGTGGTGATTAGGAAAGACAGCGGAGGTTCGTCGTTTGTAAGGCCCGCTAAGTGGGTCAGGATTACACACTTTGCGTCGTAAAGCCTCGTCAGGCAGGATGGACTTACCGCTTGATACCCGTCTTTCGAGGCTTTCGAGTCGAGTCAACACAATCCTTGAAGCCATACTTGACACATCGATCACAAGGTCTGTCCGTCAGTCAAGTCAAACAATTGTATCCAATTGAAAAAGGACTGACCGGGTATTGCTGCACTTCTTACAAGCCTTTTGACAATGAGTACAAGCTACCCTCACTTGCGCCCTCTTCTTCCTCGGAGGCGGTACGTCCATCCCGTCTTCACGATATTCGTGTTCGTCGGCTCGTTCATCGTCGATCGGATCGACCAGGTCGAGCTGAGGCGGCGTTGAGGACCTTTCAGACGAAGAGAAGAACGAGGGTGGGACGTAGTTGACTGTAGAAGGGGGTGGGAACCAGCCTTCCTGCGGGGAGGCGAATGGTGCGAATCCCTGATCAGTCAGTAGATACGTCGAGCAGCGGATCGACGGAACACATACTGGGGGAGTAAAGAAAGCTTGCGCAGTCTGAGGCTAGACCGGGTGAGCGACTGCCAACCAGCTTGGCAGTGGAGGATGTGGACTCACACCTTCGTTCCATGGGAACGACTCGTCGTTCCCGCCAGTCCTCAATGGAGAACTAGGCATCGACATCGTTCCTCTTCCCTGCGCGATCGACATACTCTTCCTCTTGATGCTTGCATGAGGATGGACGTCCAACCTCGATGGTCTAGGACCAGGTGGTAATTGAGTAACCGGATCGGTGATATGTCGTTCCATCATTGCTGTAAGCGGAGTCGAGTTGAATAGAAAGAAGACGTATAACGAGAGTCAACCACCGCCGCCGCCGCTTTTTAGAGGGGCGACTCCGACGCCTTGACTCGCTGAGAAAGAGCGCTACATGTCGGAGATATACCTTGATCCTTTGATCTTCAACCCTTCCCAGGGGGTTAGGGGAGGGGTGTCGATCATAAAGGATGTAGCTAGCGGGGTCAAGGGGGTCCTTGGGATCAGCGCTGATCTCAAGTCTGTCAAGACCGAGCTGCTCGGTACCGAGGTGGGGCTGAAGGACAGAGGAGGGGTCAGTGGCACATCGAACCGAACAGTGAAGGAACATGATATTCATCTCCATCGCAACGACACACATGAGGTAAGGTATGATCCTGTCATTTGTCAGCTGCTACCTCGTGAGATGTGTTGATACAGAGATAGAGAGCCCGACGAGATTCAGATAGTCCGTTGAGAGCATCGGCCCGGTCCTCACTCTTTGATCAACCACCCCTCCCGAAAGAGAAAGCAAGTCGTCAAAAGAGTCGGGAAAGCCGGACCCTGGGTCAAGAGGTGCCAATTGGGGCTTTCGCCACTCTTCATATATCTCGTCGTGGGTCGTAGGCAGGGGGTGGAGAGGGTAGGTTTGAGCTTACCTATTGCTCTATGTTGGTCTTGACGAGTATGGTAGAGACGGACAACGGTTTTCGAACTTTTGGACTTGGTTTGGGCAACGCTGTTATCACCGACTGATATATTACACGTCACTAAATCCAGCTGCCTCCTTCACGTGGTCCGGATCCGTCATCGGCTCGAGATTTCGACTTGGCCACCGACATCTTGTCTGTCAGACATCTATACGCATCTGCTTATATAGCATCTTCTCGAAGCGCCAAAGCCGGTCAATCTCGCCTACAGGCGATCTTCTGGCCGCACATCGACGCTCGCTCCCTCGGTCCTCACAGTTCAGTTTCAGTTCCAGTACAGTATAGACAAACTAGACGCTTCGCCTTCCTTCCGATCGGTCGTCTACGTGATCCCCAACACGCCTCGCGACGGCACCGATATCGATACCCATATCATGACCGAAGCTCTTGTGCAAATCCCGTCTCAAGCTCAGAGCCAGACGGCTGGTCCTTCTCGACCGAAGGCGAACCGACCTATGCCGGGCGACGGAGCGTTTCTCGTCCCGCCTCAACCTGGAGACGGGGCTTACCTCAACAACCAACCTCAACGCGGGCGGCGTGGGAGGGGTGGCCAGGCCAATGGACGCGCGGGAAGAGGTGGAAGAGGGGGTGCCAATGCCAACGGTCATCATGCAACGGTAAACGGTGATGCGACCCACTTGCACGACCATCCCCATCGACCACAACAGCCCGAATCGCTTCATGGACCTTCGTCGGCGTCCGCCCATCCGGTACATCATCCACACAACGAAGAGAGTGACGTATCAAGGGGAGGACGGAATGGTGGCAGGAGTAGGCATCGCGGACGAGGACAAGGTCGACAAACCGGAGCAAGGGATGAATCAGCTCGTCACGCTCCCACACACAACACGGTAGCGACAGCGCTCGATCCGGGAGCGCCCTCGTTCGAACCTAACCACGCTTCCGCACCCACGTCGCCTGCGCTCCGCGGGATGTCGGATCTGACTCTCGAAGACCCCAATCGTACGCAATCGGAAAGGGGTAAACCACGACCCAAAAAGCCTCGCCCAGCGAAAGCTCAATCCCGTTCTCAGCCCAAAACACCCGAAGTCCCACCACCTCGCGACAAGCCCACTGTACCGGCCAATAGTCGATCCGCGCGTCGTGCCGCCTTTGAACAAGGGTCGAAACTCACCCGCACGGTGTCAGCATCAAGCAACGACGCGGCCTCGTCGGCTAAGCCGGATGTACAGGATCGGGCGGCGGCAAGGGCGAGCAAAGAGAGACGACCTGTTTCCGAAGCCGACGACCTGATAGATCGGCTTACTAGGGGATTGGGCAAAAAACCATTCTTCGAATGCCCGATTTGTTATAACGCCGTCACGCCATCTCAGCAGATTTGGTGTTGTCTACCACCCGACTCGCCTCCCCCCTCCAACCTGGCTCCTGGTGTCGATGTTATCGATCCGAAAGCGATTACTGCGCATTACCAGGCATGTTATACGCCATTCCACTACACTTGCGTGAGGGATTGGTCAAGGAGGAATTTGGAAGAGGAGGCGTCTAGGCTCAGGGCGATTGACAGTACCGACGAGCCCGTCTGGAGGTGTCCCGGATGTCAGAAAAGACGAGCGGATCGTATCCCGCCATACAGGTGAGTTCAGCGGACTCTCGAACAACTTTCAGCCGGACCCCTTGACTAACGATGTCAGGTGCTTCTGCGGGCGCATGACCCATCCACCTACCAATACCCTCGCGCCCCATTCCTGCGGTGACGTCTGTTCGCGCAAACGCCACACCTGTTCCCACTCTTGCCCGCTGCCATGCCATCCCGGTCCCTGTCCGCCCTGCCAAGTCGCACTCGTCGTCCCATGCCCATCGCATAATTACCCACTCACCGTCAAATGTCACATGTCGAGCAATCAATCGACTACTCCAGTCTGCGGGATCGACTGCGAACGTGTCTTGTCGTGCGGAAACAAGGATCACCAATGCGACAGTCCTTGCCATTACGGTCCATGCAAGCCTTGCGAGGTGATCGAGACGGTGAGGTGCTATTGTGGGAAACACACCAAAGAAGTGTCGTGCGGGTGGAACAAGGATCATGAGCTTCTGTCGGCTAGACCGAGCGATGATGGGAGTGAGGAAGTGGACGAATGGAAAGGGAGGTACAACTGCGGGGAGTCATGCGATCGCTTCTTTGACTGTGGTATTCACCCTTGCAAGGAGGTAAGTCATTCGTCTACTGCCCCGTTCAAACAAACGCTGACCTGAGCAGACGTGCCACCCGCACTCGCTCGAGCCTCTGGTCTGCCCGTACTCGCCAAGAAACATCACCCACTGCCCGTGCGGGGCTACCCAGCTCAAAGACCTACCCGAATACCCAAGACCAGACTGCGTGGCGCCAGTCCCGACCTGCGGGAAACGATGTCCCAAGTCCCGGCCATGCGGGCATACCTGCCCGCGCACTTGCCATGAGGGACCTTGTCCCCCTTGTCATGAAGAGGTGGTCCGACCTTGTCGGTGTGGCGAGAGCCAGCTTGTGGTTGGGTGTGATGAGCTGCGAGAGAGGAAGGAGCAGGGATTGGGTGAATTGACCTGTGAGCGGGTCTGTCGGGCTCTCCGCAAGTGAGTCGACCGGTTTGCTTGGGATCTGGGGTAATTCGAGCTGAGCTGACTTGAAAAGCTGTGGACGACACGAGTGCGGACGTGTCGTGAGTCCATACTTCTTATTGATAGCTCGGATTTAGACTGACCACCTAGTGCTGCCCACTCTCGTTCCAAGCCAAGGCAAAGGGAAAGAAACGGCTCGACAGCCTTCTGCTCGACGGCGACGACGGGCTGCACGCCTGCACTTTGACCTGCGGGCGGATGCTCGGATGCGGCCTGCACACCTGTCCGAAACCCGATCACAAAGGAGCCTGCGGTCGATGTCTTCAAGCGAGCTACGACGAGCTTATCTGCCATTGTGGTCATACGGTCGTCTACCCGCCTGTCGCTTGCGGAACGACCATTACGTGCCAGTACCCCTGCGCTCGACCTCCGCCGCCTTGCGGACACCCCAAGACCCCTCATCCATGCCACGAACAAGAGGTCTGTCCGCCGTGCCCTCACCTCACTACTCGAGCGTGCGCGTGCGGCAAGGATCAAGCCGTCAAGAACGTCCGTTGCTCTCAAGACCGAGTATCATGCGGTAAAACATGCGGCACTCTCCTTCCCTGCGGCTTCCACACGTGCGACAAATCGTGTCACCGACCTGGCGAGTGCGAGCCCTGCGCCCAAGTGTGTGGGAAACCGAAACGGATCTGTCGGCATCCATGTACCGCCCAGTGCCACGCTCCCGCCCGATGTCCCGAGACCGATCCGTGCCAGTACCTTATCACTCAAACTTGCGCCTGTGGGTACCTCCAATCGCGAACTTCTTGCGGCGCCTCGATCAACTCGACTTCAAGAGAGACGACTCAGCTCAAGTGTAATTCCGAATGTGCAATCAAGCAGCGTAATGCGCGTTTGGCCGACGCTTTGGGTATCAACCCTTCGGAACGACCTACGGTCGAATGGAGCGGGGAGTTGAAAGGCTTCGCATTACACAATCTTGCCTTTGTCAAGATGGTCGAATCGACGTTCAAGGATTTCTTTTCGGGTCAAAGGCAGACCCAGATCCTCCCTCACAGTAAGTCTAGCCTCAAAAGAAGTTATGAAACGTCGAGCTTATTATCCAAGTGCCGACTTCCAAGCGGACGTTCGTGATGAGCCTTGCTGATCATTATCACCTCGGACGGGAATTGATCGATCAAGAACCCAATCGATCAGTTCAGATTCGACGACGAATCGATACGCGTATCCCGACTCCGCTCCTTTCGGCCGCCGTCTCCCCTCAAAGCTCAGCTCCTAAACCAGCACTGGCAAACTTAGCTACTCTCCGCACACCCACCACGACCGCACCTCCTGCCATACCAGCACCGGCATGGAGCAAACCTACGAACCCTCCTGCGAACAAACCCACTTCATCACTTACGCCCAACTCCTCTCATCCGTCTTTGGCTACTCTAGCCAAGAGTCAGGCAACCACCGAAGCTTCTGGAACAGGATCAAACACCCCTCGCCATTCAAGGCCTGTGACGCCAAATCCGCCCGTGTTGGAAGTCAAGGGGAAAGTTGGCGAGGTGGATGAAGTGGATTGGGATGAGGATTGACTCTCGAGCTCTCGAGCTCAAGAGGATCGGATTGAGCGGTAGCCGCCTGCACTCTTTAGTCAGCATCTGCATAGTACAGCCATCGCAAAGCATGCATCATTCTCGCTGTAAACAAGTAGACATGTGCTGCGTGTGGGGCCCAATGACTTTTCGACGATTCAACTTCCCCAAAGCCTAGTTACTTTCGTTTCGCTGCATTGTCACATTCGGATACCTCGAACACGATGACTGTCGACATCCCCGCCGTTACGACCGGGAGCAAGATCACCCCAGTGACCTGCTTCACCGGATTCCTTGGTACGTCACCTCAATGTGGGCCTTGGACGACGGTGTAGCTGACTTCATCAAGGAGCTGTGAGCTTCGTTCGTCTTGTAGTGAGGATGGTCAAGCTCATCAGCATGTAGGGCAAGACGACAACCATCTTGGGTCTGCTCAAACAACTGCCGAAAGATTACAAAGTCGTTCTAGTCAAGAACGAGTACGGAGACGTAGAAGGTTAGCTTAGCCTCGTACGGAGGACGAAGCAATCGCTGAACGAGGTAGTCGACTCGCTTTTGGCGTCACAGTCGAACATCACTGGCGTATCTGAGATCCTTAATGGATGCTTGTGAGCACAGCGCTATTGAGATATTGCAGTCATGCTGATACTGCAGGTGCTGCACTATGGTCGGGCTGGTCGAAAATGCCTTAGAGGAGATCAAGGAGAAGATGAATCCGGATAGAATCATTATCGAGTCCAGGTGGGTAACAATTTCTCTGCTCCACTTGATATTCAAGGAAACAGGATAGGGGCTGACGCTGATGCAGTGGTTCGGCGTTTCCGGCGACGCTGGCATTGCGCATACGAGAGCTGGAGCCAAAGGGATTCAAACTGGACGGTGTGGTCACCGTGATTGACTGTGTCAATTTCCGTGGGTACGAAGATACAAGTCCCTCCGCCAAGGTACGTCAAGTGCTCAGTCATACAACGCGCACCAGCTGACGAAGCAGCTACAAGCGCAGTACACCGACCTCTTGCTCTTGTCAAAACACCAACTCCTCTCTGAACGCGATATGGATACGCTTCACGACCACTTATCCACCTTGAACGAAGATACACCCCGGATAAAGATCTCTTCCGAGAATCCCATCACGCCCGATCTGGTATTTGGGCTAGACACGCAACTGTTCAGTCGTCAGGGTGAGGAAGGGGTGGACTGGGAGAAACTCGCCGGAGGGGCTGGGTGGCATGGGGATGAAGTTGAGACGAAGACGATATGGCGTGGAGGTCGGAGACCGGGCAAGGGCGAGGCGCATGCCCATGAGAATGGGGATAGCTGTTGTGACTGTAACGGCACTGAGGACGAGGTCGAAGTCGAAGATGAGGTGGTGCCATTGTCAAAGGAAACGCTGGAAATGGCATTATCGAAGCTGTCTTTCGAGATCTACAGAGGTAAGCCGCTTCTCAACCTCGAGCGCAATGCCGTTCGAAGCTGACCCCTGGCCCAGTGAAAGGGATCGTCCGCTTATCGTCATCCATGACAACACTCCCATACGTCACACACGTGCTCAATTACGCTTTCGGGCGACACGAGCTCACGCCCATGCCAGAGCTGGATGAGAAAGAGGAGTTCAAGGGCGTGAGTCTGAGATTGACGGTGATGGGTGAGCGCGGAGAGGTGGCTAGGCGATCACGGCGGCTGGCGGAGGCGCTGGGCGAGGGTGTGCAGGTGGCTTGAGTGTGTGGGCGTCAGGCCGGCGAGGGGGCCAGCAGACGCTTGTTCGTTTATTTGGGCGCTTAGAGGTGAGTGGGGAGGGCTGAATATTTTTTGTTTGTCTCGGAGCCCGAGCTGATGACATAGTTGTACACCATAGTGCAAGATGTACGAGCTGCCCCCCAATCCCATACCGACCTCATATGCCCCAACCTCTTCATCGTCCTCTTTCGCTTGAAAACCACCTCAAGATGGACCCCCATCTTGTTTCCGAACCACCACTACGAGTGCTCTCATTCTTGGCCAACACCTTGGCCCATCGGACTCGGGCCGCTTCCGACACGTCTTTGATCAGTGTCTTCAAGCCCGGCCATTGTGGCTTGCAGGACTGAAGGTCTTCTTGATGCTCAGACATCAGGCTCCCCTTGCAGCTGATGTAGAGATCGTGGATTGCTCGAATGTCCTCGAACCGTTTGGTGAAGTCGCCCGCTTTTGTCGTTGGCTTCGTCTCATCAAGATGATCGGTAAGTTGAGTAAAGGTCACTTTGGAGAAGCAATCAGTGTGGACGATCATCCCGTGTCCCCCGCCGTAGGGCATGTAGGCACTGTTTTGAAAGTCGTACGGGTATGCTCGCAACTCTTTGAGAGCCGCTCTGGTCTGATGGCCTTTTAGTCTTCGCAGAGCGACTTGGAGATGAGCTCACGCTCTGGAAGCCCGGCTCGTCACACGGAGTCCAATGATCTCGCCCAGCTCGATACCAATGAGCGAGTGTTTGATCCATCCACTCAGATGAAGGTGTTGAAGGTGGTGCAGCTGGGGACGGATCATTGATTCTGAAGTAGGGACGAGCGGCGCGATCCACCGTGTGATTGGGTGATCGAGCGCGTAATCGAGTGGGGTACGCAGATCGTTGCGAAGACGATGCCGGAGCGGTGCCATTACCGCGCGAGCCTGGCAGCATCGGTACTTCATCTTCGCCACTTTCATCTGAGGTTGCTCATCTGAGGTTGAAGAGCTCGGTCGACTATGACAAGATGTGGTGGTGCTCATATCTGACAACGAGGGTGCATTGTGTAGTTGAATACGGTTTGTCTGAGTATTCCGACGTTGAGCACGCTCAATACTCCGTAGGAGTGCTGTCCATTCATCGATTTGAGCTGAAACATGGCCCTCCTAGCTGGGAGGGCCTGGACCGTCCCGTAGATGGAGCAACGCGCCTCCTTTGACGACTTTCTCATAGGAAGTCTCGGGCCGTATGCCCAGTGGCTGATTGTGTCGCATGCCTCTTGACAGACAAGCCTCGAAGCTCCGTGAGCTCAATAGCGATCGTTGCTACTACCCACAGAACGAGAGGAGGGGTCAAACGAGGGCGTGCAGGTTGCCGGCCAGAGCTTCGTATGTGACCATTGCCTCAGGGAGATGAGGACACGCTCGGCTCGATCGAGAACACTATGTTCTGGCTGGCAGCTGGCAACTTGGCTGTAGAGCACATCGTAGTAGCGCTGCATCATCATGTCCTGCCTCTACAACCTTCCTCTTCAAACTGTCTCATCGCAGTCTGGCCTGCAGGCGCTTCTCATTCGCCGTGTAGGCCGATTGTCTCAGCTGCCGTGACAGCTGCCGTGGACACCACGGCAGCTGAGCGGCTGGGTAGAAGGTATCTGATGTCTTGGGTATGCGCGAGGCAGCTGAGACTTGCCATTCTGTACCGATTGAAGTCTCCCTGGATCTTGTCGCGCCGCTTGGCGAGCTCATTCTCCGTTCCATCCGTTTCGGATTCCTGACGACCGAGATGATCCGCAAGGTGCTTGAGATTGAGATTTGAGGGACGCTGCGTGGTAGTGCGTATCGGACGATGTGACCAAGGCGCCTCAAAGTACTCCTAAGCCAGCTGGGTCTAATAAAAATTCAGCGTTCTTCTCTTGAGTTCGAGACCAGCACGACAGCTTGTGGAGACCTCCAGCTTGTGAAATGACTCACCACGTGAGACTTCAGGTCGTGGTGTTCGGTCCGGTCACTGACATCGACCAAATCAAAGAGAAATTGGTCGATAACCGCAGCCGAAGGCGACGGGGGAAATGCCAGTTCGACGGCGGATCGAGCGGCGCGCTGGACCATTTGGCCGGCTTTGTTGGTCATCGATCGAGTACTCGACCAAACCCGATCGAATATAGGCTCTCGTGAGGACCATGTCTGAGCGGCCTGTTGTGACGGTTCCGGCAATAGAAAGACCTCATCGTCGTCGACTTTGTCGTCCTCAATGGACGGGAGAAGCGGTCGACGTCGATAACGTAGGGTGCCGATGTCTGACATTGAGCTTGGCGGTGTTTCGAGAGCGGTGAGAGAGCAGAAGTGTTCCCTGGAGACAGCCTGGTCTTATAGGTCAGCTCCCGCCTCGTCGGAGTCTGTAACATACCACGGTAGGCTTTCTCGGGGTCATGGTCCCGACCGTCGAGCACTCAGACGACGGTCAGCCTCCTTTAAGGATTATCACGCAGGTCCTCTCAGTCTTCGGCATACCTGTTAGGGTTCTCGCCCTTGTTGAGAGCGGTTATCAGCTCCGTCGATGGGCTAAGCGGTACCGGGGGTTGGTCTGACCAGCCAAAGGTCATACATACTGGCTACAGATTGAGACGGCGACGCGAACTGCACACCCAGAGAATATCCTACTGTACTGTACAAACACGTCTCCTCGTCGAACCCGCTTACTTCTGCCTGCTCGAGTCATCTGTATCCTCAAGAACCTCCATGACTCGCTTCTGGGCGGCCTCGACTGCGTCGCGCGTAAGCCTATCCAGACCCTCCTTGTCGTGTTCCGTTTCGAGCGTGGAGCCGCTGTGGCGACAGGACTTCAGACCCTCACGAATGATACCGTAGCGGTCCTTGAGAGACAGGGAGAACGAGCCAAAGCCATCTGGTCGCCGGTAGGGGTCGACGTGTTGAGCAATCGCTGTGAATGTGGGCATCCGATCTGTCTTTTCCTCGGAATGGTCTGGCTGTGTGATATGGTCGTAATAGCCAGTAAGCGGGTTTGGCAGCGCACCGTTCTCGGACAAAAGAGCCTTCTTCTGAGACTGTGTCAGTGCCATATCAGCCGGTAGGGGGTCAATGACTGCTCACGATCGGCTTGTACAAGCCCCTCGGGTTCCCCGAGCTCGATTCCAGAAGAAACGCATCGATCTTGTCAGGGGTGAAGGACTGTCGTGAACAGCGGGCGGCGACAGACCTAGCGAAGGACGTGATTTTCTCACTGAAAAATCTCGACCTTGGCGCAACTTGTGAAGCGCTTGTTTGCTGCGTCATTCTCACAGCTGTCTCATCTGAGGATGAACGAGTAGGCCTCGGAAGCAACGGTTCACTCTCGTGATCTGTCGGATCGTAGGTCGAGTTGTTGACGCGGTTAAAGGACATTAGGGCTTTGTCTTGTGCTGCGATGGGGAAAGCAAGAGTGAGCGTGTTCTTCTGACCTGTGGGCGAAGAAGACCTGGACACACAGCATCGCATGACGACATAGAAGAGAACACCCTTTCATACAGCCTTCTCCCTTCTTGTCGCTCCCTTTGACAATAGCAGTCAATTAGTCCTCTGGCGTGAGCCGTCGCCCGGCACCGGAAACGCTGCCAGGTGATAGCCGACCATCCTCGAGCAGTTTTGTTAAACGACCCTGCCACAAGCGTCATCAGTGACGATCTGCAGCTACATCCATCTATACATACAGTCCCGTATCCTAGTCACGCATGACTCATTGCGGAGCCGCACAGACAGCTTGGCGTGCTTTCCAATACGGGAAATACATTCAGAGCAGCCTCGAGACTCGATATTCAAAGGCTAGAGCCTCACAGAGCGTATTCCTGAGGGGCAGGCTCTCCCACCTCTTCTGTATCGCTTCCGTCGTCCAGTGTCGCCGCCGAGGCACTGCTCAGTCCCTCGACTCGGTCGATAGCTGCTTGGCACATATCTTCGACAAAGTTGAACCTGTTGTCCAAATCTGGTTCGCGGCGCTTCTTCTGTGGGTACCTCAGGATCGACCTTCTCGTACGCTCGCACCTCTTAACCTCCTCCTCAATGCTGCAAAGCCTACTCGAGAACGTCAGGACCTGATCACTGTCCCTGCCAAACCCCTTCAGTCTATTTTTCTCGAAGCGGCGGTATTGTGGGAATTTGTCGAGATATCCGGCAAACTGGCGGAGAGTCGGACATTTCGGATCTTCTGTCAGGCTGCTGGAAGTACTGAAATGGTACGAGTCGTAAGGGAGCTGTAGTTCACGAATCCCAGCGTGGGCCTAGACCTTGTCAGATGATTGGTGGTCAGAGCGAGCATCTTAGGAAAGTCCCCGACAATTTGCCACTTTATCTCACCATACTTGTCACTGCCCATCGACCACCACCGACGCAGAACTTGCTCGACGTCCGGAGACGAGTTTGAAGAGGGCTGGGCGGTAGTCAATCTGGCGGATCGTGATTTGTCCGGCTCTTCCGCACTCTCGGTCGAGCTGTTGGTACGAGTCCCGTCGAGATCCGACAACAAGGGAACGCTATCGGTGCCCCTCGGGCTGCACGAGCCGCCAAACGTACCCTTGTTTTGCGAAGAAAACATCACTGACCTGTCTCTGGCGCATAAAAGTGGAAATGCAAAGTTGTCGTGTGAGTGGATCGTCGAGTGACGGTCACGGTGCATCTCGGAGCTCTGTATGACGACATTCAGCGGGCATCCTTTCATGTCTCTCCCTTCGTCTGTGTCCCTTCCACGCCCTCACATCTGCCTAACAACTGTGCCCTCCCTCTCACCTCCCTTTGTTCCCAACAAAAGCTCTCGAAGAATCTCTAAAACGCTAGCACACATCTACGATCCGTACGTACGGTCAGACGAGGCACCCTTTGAAGAGGCATCCTGCTCTTCCTTCAGGGTCAACTGGTGCTGGAATGCTTGAGCCAATCCAAGACGCTCCGACTCAACTCTCGAGTACCTGGAGCACAACGATGCGTACTTGGTGATCACGCTGTCGAGGTTTTCGTGATCGTCATCAGTGGGGTCCATGATGGGGTCCGACCATTCACTCAGCCACTTTTGAATCGTCCCACTCGTTGCTTTCCAACCTGCAATAGCGGAATGCCGTCGCCCTCCTGCAGCGCTGCAAAGATGCAAATCATGTTTGTATTTCCGGATTTCAAGATCTTTCTGCTTCTCGTCCATGACGTGGTGCATCAAGCCAAGGTCGACGAGTGTGTCGTTGCAAAGAGTCTGATCGCCCGGATCAGGCTCCTTGTTCTGGTTCACGGAGAGGATCACGTTCTGCGTGCGGCCCATCAGATTGGTCTAAGGAAGTCAGATTGGTCAGTCGACAAATACATGTGTCTCAGTCGCGACTCACCCAATCTCCGATGGCCCTCCTCCTGATTCCAGCCATCCGCATGCTTAATCAAGGGACAACTAGAAGAGCGATCTCGGTGACCACATACATATACATCTCCACGACTGTCCTGACAATCTATACTGTAGCTGTGGACACAAAAGCAAGAATCACAACAGAAATCCCGCCACCAGATCATCCACCTCCCTGTACGGACCCGCTGGTCTCCACGCTCCCTCCACCACTCGGCAGCTTTGCGGCGGAATCAAGAAGATCCGTGAACTCTCTCAAGACTCCGCCCTTTTCCCAAGGGGATTTGGCGCCGACTCCGAAGTCGATCTTGGCCGACATGTGAGCCGCCAATTTGGGCCACTGAGACTCGAATTCGTGTATCCAGGCCCTGTGTGGGTTGTCAGTGCCCGGACAAGACCGTTCTGACGTGGCGGAGACACTCTTGAACTGATTCGCAACTCGGCTCAGAAGCTGCTCTTTGATCGGAGGCCGGCCCGTTACGCGAAGATACAGCTGACTGAACTGTGCTTTGCATTGGCTGAACAGGTACTGCTGATTGGGCGTCAGTCATGTACACACTGCAGGTCGGGGCGCGAAATGGTGACCTACCCAGCTCTCAAGCGCCTGTTCAGCTGGCATATCCGCCAGACTCATGTCCTTCAGCTCGTCACAGCTGGGCCAGTATCCCGGGTCATACGTATCAGGAGAAGCGTGCCGGGTCTGTTGCGAGCGCTTGCGAGAAGTATGGGCCGTGGGTCCCCTCGGCTCGCTTCCGTGTTGCCTTTCATCCCCAAATTGACCTTCTCCCTCTTCCCTATACGTCAAGGCCTCGACGAGGTCTTCCTTTGAAGGGTATAGAGACATGATGACCTTGTTGCGAGACTGTGTTGACAGTGACAACCGCGACAATGAGATGTACGCTTAGTGAATCACCATTCACGAGAGGCTCTCGGTGACTACAGGGTGCGCCTTCGGTCAGTGGCAAGATGACCTCGCTCCATTGTACTGTGACAATGCTGTGCAGGGGTCTTCTCTTGTCGCGCCTTGACCGACACTTCCCAACCCTCCTTCGCGCCGATATTCGTCTCATCGATGTGAAAGATAGTATCTTTTGTCGTCTAAGCGAGGTCGTTGTTCTCAAGCCGGATACCAAAGGAAGCGTCCGGCAGTGCCGAAAATGAGCCCAGCGTACAGCACGTCTCGGCGGCCAGTCAAGACTATTCAATCAGCTCACTCACGCTTGCAGCTTCCCACGCGCTGGCGTGAGAAGTTTGTCTGCCCGGCCGGACGATACATGTAGTTCCTTTTTGGCCGGTGGCGATGATTGACTCTTTCACAATGCCGGAGCGGGGCCTCCTTGTTCGTGAGCTGCCCGATCCACGTCGAGGCGCATTAAGAGGAAGAAGACATGTATGCATTCATCCACTCGAAATTCCGCACCGTCCGTACACTCTGAAATGACCGCCAATCATGGCTTCTACAACGCCAGAAAGCTAACTTTGGGTGCCTCTCGCAGTTTGTTCGCCCAGCAAAGGAGCTCGCACACCCGATCCGTAGTCTCCGTATCCGCTGGTGTCTGACTGCGAGCGTGTCGCTTCAGACTCTGGCGGAACGAGGGCCAATTCTGGTGGAAAGCATCGAGCCAGATCTTGCGCACGTCGCCAGTGCCGGGGGCAGGTATTTGGGGTAACGCCAAGACACTCTGGTAGTCGGTCGCGACCTGATTCCAGAGCTCGCGCTCGACCCTGCTCCACAGCGCCGTATCTCGATACGAACCGGTATACGCAGATCGAAAACGTCCAAACTGTGCTACCTGGTAGAGATACTTGTCAGATTGTATGACACGCGGTCCTCTACAAACGACTTACCCATTCGGTCTGGTTGTTCAAACGCTGGCTGGCCGGTATCTGGGTCGTTAAGCGTGTCCCGAGCTCTTCGAGAGTAGGAATTGTGTTTCCTCCGCTCGATTGTCCGGTAGCGGCCGTTCCTGTCGAGGGGGGTCGAGCAAAGGAGCGAGCGGCGGGGTCTTTCGCATTGATTTCTCTTCGTACATTCTCGGCGACTTGGGCGAGTACGTCACACAGTGTATCTGTGTCCTGTTTGTTTGGTGAGTCAGACATGGGTTTGAATTCAGCGTGATGTGTTGGATAACGACAGTAGTGAATCATCACCCGTGTGAAAAAGTCTGACGCTTGAAGAACGCTTAGAGCCTCGGCCGAGAAGGAATCTTCGAGCGAGACGCGAGCCGTAAAGATCCTTTGAGCTCAAGGTGAGCGGTGTCCATCAGCGGCAAGCCTACAGTGCACGGCGACGGTCCACTACCTCGACGACCATCGAATGTCTCGGATCTGCTGAGCTCACTTCCATTGATGCGGTAGACCGTGTATTCACACATCGAGCTCAAAGGCAGTGCCCGGCAGTGCTGGGGACAGCTTGGGCTTCCGCGACGCAGAAAGGAAGAAGACGTCTGACGTCTGTAAGCCCTTACCTCGAGGAAAGTGGGACTGTCAACTCCTGCCATGTCGGAGTGAGCAGTGATCTTGCCATTTATCCGTCATTTGAATGCTCGCAAGGGACGAGTCGGTTTTGTTCAATACGATGGCTGGGTGATACCGCGATGCGCACGACTGCTTTGTGCCGTGATGCAACTGGATGCATGTAGCCAGCCATCCGCTTGAAACTCCCCTCACAAACATGACTGATTTCTGAACCCTTACTGTATATCAAACCACTCGGGATAACAGACGTTGACAGACTCTTCACTTTCCCAGTCGCTCTCCCGCTGTGTGCCGTCCGGTACTTTGCTGAGCGGCTCGGCGAGATTAAAGGAGCTTGCAGACCCACTCGACAGTCTTGCGTTGTTTCGAGTCGTGGGTCGAAAAAGGCTGCTGCAAAGATTTGCGGAATGGTGGCCAATATTCGTCCATCAGAGAGAGCCAGACCTCGATCGGTCCTTCCGGTTTGTCGGAACGTCTCCCGGGCAGATTGTCAACACTTTGGTATCCGGTCGCGGCGTGATTCCACAGATCGTCTTCCATGTGTCGCTCAGACTCTGTGCCAAAATATCGCGAGCTGCGTACATTCTGATATCGCTCGAACTCCCTTCGCTATTATCGTCATTTCGTGTCCAAAGCACCAACTCAAGAAGCTCGTTTCCAAAGCGCCAACTCAAGACTTACCCACTTCTCCCATGTGGTTCACCGGTTGCTGCGTGAAATCGCAGTGACTGTTCTCGAGCCCAGCTGCTCAAGCGTGGGGATCACGGATTCTTCGATAGTACAAAGATTGGTACGACCGGCTGTTGAGGACGACTGTCTGTCCGATCGACCAGCTGGGTTTCGTGACTCGGCCCCGCTGCTTGGCGCCGAGGCCATGTGTTCGATTAGGGCTTTCAAATCGTCCAGGCTATACGACTTAGGCATGTTGAAAGGGATGAATGATCGTGGGTAGAGGTATGAGGTGAGTCAAACTCGGCTGCACAGTTGTAGTGACCACAAAGAAGACCCAGTGGCAAACCCTGTCTCGAAGACCGTCTCCAGGCTCAAAGCGAGCGCGATCCATTCATTGTGACGCAAGTGTTGTCGATCCTTTCGAGCCAAGCTGTGCAGCGTGAGAACAACCGAGATTCCTCCGACCGTACGCGAGCTCCACTGCGATCCTTTGCATCGAAAAACGTTTCATTCGTGTGAAATAACTATTTTCGTAAGCTAAGCCGAACAACACCTATCTGCCTCCTTTCCGTCTCCCCCACCCAATTCCCCATTGACGTCCGTTCGACAAAAACAGCTACTCTCCACTTTGATGTCCGCCACTGCCAGCGCCAAATCCAACTCGGGTTTGATGATTTTCGCTTCCGCCGTCCTACCGAGTCGGGTCAGACACTCGTGATACCCATGTAACGCCCAGACATTCTTCGGATGCCAAAAGCTTCGTTTGACTTTGTCGTCGAACCCCAAGTCCTCGGCGTAAGCCTGTAAAGCTTCCTCCACCTCCCCTCTCTCGAGCTTGAGCGCGGCATAGGTATGTCGGGTAGGCTGCATCCATCCCCAAGGCTCGCTGTAGAGGATACTGTCGTAATTTACGATCGCCTGTTGAAGGTGCTTGAAGGCGACGTCGTAGTTGCCGCGTCGGTACTCGATCTCGCCGTCGAGCATCGTAAACCCGATCTTGAGAACGTCAGACGCTTTGTTCGGAAAGACGAGACGGGTAGGCGGAACGCGCGCGACGGCTTTCACGTACAGGTCTCGCTCGGCGAGAGCTTCGGCGACTCGGTTGGTAGCGGCGTAAGCGATACCTTTGCCGTAATGCACGAACGCGGTCGTGACCGACATCTTGACGGTGTCGACGGGCACGGGCAAATTGATGAGGTCCTGCCACATACCGAATCGCACGAGTACGTGGATACGGGTCGAGAGTTGCGCCTCCATAAAGTCGCCATGGACCGTGAGGCACCAATCGGACGAGAGGAGGTTTTCCAAACCCTCGGTGTAGCGTAACGCGAGCTTCGATCGACCACTGAACATCGCCGCGTAGATGAGTGAGTTGTAGTTGTGTTGAGCGTAGATCGTAAAGAAGCCGTCCAGGCCGTGGACTTTGATATACTTGGCGTCGGCCTCGATCGCGAGCGTGTTAGAAGTGATGGCGCGGCGGTAGTCACCGACGAGAATGTCGAGGTGCGAAGGCATGTGCGAGGCGTGTCCACCGTCCGGGACTAGGTGGAGCAGCTTGTCCCCCGCGACGACGGCCTTTTCGGGATGCTGAGACATCTCCTCGAGGTGGATGTAGAGGTGGAGTAGTCCGGCGTGATAGTCCGATCGTTGATCCTCTAGTGCCTTTTCAAGTACTCGTTCGACCTCGAGGGTGTAAGATCCGGGCATCGGCTCGCCGGTTTGCAGGTTCCACAGGTTCCAGGGCGTCTTGATCATCATCGCCTCTGCGTACAGACAGGCGATATCGAGGTCGTCCCCATATCGTTCGTACACTCGCTTCATCCCTTTAACGTATCGTTCGTCCCAAGCTGAGAAGTCGCGATCGTCTTGCGCCGTCGGCATCCTAGCCTCCACCGCTTCGACCAACATCCTCTCCACTTCAGAAGCTCCCTTTGCCGCTTTAGCCTTGCCCACCGCCTCCTTGATCCTCGGCAACGCCGCGTCGAGCTCGCCCACCCCAAACAACCTCCACTGATGATTGTAATCCCCTCCTAGAGCATAAGCCAGCCCCCAGTACCCCATCGCCGCTTCTGGATCGTGCAGTACGCATTGCTCAAAGCATCGTACCGCTTCTTCGTGATGAAACGCATAGCACCAGATCAATCCGCGGTCGAACCAGGCTTGTGCTTCTGTGCTCGATGTCGTGATAGGACGGCTTCGCGACTGCGAGCCAAGGTTGTATGGGTATTCGGCCACGAGCTGAGCCATGGTCGTCAATGTCTTGCAGTGGGTCGAATGACTGGCGAGCTAAATATCTGCAAGCACCGTTGTATAGGCGGCAGCGAGAACGTAGAACAAAGCAGTGCACGGGATGTTTAGTGGCGAAGGCAGCGTCGCTTCGTTCACATGCCTGTCTTCTACTCGGCTCAGACCCGCGCTTCTTCGGTTCGTCGGGATGTCGGGAACAAAGTTGTGAAGCATGTAGCTGATACGTGGGCTGCTTGCGCATCTATCGTCGTGGACGCGACGGAAGCGGGGGTCTCGGCGATCTCCGAGCCGGAGGAAGTTCAATGATGAAGCGTCCTCATCGGCGTTAAGAGGCAAACCGAAGGACGATGATCATGGCTTGGACTGCCACTCTTGTTTCTCCGGCATTATCCATTTCTTCATTGTGCGATAACGCCGGTCGTGCCTGTATTGCCTGGCTGCGTTCGCTGCCTGGCTCTGGCTGCTCGCTGCCGCTGCATGTTGGAGGATTTGCTGTCTTAGCGATCTTCTTCATCCATCAAAAGGTCGAGTGAGTGGAAGCAATACTCTATTATCTGCTACACCGCTGACAATACCAGTAACTCGTCACAATGGTACGTGTCCAGATCCTTTGGTCTCCGGCACGAGAGAAAGGATAGGCGAGGGAAAAGTTGGGAGGGACGGAGGAGGATTTAAAGGGGATGTTCTCGAAATGTTGGATCGATGGACTGGACGGATGGACTGGAGCATGGGGATCTCGAGGATCAGGAGCAGGACGGCGCTGACTTGGATGTAGGCCGACAAAACCGCCGCCCAGAACCCTATGAAGGAGCTCCGAATCGAGAAGTTGGTCATCAGTGCGTGGATTTGTCTCAAGAAGGGGACAAGGAATAAAAGCTGACCTGGTGTCTCCTCCTCTTCCATCGCTCTCGCTCCGTGTCATTTTCGCTCGCTGCGCTCGCCCCCTATCAACTCCACTCGCACACTCGCTATCGCTCGTGCGCTCGTTACAGACATCTCGGTCGGTGAATCCGGTGATCGACTTACCCGAGCTTCCAAGGTTTTGGAACAGCTTACCGGTCAAACTCCCGTCACTTCCAAGGCTCGATACACTGTCCGATCGTTCTCTATCCGAAGGAACGAAAAGATTGCCGTTCACGCTACGATCCGAGGACCCAAGGCTGAGGAGGTTTTGGAGCGGGCTTTGAAGGTCAAGGAGTATGAGTTGAGGAAGCGGTGAGTAGGCCGAAGCCGAGCGCAGCGAGGAGAGGCCGGGCGGGCCGGGCGACGTTGGGCAAGCTGGCGGGTAGCCAGCGTGTATCTCTGGTCTTCCAGTCACACCTTTGCGATCTCCAATGCCCCCTCTTGCCCCTGCCCTGCCTCCCCCTTTACCTCGCTCGCATTCGCGTTCGCTTTGCTCACGCAAATGCTCGTGCTTACGCTCGTAGAAACTTCTCCGAGACCGGCAACTTCGGTTTCGGTATCGAAGAGCACATCGATCTCGGTATCAAATACGACCCAGGAATCGGTATCTTCGGTATGGACTTTTACGTCGTCATGGGTCGACCCGGAAACCGAGTCGCCAGGAGGAAGAGGGCTACTGGCCGAGTCGGTGCTTCTCACAGGGTCCGACCTGAGCAGACTGTCGCTTGGTTCAAGCAGAGGTTTGACGGTATCGTCATGAGGTAGATTGCGTAACGACAACGACGTTACGTAGTAGGGGGCGGCATGTCAACCTTTTCAGATCAAAAGGATGCACTGCATGTATGACGACTAGCTGAATCGGGGTTGGTGGGTCACTGCGTCTGGTCACTGTTTGAGCTTCAGCGAGCGTATCTTCCTGACCTGTCCTGCTACTGACGCAGTGCTCGATGAGACTTAGGATGCGCGGGGGCTTTCCTCAGCAAGGATCGGCACGGGGAGATGTGCGGCAGAGGTCATTAGAGAGACGAGCGGTCGGCCTCAAGTCGTTCTCTCACAAGTCACTCGGCAAAGATTGCGTCACGAAATCAGTTTACATTCGACTGAACACTCCAAACGATATGGATCACCGTTTCAACGACTTGATAATCTCTATAGCAAGCTCCGTATCCCTCCTCGCATCCTTCACGCTCGTCCTGACCTCTTTCCCATTGACCACAGCCTCATACAGTTCCCTCATTTCTAGGGTATAAGGATCTTCGTACGTCGTTCGAAGCGATTGGGTAGAGTATCCGCCCGAAGGGAGACGGGATTGGATTTGGACCGTTATTGGTAAAGCCTTGATGTAGGGTCTGCAGAGTCAATTAGAGGGCATGCTTTCACCAAGCCGAGGGTGAGGGGGAGAAGGCTCACGTGTCGTATTGAATCCTTATCCTCTCGTCTTGTGTGTAGATCTCGATATGTGCGTCGAAGAGCGGTACGTCGTCGATCCCCATCTACACCCCGGATCAGCACGACGTCCTCAACTGCGTCCAAGCGCCCGAGCACTCGACCCACCTCGTAGTAAGCTTTGAAATCGCCATAATCGAAAACGACATTCCACCACCCACTCCCTTCTCCCGATTTCGAAGCGTACTCCACACCGTTCGGCGAACCGAGTATCTCGCGCATAGCGCTTATATCGTGCGACGCGAGGTTGGTCAGGATGCTCCATTCGCCCGTTATTGCCGGGTGTGAGGCGAGGGCACTTCCGAAGTTGTCTATCATCGCTTGTTGTCTTATTTTCCGGATCGACTCCCCCGCGGTAGGGGGTAGGTCGGTAGAGTAGAGTGGGTATGTACCGGATTGAGAAGTGAACATTGGATTCTAAGACGTCAGCCGAAGCCGAAGGGATGTGCCGTATGGTGTGGGATGGACATACACTTCCGATAAGTTCTCTCACTCGGGCATACTGGATCTTCTTCCCCTTCAGACGATCTTTGACCAACTCCACTCCACCCGCATACCGCCTCATGTACCCTACAAACACCACCTTGCCAGCCTTGTCAGCCGCATGTTGGAGTTGATCAACTTCGGTCAATGTGTTGGCGAGCGGTTTCTCGATGAATAGGTGTTTGGCGTATCTCAAACATAGTAGGGATTGTGAGACGTGTAGTTCGGAGGGGGAGAGGATGAATACGATGTCGATAGGGAGCGGGGAAGTTAACATCGTTTCACTATCCCGTCAGCCTGCTGCTTCGGAGGGAAGGCACACAAGGGATCGACGGACAGGTCGGAGAACCTCGCTTCAGGGGGGATGTGGTATTTCTCCCCGCAATGCTGGAGACATTGGTCCGAGACGTCGCAGAGCGCAGTGAGACGATACATATGACTGGCGAGAGTCAAATTCGGCAGCTGTCCATGTCAGCCAACCGTTCCAACATAACGTCTCAGGTGCAGTCGGCAGTGGCATTGGAATTGGAACTGGGACTCACATGGACGATCTGCGCCACTTCCCCACAGCCCACTACGGCCACGTTGAATACTTTACCCTTATTGGGTGTAGTTCTGGACATCTCGTACGCGGGGCTGTTGAATATGTAAACGATGATGAAGTTGATGTTCAGTTCATTACCCTCAGTTTCAAACGAGGTGAAGTGGGGTAGAACGGCTCGGACCGACTTTCAGCCGGCAGCGCGTGTCTCACTTGAACTTTCAGGCTGCTCTACGTTACCCCGCTCTCGCCAGTCATATACATGGACGCAACGACAATGACGGATTATAGGCGTCTGGCATCTCCCAATAATACACCCTACGACAGTACAAAGTAGCTCGAGGCATTGTTCAGAGAGTCAGAAATAACCCCTCTGATTCCGGTGTCCAGCACCGAGATAACCCCCCCTCCCTTGATTCTGAGGTGTCGACTCAGGTTCGTTATATGCCAATGAAGATGGCTGGTCGTCGTACCCTGGTATGCGTTGACGAGGGTACATTTCGCGTGAGGAAAGGGATGGAGGGAGGTTTGGGCGGGGGTAAGCTGCTGTGGGAGGGTAAGAGATACCGGGAGGTGCGGCGTGGGATGCCAAGTTTGTCGAGCTGGGGTAATCAGTGTCTTTCCCAAGCTCGACGTTAATGAGTGACGAGCGGGAGCGGCTCACCTGCCGTAATCGTCCGAATAGCCATAGCTGCCTTGACTGTACGGTTGGTCATAGTCGAGACGCGGGGGATAGGCGTTATAAGTCTCGTACGCCGCTGCCGGAGGAGCTACATCGATTAGCCTCTAGTCCAACAAAGACCAGCGAAAGGGCTTACGACCAGGATACAGCCCGTTATCCTGGACTTGAGGCGAAGGTGCCCTCCGCTGACTACTCGGCACTTCGATTCCAGCCCTGTCGGCCTTCCGCTTCGCCCGCCACATGTCGTCGTCGTCGATATCGACTTTTGGTAATGTCGGTTGAGGGATTGGTCCATTTAGTGTATCGCCTTTGCCAGGTTTGCCAGATGATCCTCCGCCATATGCCATTTTTTTCTCGAGCGCGGCTTGACGGGCGATACGGAGTTTCTGCTTCTTCTTGATGAGCTCGGCGATACGCTACATCCGTCAACAAACCATTCAAATGCGGAAACACGACCAGAGTCTCTGACTCACCTTGTCGATTTTGTGACAGACATATTCCTGCTTCGTCAGCTTGGCCCCATCGCGAAAAGACGACTGTGATGACCTACCTTCAGGTTTCCCTGGATATAGCAGAGCAAGGGTACGTAAAGCAACGCAGCAGCGATCAACAAGATCATCGATCCAGCGAAGATCAACACAGTAGTCAATTGGGCGACTGTGTTGTAAGCAGACAGTCCACTTCGTCAATCGCGATCGACTCACAGAGCAACATCGCTGTCGCCGGCGACCGATCCCAATAAGCCGGAATATCCTGCGTCTGAAACCCGAACGAGTAGGCAAAGGAATAGAGGATGAGGGCATTGATCGATTGACGTGGTCCGTCAGCTAGGATGAGGCGTTTCCACCCTGTAATACACCGTCAGTCGATTCCCGGTGTGCATTCAAGTAAGGCTAGGAGAACCTTTGAATGTGAAGAAGATCCAGAACGCGAAATCATCTTTCCGTTTGGTCGACGAGTCGATATGACAAAACAGACAAAAGTTGTCGTAGTTCTCTATCACAATGTCAGCCGAGTTCTCGGTCACTCCCGAAGTAGAGACATACTGAAAGAGTAATAGTCATTCGCGATCAAGTTCGTGAAGGCATAAGAAATATCTCTAGATTCGACCACGTTCTTGGCTTTCCAAGTTTCGTAACCCAACTACCTCGTGTCAGGGCGGAGCTCGTTGAGCGAGCATGGCAGAACTCACGAGGAGGAAGGAGAAGATGATACAGCCCACAAAGATCCATTTGGCAATATCGAACCGGACTGGAACTGCACAATCATCTCCACACCGTCGAGCTATAGTCGTGGTCCACTACGCTCAAGTCAGCACCGGCAGCAGCGACACTAACTCCCTCCCTAAATGGACCAGACTTACGTGCTCAGAGACGATCATAGTGATGGCGATAAATATATCAAGACCGTACACCGCCATCGACTTGAAGAAAAGGGCGTATCGCCAGATATACCTATTTCAGCCGTCAGCTTTAGTCCTCTCTTGCGGTGCGGCGCGCGCATCGAGCTCACTTGATACGTGTGAAGAAGTCCGTCTTGTGGAATTCCCGGACATTGATAAAGTCGAACTGCCGTTCAGTGATCCTCGGAAGGGAACGTGATTTTATCTGAGGGGAGACACACCTTGTGGTCCGGGACGACCTCGCGTTTCCAATCTGCATCGCAGCACATCCTGCCTGCTCCCTTCCGAGTATCGTTTTAATGACGTCGGCGAGGAATATGGGGATATACGAGGAATAATGACCGGGTACGACTCAGACTGGAGGGTGTCGATGGCGAAAGGCGTCGCGCTGCGTCGTGATCAAATGGTGAAAGGAACGGCGCCGATCACCACCACTCTCCTCAATCCGTCCAAACGCGCTTGTTTTGATCCGACCGGCGCGTGCGATGTTGGCGGTCGACTCACTGTATTTTGTTCGCGTGAATGAGAATCCGGACGGCGCGATATATGTTGAGTTGGAGAGGATCAGCCTCGGAAGGAGTCCCTTGAATATGATCCAAGCGCGGGTAGGCTGATCCAGTCTCGCGGGAGTGAAAGGTGAATTTGAGTCACCGACCAGCGGTTGTTCGGGGATAGTTCGATGGCTCGAGTAGCGAGTGGGTGGATGAAAGAGCGACTGAGTAGTTGATAGCTAGAGAGACAGAATGAGTTACTGTATCATGGTGACAGCTAGCTACCGTATAGGTTGTTGTGAGGATGAAACGGTGAAACGGTTAAAGATCTACGTTTTGTGCTGGATTCAGGGAAACTAAACAAAAAGGAACGCGTGGCGCGTCGAAGACGTCGGATGCATCATCTTTGCTCGTTGTCGGCTAGGTAAAGATCTCGATTGCTACTATACAAGATGACTGCCGGGATGAGATGGAATGTACGAGAATCAAGGTGCACTGCTCTCCTAGTCCCAGGGTGATGAGCTGATCGCGCACTGCGATGGTCAGAGGAGTCTGTGGCACTTTGAAGAGGCAAATGGGGACAGACGCGAAGAGGCCGACACGCCGAGAGTGTGATATGCTTTGACGTTGATAGCTGAAGACGCGAGCCTCTGGATCTGATGAGGTAGCGTGGCGCCAACATCCAAATCTGCATCGTCAGCATTCCATCCATTTCGGACGATTCGACTCCACTGACTTTCCAAGAAGACCGTCGCTCGCGCGCCGTGACCCGGGCGGTCGGCCTGACTGATCTCCCATGATAGACCTGTCTGCCGGCCAGCAGAATATGCCACATCAAGATCATCCCCATCTCCATCGTCGTCGTCATCGACACCCGGCCGGCCGGTGTGGAAATTGACTTGGAATTCGACCAAAGCCCCTTTTGGCAATTCGGCCGCTTGGACAAAAACCACCGGTGCTCCTTCGCACTCTTCCTACTCTTCGTCAGCCCAAGCCAGGCGGATTCTCTTGGAAGCAATTTGGCTGACCCTTTCCGCCCATAGCCTCCAGGCCTCACGGACGACCGCCTCGCCCTGACCTGATCCATCGTCCACCCACCAGGCTGTACAGCTTTCTACCCATCCTGTCCAACCCCCACCCGTTGAGCTCTTGGATCGAAGGACGTCACGTATACTACCGACGTGCTGGAGGGCGAGGACTGATTGATGTGCGTAATCTGGCGGAGGGAGGGTGAGAGAGGCTGGGATGAGTGGTATTTGACCCGCCAAAGCCACTCTTGAGTTGACCTGCAAACCTGGTCATTCCCTGTTTCGAGAAGATCCAGAGATACTGGACTCACGATGACGGCTTGCGAGTAGGGACCAATATTGGCCGGTGCCCAATAACTCAGACCTTGGACGTGTAGGGCTTGTCTGCCACCAACGGAATTTGGCCGATCATCGAACCCAACCACTTCTAGTCGTATACGACTACCGCTCGGGAGGGCCACAGCTACGGTAGCTCGTGATGGAGGGGAAGTACCGAAATATCGAGCGTACACCGCGTTGGCAGGTAAGAAGAGCGACATGGAAGGGAGTAAAAGAGTAATGTGCGCGGCGTGGAGTGCGAGTGAAAGGTCGTGAGTGGTGAGTATATCTGTCAAGTCAGAGGGAACGTTCGTGCGTGACTGAGCAGGGGACACGTACGTTGGATAGACTGAAAACAGCGATCGAGCTCTTGGCCTACATCTTCACCTAACCGTGTCCCGCCAGTGACGGACGCAACGAACCATCTCCCGCGTTTACTGAATGTCGCTTCTTCGTCTATCGCTTCCGACGACCCGTCGTCAATCACGGCCTGACGGTGAAGGCCGGTTTCCGTCGTTCTCAATGCCCTCAGATCCGCCAGCAATTCTCGGCCAGCTGCGTCCAGCCCCTCAGCCCTATTTTCACCCTGATCCAAACGAAGCATGCGCCTCAACTCGCCTATCCCGGGTTTCGTCCATCCCTCTTTCGGTGTGAGGGTACCTCTCCCAACTCGAAGGTAAGCGACGGGGTAAGGTTCCGGATCAGTCACGACGACTTCGGTATCCTCAAGCTGCAGCTTATGGGAGAATAGAGTTGTAGACAGGGTGAGAGTTTCGTACTCTCCTCCTTCGCCTGCTGGGTGTGAACCGTACCGCGTTTCCTAGCTGTCTCAGCTTAAAGCTCATCATTGAAGGTAATGAAGAGACAGCATGACTCACCAATCGACGTAAAAGAGGCATGACATCACGTAAATTCCTCCCTACTAGATCCACGCCCAACCCGACTCCTGCCACTTTGACCAAAACGACTTCCATCCCGCACTCCATCATGCTTTCTAGTAAGGGTAATTGGTCCGCTTGCCAGAGATAACTTATCGATACGAGCCCCAATCGTTGACAGACATGTTCGATACGGAGGCGTTGGTAATTCGACAGTATAGCGCCGGAAGCTAGAGCGGTAACTTCGGGGTGACTCTCCTGCGATCGAAATATCAACATGTGTCGTGCGAGCTAAGGGCGCGGACCTACCTTGACTTGCTTTAGGAGAGCGTACAGGTCCTCCGTCTCGTCGCCTTCTACTTCACTTCCCTCCCCCGAAATCTGACGGGAGCCATACTCTGCCCCCCTGGATACGGCTTTACCTTTGATACACCTAGTAAACAATGGTAAACCCATAGACTCGGCGATGAGGGGTAACAACCTAGTCCCGACCGATTGGTACAAATGACTATCGAGCTCATCTAGGCGTATCAGCCAGGTCCCACAAGTGACCTTGGACCTACCGATCCCCGGCTCAGGAGTCAAGGTGGCTAACGCGACCAGGTCATGGCCGTTGGCGACGCAATGGAGGAGGTTGAACGTGCTGTCTTTCCCGCCAGACACGAGTCCGATGACTTTATGTTTGATCCCAGGTAGGTCGGACGCGTTCGAGGTCCCGCTAGGACCAGCGACGTCCATATTCGCGGCTTGATAGTCGTCTATGAGATTGCATCAGTCGATCTGGCTGACCAGACATGGTGCTGAACTTTTGTCACTCGATTGCGGGGTCCCACATGCCGGTCTGACACGCGTGCCTATTCGGCCAAATTCGTCTTGACTTTAGCGTTTTTCCGACTTGCTCTCTGTATAAGTTCCTTACTTCACTTCCCTGTCTACTTTCATCCAGGTCGTCCTTGTCCTCGGTCGCGTGTGGTCCTCCAGAACGGACATTCATCGATACCGGCACTGACCATCGCCAGCATATTCGTCGCGGAAGTGTTTGGCGAATAGAACCGCCCGAACGCGAACGCCATGGCGAGCCCGTCACCTTCGACATGGCATACGATCTCGCCTTCTACCCGTCCATTATCATTAACGATCCTCGAGCTCACACCGTTGGCTCTCACCCTGTCTCTCACTCTCGCCGTCCCTTCTTCCGCCGGTGGGTCGTTACAACATCAACAACTGGCCCACCCTTCCTCCCCTTCCGCTGCGCTGCACCATCAACGTCGAAAGAAACGGCATGGGCACGGGCATGGGCACGGTCGACCAAGAATCGATAGCGATGATGAAACTGCTTTGGACATGGACGATTCGTCCGATTCACCATTACCTGGTGCTTGGCCAATCGTGAACGGAGAAGTCCGGTTCAAGGATTTACTAAGTCACGGAGTGGTGGTCAGTGTAAATGGACAGCCTTGGAATAGGATAGTAGCGCACGTAACGGATGAAGATGGAGACGAAGATGACGATGATCATGATGAGGAGGAAGGCGCTGGCTGGGGGGAGGATGAAACTGGAGGGGATCAGAGTAATGGAGAAGAAGGGAATGTCACTCGTCGACGGCCTAGGAAGGCCAGGTTTAGCCTTAGTGCTGGACATGCAGCGAGGGAGGCGGGACTAGGAGAAAGGAGGAAGAGGGAAAGGAAGAGTTCGAGTGGGGATAGAGCTGTGGTGGTCGTTTATGGGCTAGGTCCAGGGAAGGAGTATGAGATTGAACTGAGGGTGGTCGGGATGTTTGGAGAGGGAGTAGATGGGATCGGTCAGTCCACTTCATTTATGCGTTTACCAAGTGGGGCTTCTACTGAAACGTACTCAGTGTCGAGCTCGGTCTTGATCCCACCTTCCCCTTCGCCGAACCCAGGTCTACACCCTCGATCCAGAGCCAACTCCTTACGATCCCGTTCAAACCCCCGTTCAAGGTCCAACTCGATCAACGGACCTTCCGATATCCCGACATCAGGTCGAGCCACTCCACCATCCGGAACCACCGAGACTTCATCCCTCCAACCCCCACTTGTCGCACCCACACCCATCTTGTCACCATCAGATGCTCAAGCCGCTCAACTCCGACAGCACATTGCCGCGGCGCATGCGGAAAAGGATCACCTTCAGAACCAAATCAAAGAAGCTCGACGGGCGTCCCAACGAGCCGAAGCTGCTTTGAGGGTAGAGATCGAAACTGTGAAAAGGGCGATCGAAAAAGCAGGAACGATGGATATGAGGGCCAAACAAAAGGCTTTGGCTTTACAAGAACAAGTGAAGCAAGGATGGGCAGGGGCTGAATCTGCTGAAAAGGAGATGGGGGCGGTGGAAAGTGGGTTGGCAGATTTGGAAAGGGTTTTCGAAGAGGTGAAACTGGAATTGGACTCTGTGAAGGACGAGTGGAAAGTCGTCAAAGATCGGGAAGATGAGATTAGGGAGAGGGAGAGAAGGGCGAGGTCGGAGGAAGATAAGAAATTGGCAGAGGTCGTTTCGAAAGTCGATAAACTCCGCGGAAAGAAGGAAAAGCGGGAGAGTGAGAAATTGGAGTTGGAGAAGAAGTTGGAGGATTTGGAGAAGCAGAGGGAAGAGGTGGAAAGGCGGAATGAAGAGGCCAAACATCGACGAGGGAGTGGGTATTGGCCTCAGACTGGTCGTGGGTGGGACGTCGACGTACCGGGTGTTCCGGTGGGCGTACACGATACGAGAGGATTAACGAATCATCCGAGTATGACCAACCTCGTCGGTCCTCCCGGTCTCGGCGTCGCTGGACATGGACCTGGATTCGCCGCGCATCGAGGAGGAGTCCCCGGCAGAGGTGGATACGGGCCTCGATTCCCTTCCAACGGACCTGTTCGACCGTCCGCACCTTCGCCCACCCACCCAACAGGAGCATTCTACAATCATCCTTCATCTCCATCAAGTCGTCCGCCCCGATCAGTCAGTGCAGCCCCCGCCCCCTCTCCATCGACCGCCACATCCTCAACGTCAGGTACCCGAGCCATATCGGGCGGAGTCAACGCTTCAGCCGCCCCGTTCCACCCATCCCAAACCAATTTCACCGAACAACACCATACGACAATGATGCCACCTCAACTCCAGCATAGGATATATCTACCAAACGTCCGACCAAGACCTACACCAAATTTCCACCCTCCTCCATCGGTCATGGCTGAACGTCAATCTTCGCCTACTTCATTATCTGCCCCTCAGTTCCCTCCTCTACCTAGTACCTCTGCGTCAGCGTCGGTCTCGGCTTCGGGGTCCACATCCACTTCACCACCGCCCGGCACTGGCGCTGCGGGGGTATCTCCGACATCGACAAAACCCGCAGGCGGGTCCGGACCTTCATTAGCATCCATCGTCACTCGAGCCGTCCTATCCCCAACGTCTACATTAGCAAATACCAGTACCAGTCCACCAGGTTCCCAGAAGATCAGTTTCGCCCCTCCCCCCGAGAAAGATCTTGGACCTCAAAATCGAGGAGCAAGTCCATGGTCCGCCTTACCGAATACCAATCCCAATACTACAGGGATGGTTAGGACTCAGACACCGCCGGTTATGGCTATTGGAGAAGAGAGGTGGGGGAGGTCAAGTCCTGCTGGATCCAATGGGTCCGGCGGTAGGAAGGGTACAGAGTAGCTCGCAGTTACGAGAATATGCAGTGCAATAATGCATTCGTATGCTCGACTCGTTTTGAGCATGAAAAAGTCGGATATAGCCCAGCTCACGTTATTGCGATCGACGTCGATCACCTCTCGGCTGTTCCGGCGTGTGAGCTGGAGCTGCGCGCGCGAAGTTGGAACTTTGTTGACTGCGTCTTGGCGTCGAAAGAGACGAGTTGATTACTCTCATCCCCCGAAGAACAATATATCCATCTCCTTTCATCTTCAGCCTGTCTGTCGGTCTGCTCGCCACACACTCAATAAGTGTCTGTATCATACCTATCACCAATTTTCGACGGTTACGATGCTCGCTCCGCTCACATTTGCGCTCGCGCCGTTAATCGCCCGTGCGGCGACTTACCCTCGTATCGAGAGCTGGCACGGGGATGGCTTCATGTGAGTCCTCCCTGATTTCATCTAGTGGACGGAGCTGATGGGTCAAGGGACGGGTTTCGATACCCTTACGAGGTATATGACAATACCACAAAGTAAGTCTTCAACCCTTTGACGCGAAAAGTACGCGAGGCTGATTCAGACAGTGGGGATGTCTTCTGGGCTACGCCCGCCAACACGAGTCTCATTTACGTCAATGACGCCGATCGAGTCATCATGAAGGGTAAGCTGAACCCCCCTCTTCTCTCCCAGCCCTACGCTGGGTGAAGTTCCTGACACCTCGTAGTCGACAACACCTCGTTCGTGCCGTACAATGAAAAACGATATTCGTCCAAACTCTACTCGAGGAACCTATACGATATCGGGACGGTATGGGTCATGGATGCGATCCATACGCCATACGGATGTTCAGTCTGGCCCGCTCTTTTCACCCGTGAGTCCTGGTCCAAGTTCAGGTACAAGAACGGGAGCTGCGCTGACGGTTGGTAGACGGCGAGAATTGGCCTGTTGGTGGTGAGATTGATATTTTCGAGGGAATCAATCAGAGGACTAGGAATCAGTATGCCCTACACACTGATTCACAATCGTATGTCCCGTCCAGCGTCCATCCCGTCTCTGCTCCTCCGGTATACGTCTGATTGGTCACCCCCCAACGGGTCCTGCTTATACCCCCTAGGTGCATGGCGCAATCGGTCAATCAGCTCGGAAACACCACCGCCACAGAATGCGGGACGTCGGAAGGAGACAGGGGCGGGTGTACAGTCATGTCCTCGTCCGACGCATCGTACGGTTCAGGATTCGCAGCAGCCGGCGGAGGAGTGTACGTCGCTGAATTCGCTTCGGAGGGAATCAGGATATGGTTCTTCTCGGTCAGTCCCCGTTGGTATTATCATTCGTTCGCTGAGCTGACGCTTTGGAACAGAGAGGGGACGTTCCTGAAGGAGTAACGGTCGATGCGGATCAGATTGATACTTCCTCACTGGGTGAACCTGATGCAGAGTTTCTCTCATCGGGATGCAATATCGACGACAACTTTTCTCGTGAGTCCCAACCCGCTGTGTTATCGTCGTTGTCGTCTGGCTCCGTCAAGCGAGTGAGTCATGGTCGCTCATCTGTCCAGCTCAAAACCTCGTCATTGGAACTACGCTCTGTGGAGATTGGGCCTCTGTCCCGTCCATCCTAGCCGAGACTTGTCCACCCCTCGAGGGCCAGAACACATGGTTCGCCACCCCTCTCTCTACAAATGAGTGCTATTCTGACGAGAGGTAGTTACACGACATACGTGATCGACGACGCCGAGGCGACATACGCTAATGCCTATTTCGAACTGAATTACATCAACGTCTATTCCACCTCTTCCGCATCCAGCGGCGGTTCAAGTAACACCACCAATCCCAGTGCTACTACTACCGTCTCGACCGGTCCTGGAGCTTCCAGCGCTGCTGCCTCGGGCACCGACAGGCCTAATGCTGGAAATAAGCGATTCGAGGGGTTGGCGGGTATGACGATGTTTGGTCTGGGAGGGGTTGCGATGATGGGCCTGGCTGGGGTGATGGGTGTTGGGTTGGTGTTGTAGATTCGTAGGAGCTAGCATCAGACTTGTGCATGGACGTTGCATACTGTAGAGTATATCAATGGTGAACTCGCTCTTACTCGTCACGCGCCACCCGACTTTGGCCAGCGCGTCAGGAGGTGAATCAACTTCACTTGATCTTTCTCGACCTCACTTCTGCTAAATCACTTCATTCTTCTCTTGTCACCTCCTCCCACTCGATGTCACTCCCGCCTTACCTCCTATCTGACCCACCACCAGTCTCGCCCTTACCGACCAAAGTCCGCCTTCAAGCTTTATACGCCAGCACTTCATCTCAACGTCAATCGAATCCGACAGGATACAGCGCGAATGTATCTTGGTGGTCAGCGTTATTGGAGGAACTGTTGCGCTCGGGATATATAAATGATGATCGACTCATCATCAAAGTGGATGAAGGGATACTGGGGAAATTGGAATGGGAGGGGGGTAGACCGAAAGGTCTAGGAGGGGTGATAGTGAGCTTCCTAACCCCCTCCCTCTTCCTGAGTGGATGAAGTTGACGGGGTGTAGGATCGACTGGGGCCTAGTGTGTTTCATCCATTACCTCATTTCCTAAATTCACCATCACCGATACATGCTCAAGCGTCTTTGACGGCACGGTTCATTGGTAGGCCATTATGGTGGGCCTTCTCCCAGCTTAACCCATTCGGGTCGACGGAAGAAGCGGTGGTCAAGGAAGATATGCTCTGGTCTAGATGTAAAGGGAGAGAATACGTACATATGCCATTACTCGAGGTACGCCAATCTCGACTTATCCCCTGTCTAAACAACACTCAACGGAGGGAAGAGAGCTGACGGGACTTAGCAAGCTGCAGCTGCTTTCACAAGTCACATTCGATCCAACCCACCCACTTCATATTCCGAATCACTCTTCTCCCTCGTCGATTTCTCAGATCAATTCGCGACGATAGCATTTCCAAGACGGAAAGATGGGAAACGATTAGAAGAGAAAGAGGAGAAATTGAGTAAGAGGGATATGGAAGTGTTGCTCAGGTGGCTGAGCAGGGACTGTGGGGTGACTGCCGCACAGGGCGATGTAAGTTGTTTCGTTCATGCCCCTTTCGGACCCTTCGAGCCTTCGGGGCCGTCGGGGCCTTTGGATGTACGCTTACTGGACTAGGTTGTCAAGATCTTACCCGAGGGCGAAGGGGCGGTAGATCATCCGATCACCGAGGCGGACAAGGGCACAGTCACGCTTCGCGCCACGATGAGAAAGCTCGAGGCGCAGATAGTCTCGATCGAACATCAGATCGAGCGGTACGTCCCAGATACCATCAGAGTCAAAGCTGAAGCTGACCTGACTCTACAGATGCCAGCAAAAAGCCAAACATCACCTCGCTCTCTCTCAAAAACCGATAGCCCTATCCCACCTCCGTTCGAAACGACAACTAGAAGAAATCCTACTGAAACGGACTTCGGCATCACATCAACTCGAATCGATCCTCCGCTCGATAGATCAAGCGCAAGGCGATATAGAAATAATGGCCGCTTATCAAACTTCCACCAACACGCTCAAGGGAATCCTAGAGAACCCGTTGTTAGATATACAAGAAGTGGAGAGGACGACGGAAGAGATGGCTGAGGTGATGGCTAATCAGGAAGAGGTTGATTATGCCATTCGAAGTGGTGGAGAGATTGCAAGTAAGGCTGGTGGGGTGGTGGAGGTGGATGAGGATGAGTTGAAGAGGGAGTTGGAGGAGATGGTCAGGGACGAGCGGGAACGCGTCGAGCGAGAGCGCACTGCAAAGGAGCGCGAGGACAGAGAGGCGATGAAGAGAAAGCTGCAGCAGGCTCGCGAGACGGAGACGAAAACCAAGGACGGCAAACCCGAAGTCGAGGTGTCGAGGGGCAACGACAAGCCGGTTGCTACGCCTGCCGAGAACTCGAAGGAAGAGGACGCCCTACGCACACAACGGTACGAAGATGCGCAACAGCGTCACCGGGAAGAAGCAGCTAGGGCAGAGGTTGAACGAATGCGCAAAGCGGAGAAAGTAGCTGCCGAGTGATAGGGCCTGCCGGCCGGCCGGGTGGCTGTGTCTGGAAGATCCACTGTACAATAGACAATTATCCATCCTATGTTGTTTATTTATCTTGCTTTACACGAAGGCGCGCTCTGGCCTGATGCATAAGAATACGATTAAGAGGTACATATTACGATACAAGGATAAACACTAGGAACTAAACTGGGTCAGCTATCACCCGTCCACGCGCGACTGGGACTTGACTCACAAAGATGATGAGCACGCCAAAGATCTTGAGCATCAACCACCGATTACTCGTCACGCTCGCATAGTATTTGAGCAACTCCCTCTGTGCCCCAGTCACATTCCTACATTGTCAGCTTGGGTGTAACCCGCCAACCGGAAAGCAGGGGACCTACGCGGCGATGTCGGTGGTATCTGCGTCTATACGCTGTACTGTCTCACGCTGTTCGGCCACCATCCCTGCTAGTTGAGAGAAAATCTGGCCTAATTCCGATATCGTCGATTCTATAGATTCTATAGCCGTAGACCTTGATTGGATGTAGTCGTCCTGAAGGGTAGAACGTCAGTTCTCATGCTCGTAAGATACAGATTTGACTTACCTGCTGTTCGACGAGTTGCATTTGTTGATACCCGCCTCCGTTTTGGACTTGACCGCTCTCACCCCTATCCCCATCGATATCCAGCGCTAGGAAATCCTGACTCTCCCCATTATCAGGCTGGGCGCGAGACTTGCCCTTCCTATCTCCCTGACCTAATCCGGAGCCTGGTCCTCCCTTCGGTCCTTGCTGGAACAACAGCGAGTCTGCGGATCAGCCTCGTGTCCGATTCCATTGTCATGGATTACTCACTTCCGGCTGGTTGGGGTACGGCGGACGTAGCCGCCGTATGCATGAACTGCTCTGACCGGTATTTGGAGGCTTTCATATTCTGGACCCCCTCGTCAGCCAAGGCAACGCAAGGAAGTCGATTGAAGGTGGTTGCGGGCCCGAACTCACCTGAGTTCTGAGCTCGAGAACATCCTTGAACCCCATACCCATATCTGCCAATCTACTTTGCAGCATCATGACCACGTTCGAATTGTGTTCTTCCACCTGCCCTTTGCCCGCCGACGCGGATGGCGGTTTCTGGGACCGGACGTAGGATTGGAGCGAGGCGATCTGGGTATTGAGAGAGGCTATATCTTGTCGAATGATGTAGGTGAGTTCGGAGATCTCAATAGGCCGGTCGTCGAACAGTGTTTTCCGCTTGGCCACTAGAGAGAGGGTGTATCAGCTTATGATGATCCCGGAGTTCGATCTAGTAAATCCAGACTTACACTGGGCGAGCTTCTGCAGTTTGAGTGTCGTACTGTTGATATCCTTGGCTATACCACCGGCCATACGCCCGAATTCGCTCTTACTCCCTCCACTCCCCGCCGAACCCTTAGGAGTCCCAGTCCCACTCCGTCCATTCTCTTTCGGTATTAAAGGCTGTTTAGCCTCTTTGCCTCTGGACGATACTAGCGACGTGGAAGAGGAGGACGAAGGGAGGGCCGAGCGGGATTTGATCGAAGCGAGAGTCGAGTGAAATTCGGAGGTACGGTCTTTCGGCGCCATCCTGTTGAGCCCGCCGAGCTTCGAGGCGAGCGTGTATATAGTGCGAGATGGGTAATGGGTAAATCTGGATGTAGGTAGAGAGAGAGATAGTGAGTGACGTTGAATGCGTTGCTGGACCCCACTCGGTTCAACTGCCACGTTCGGTGATTGCCGCAATGTCCGCCTCTCATTCAAGTTGATTGTCTGCTACAGTAACCATTGCACTTCTATACCTGATATACATCACACCAGCTTACGAACGAATCCAGCAATCGCAGAAGAGGAACAGCAGTCGCTCCCGATACATTCCCACCGAGCTAGCCGAATCGAAACCGAGAAAACCCCAACACACCTCGAAGCAAGATGTCGAGGCCTTCCCAACCGGAATTGAAGAGTGCGTCTCATCAACTGGATCCAACTGGATACCTACTTCCCATCTCGAGATAGGTCAAAGCTGATCGGATACAGAGTTCATGGACCGTCGTATATACCTTAACGTCCAGGGTGGCCGTGCGGTCTCAGGCGTGTTAAGAGGATTCGATGTTTTCCTCAACTTGGTGGTTGATCAGGCATTCGAGGAGTTGGGTGGAGGAAACAGGAAACCATGCGGTATGGTCGTGAGTCTGACCCGGGGGGGGGAGTGGAAGAGTATCTTCCTGAATCGGATGGAGGACTGACTTCGATAGGTGATTCGAGGAAATTCAGTCTCGTCGATGGAGTTGCTGGATAGCATGAGAGTGTAGCGAAGTTGTTTGGGCGATAAGAGCAGGAGCTGGGAGCTGGCTGGGCGAGCAAAAAGGACACCGATTTCATGATTTCGACACTGTATACCCATGGTCGGTTCGACGATATGCCATTACATCACAAGCAAAGCGCGAATCCAAACGTCCATGAGGGGTATGCTAATGCTAAACAATCCTAGTGAAAATGACATCTACAGGACGAGGCAGGGATCAATCGCTCGACCGCCTAGACAGAAAGCCCGCCAGTATGCCCGTCAAGACAATCACTCCGACCACACTCCCTATAGTCAAACCAATCACCCACCCCCTCTTCCTCCTCCGGCCTTGAGTACTGGCACTCCACCTTCCCACTGAAATATAACTCAGGACGCTCTGTCGACGATGATGGTCCGGAGACCGATGTCCCAAATGTGGCGATTGGACATACACCTCCCTCTCGACCTCTGACGGCGTGCGAGAGTCCATATCGTCCGTTTTGGTCGAGGAGAAACAAGTAGGTGAAGGAAGACAGCCACCGTCTTTTTCAGGTAGGGGAGGTGGAAGTGTATCCTCGGATTTCTCAGGTAAGAGGACTACCCAACCTCTTTCTTTTTCGTATAAAAGGACTTCGACTGGAGGGACGGATCCGAATCCTGATTGAGATTCGATTTCGGTGAATGCGTCTTCGTCACCGGCCTCAACGTTCGACGAGGGTTTACGCCCAAGTCGACGGGAGAGGTGCCGACGGACAGAACGGATAGAGATGGACAGGGATCGTCGTGGGGTGGATTGAGAGCGGCGTGAAGGACTTCGTCGTGAAGCGCTCGATTTGGTCGACGCGAGGTGTTTGAGTGACGACACAGGTGTTCCAGACACCTAGAACGTCAACGTCAGTGCTCAGGACAAATTCAAGCATCAACTTGAAGATGCTCGGACTCACCCGCTTACCGGCTTTGAGCATACGCTCAAGCACCGTCGCCCGACCTAACAGAGCCGCCAATTCCATCGTCTCTTCCCGCCTCTTACTGTCTCGTTCCAATAATGGACTCATGTCCGCTTCCCACTCCCATTTCCCATATTTGCGCTGAAAAGACCTCCGGTGGATGGTCGAGTTGGACGCCCGTTTACGCGTCTTGGACGAAGTAGAAGTCGCCGACTTGAGTGATTTCGGTTTAGCGGGAAGAGGAGGGGAGGGAGCTTGGACTGCCATCCCGCTAATGAAAGAGAAAGAGGGGATCTCACTCAACCGAGGATTGAGTTCTTCTGCTTCGAGGCCAGTCTCGGGGGAAGAGACGTCTATATCGGCCATTCCGGATTGGAAAGAACGGGTCGTCAATCCCGATATCCGACGTCCTGAAAGGACAGATGAACGACGCGAAGCTGAAGCTGAGGCAGAGCCGGGGAGGTTATGTGAACTTGACGAAGGCGTATAGGCAGGGTCGTACGTCAAGAATGAAAGACTAGGCGGTCGATTCGGGTTCATCACTGTCGTCGGCGTCGGCGTCGGCGCCAAAGCCATGGCGGCGGAGACATCTCGATTCTCAGACTCGTCCTCGTTCGTACCCATGTTCGCTCGAGTGAGGTGGATCGAAGCCTGTTGCCTAACAGCCCTTTGAGCGTGAGTCGGTCGAGCCGGCGAATGTGGATAGTCGGTAGTGGTGAGTGAAGTCGTACTGTGCGAAGCGTGCGAAGCGTGCGAAGCGGAGGTGAACACTGAAGGTGATTTTGGAGGTGGTGAAGGAGGAGGAGGAGGCGGAGGCGGAGGCGGGTCCGACGTTGACATCTCCATCTCTTCAACGGACGGTTTGACAGGTAGGTAACAAGTGGCTATACATACGTAGGGTACGCGTGCTCGATATCGGGATTGAAAGTTCAGATATAACAAGCGTGAAGGAATAACACAAAGGTAACCTAGGGGGGCGTGATGAGGATAGGATTGTTTGAAGTGTGCTTTCTCTTGCCCCCTCAAAGGAACGCTGTCAAAGGTATCTCAAACCGCTCAGCGGAACTAACAGCTGGCTATGAGTAAGACTTCAGTGAGGTCAATGCAAACAAGTCATCGCTCGCCATCAGTAGCCAGGTCGTCGCTCAGCTCAGAGCACGTCCGACACCCTCAAACTACTTGGAAGAACTATCGTGAACACACACAGACCCCGTCAGCAAGTTCGGTTCCTGCTTACCACGCCCCTCCGTGTCCGCCCTTCGGTCTTCGGCGTTATACCACACCGTTATCCCGGGTGGTGAGGTTTCAGCCTGGCACATTGCTAGCGCTGCTAGTAAGCTATCTGCATGCTTGGCTCAACTTAATGACAACTACAGACTGTGGTACGAACAATCTCCCTGCACGACGTCAAGACGCTTTCTGCCACTTCACTCCCTGATCTCGAGCTCTTTATCGTTGACCCTCTCATCTTGGCCATACAAGTTCCTAGCCTCCTTCTCGAGATCTATACCGTCAGCGCTCATCTGACTCAATGGGGAGATGGACTTACACCTCGCAACGTCGACTTTGGCTTTCTTCGGATTAATCACGCAGACAATCGCCAACGAAATGAGAGCGAGGGGGAAGAGGAAGTAGAATGCCGCATAGGTGTTTCCGCCCGCCCGGTCGACGATGGCGGACGTGACGAATGGTCCTATGAAGGAAGAAGTTTCCTATACCCGTCAGCGTTGGACGTATTTGCTTATGATTGAGGATCGGACTCACGCCGACGGTGTTGAAGAGGGACATGAAGAGGAACATCTTCGGAGCGGGCGCTAGCTCGGTGATCATCGTGACGTTGTATGCTCCCCATGCGCTGGTACTCGTCAGCTTACATGCTTCTGTCGCGTTTCGGATGGATTTACGCGGTCATGAAGTTCCAAGCGTTACGGAGGTAAAACTCCCAAGCTAAAGAGCCGGGATCAGCGTCCATACTTTACTCGGGTCATCATCCGGGACTTACTATTGTGGAACCCAATCACATCGGTGAAATTACCAAAGAAAGCCCAAGTCGTAGGCCAAATAGCCATAACCTAAACCCCAGTTCAGCAAGTGACTTCGTTCAACACACGTCGACCGCGACTCACCACCTCGTACACCAACATTGTCTTGACGGAGAATTTGAATCGCCTCTGTACGAAATGGACGACAACGGTACCCGAACCTCCGGTGACATAGGCGAGGAGGTTGAAGACTGTATTGAGGACCGTGCTGAATTGGACCGTCTCGTTCTGGACGATGCCGAGGGCGTTGCCCGCTGCTCCGAGTACTGCGGCAAGATTAGCGGAGCTGGACCTCAAGAAGAGGGAAGCGGGGAAGGTGGTGCTTACCGTCATTAAGCAAGAAATAAGCTACGAGGTAGATCATGGCTTGTTTCAAGTCGACGATATTCTTCATTCCATGCCACACTTGTCTATACCCCATCAGTATCCAACTGCACTCCGTGCTCACAGGGCAGGCTGGACTCACTTCGGACCGGCCATGAGCATACTGGTATTATCAGGGACCTTCTGACCAGGTCTTCTGGCGTCATAGAAGAAATAAGGAATCATCGACGTGATACACATTCCCCCAAGCATGGCAATGATGATTTGATATCCTTTTCGAAGTTGTTGGTCCGTCTCTTCCCCGACAGCCTTGGCTATACCGACTGAAATACCGAGGAAAGTGAGAATACCGAGTGAACCGAAGATGTTGACGTAGTTGTAGATTTTCGATCGTTCGAGCATATCCAATTCGGCGTGCTCTTCGGGACTGATCTTGTGTCAGCGTTGGCTCCAGACAGCTTATGCTGACCTGAACCGAGGGCTTACCTCTTTTCGCCGCGGAGAACCATTTGTTCAGATTCGATCATCTTTGGTAGGTCACGGACCATAGCTGGGAAAGCGGCGTGGTAGAAGTTCTGCAGCAGGTTCCGAGCTGTCCCAGGGTCAGTCGGAACACACAATTGCAAGTAGGAATGACCCACCGATGTTCCCAGTGACGTATAGGGCATTGGCAGCTTGCCACTGATCAGGCCTAGTCACACCCGCGAATCCGAAGATACACGCGTTCTGAACTACAGCGCAGACTGAGTCGAGTCAGTTCCACCTTCCTGCTCTAAGCGCTCAACTTGGACTGACCGAGTAAGAAGTGGCCCCTCCAGTTCCCGTAGTCGGCATAAGGTCCGACAAAGAGGAGCAAGACGACCTGGACGGCGAATAGGATTCCGTTCAGGTTGAGGATCATAGCGGGGACTGGTCTGGTCAGCTTCTGGGCTACAGTGCTGCTAAAATCCTTGGACTCACGGGTCATGTCGTTACCGCCCCAGTGGACTTAATCATCGGGAAACTGCTGGTAAAGCAGTGCTTGCTGGATGATACCCCCGTAATTCCCGATACCTGCCAATCAGCCCCAAACATGATCCCGTATGGAGCCTGCGATCGCACCGATTCCATGAGCACCGATCGCTGGAAGGGTCAGCTCAATCCCGGCGTTGCCGCGGTAGGGGGACTGACCGAAAAGGATGTAACTCCAATATTCTTTCCAATGGGTCACTTTCCTCTCTCCAGCACTGGGGATAGTGTTCACTTGATCAATGATAGCCAATCCAACACTATGTTTCGCATCTTCCTTCGTGTAATGCGGTCTACCACCGAGAGTAGCTTCTTCAGCACCTAACTCGACGTGTGCAAGTTCGATACCGTCTTTCTTCTCGTCCCCTCCTCCGACCAGGGAGGGGACGCTTCGAGAGGGGGTCCGGGGGAGGGCGGTGATTTCGTTGGTCTCTGAGCTGGTCATCTTGATTCACCGTTGGTCCTGAGTGAGATACATCGATGGGGCGAGTCAAACTATATGTGTAGGCAGCTAGCGGCGTGGGTGTAAGTGGGGGTAAAAAGCATTCCCCGCATTTCTTGTTCGCCGTGAAGACCGGTGAGGATCAGCGCTAAGTCAGCTAGTTCATTGTATCACGAGGTCTCGCGTCGAGTGGGGCCATGAGAGGAAAGAGACTTCAAGCCACAAGCTGATCAGTTCGGTAGGAGAGAACGAGAACAAGAGAAAGACAGAGAGACGATAATCGACGCTAGCGTAATTTGACTTTGGGCTCAGAGTCGAGTGGGGCAACATCAACGAGTGACAGGCACTGCCGTTTTCTTACCGTCTTTCCACCGGTCAGTGGGGGTTGCTGTCTCTACTCCGTCGGGGGGCTGAGCATGGAGCGTTCGGTGGATTGCTGGGACAACGCGGCACCTTATCGACCGGCGCGGCTTCTTTCACTATGTGAGATACACGGTGACACCCCACCTCCGCCTCTTGCCGAAGTCACGGCTGAAGTGTATTGCAATGTGATAATGTACAACCTAAAGATGAATGCTAAATCGCCATGCTGTGCTAACCCCCAACGCTCCGTTCCCACCCACCAGGGATTGACCACCTATCCCCCATCCACCGCTCCAAGACCCGCTTGAAGACTTCTGACCCCACCTCATCTCCATCGGGTACGTCGTCATTGACACACACCATCGCTGTGGTATCGTCCACCTGCCTGAGTCGGGTAGTGAGTTGTCGGGCCGAGGCGACGGGGGCGAAGACTGCCGGTGTTTCACCTATGGCATAGACGTATCGGCTCAAAAGGGATAAACAGAATTGTCTGAGCCCTACACCACCGGCGACAGACTCGGTGGTGGAAGTGACGATAGCGTCGAGTGAAAAGTCGGTTTCCCTCCAATCGGTCGTCAAGGGTAATATCGGCCCGGTCCCGCTCCATTCGCGTGAGGTCTCACGGGTCGGGATGTGTGACTTTGATGCGTCCGGTAGGAAGGCAGAGAGTCCCCTTTCGCCTGAAGCGGTGATGAGGGCGTCGATGAGGCAGTCACCGCATTGTGGTCGTTCGAAAGCGATCACTTTGAAAATCTCCTCTGAAGGGTAGATTTTTGAACGGTCGGTGAAGAAATCATTAGGTAGGCAGTATGGCGTAAAGAAGCATTGTTGAGCCGGGTGATCGACATTGTGTGGCAGATGACCGTCAAGGGAGGCTGTATGCTGTTTAGCGGGTATCGACACATCTGAAAGAGGGTAGACTTACAGAATTTGATTCTCGTATTGAGAGGCTGAGACCCGACAAATTCAGAGATCTCGTCCAGTGTCCGCCTGAGGCCTTTCCGAAGCAAGACATTCTTCCCCTCGCTCAATCCACTACCGAACATTCCCTCAATCTCATCCCGCGCATTCTCATCCCACACGTCAACTTTGGCAACGATCCAAGTCCACAACAAAGCCTCTCTCCACCTCTCGACCCTTAACCAACTTGCCAAAGCTGCCATTTCCACATCTGCCAATCCGCGTTTACTCTCCCTAAAACCCCTTGTGCCCGCTTCGCCGAGCTCACTGGCAAACATCACTGATGCTTCGTCCATCATTCCGAGAGTGAGAGATTTGGGGAAATGTTCGGGATAAGGCTGAGAACGGCGAGTGAACCGTTTTCCTAGTAACTCAGAGGCGTGTTGAAGTCCTCCCCATTCGCCGTGCGATGAGTACAGGTCGGGCGTGACGTGCGGTTTGACTGTGAGTTGGGTGGCTAAACGGAGGACCGGACCGAGTAGAGGGTGGTGGAAGTCGGACGTTGACATCGGTGTCTAGGAAGCTATCAGCATTAAGTCATTCAGGATCTCCTGTTGCTGCACAGAGAAAGGCGTACTAGGAAAAACATGTCGTCGTTCGATAAGATACTGAGCGAGTCAGCTCCAACCACAAACCGATTTTGAGCCGTTGTCTCGACCCGACTCACAAGTTCTCGCCCAGACCGGTGATCCAACCGACTCTCGATTCGATCGCAAAGCTATTGAACGAGGGTAGTGCAAGCTCCCTCCACGCTTCTTCCAATCGTTGCTCCTCAACTCCCTCACGAGCCACTTCTCCTTCGACACCTTCCGCTCCTTCTCCTGCAATGCTCTCATCGTACGGGATCAGTTCGTACTCGCCCAATACCTCTTCCTCGACTGCCAATTCTCCGCGATGATTGCGAGGTAATCTGAAAACGTCGGAATGGAAATGCCATGTGACTTTGTCCGCCGTTCCGTCCTCTTGAGCTTGCCAGTCGAGCCATTCAGGTATTTGACCAGACGTCCCGGTCGAAGTCCAGTCGGACTGCCCCTCACTTTCGCTGCTGACTTCGAAAATTCGGTCGGGGTAATCGGCAGAAACGACATGAACCCTCCTCAACCCCTCGCCCAGGCTTTCGACACTACTTCGAACAGCACCTCGAAGTTCACCATTATCCCTCCACCTCCTCGCTTGTCCTCTGTCCACGGTCAGACCCTCCAATTCCATCCTTTCCGCGAACGCTTCGGGAAAAGCAGGGTCGGTGGAATTGACCCAAAGGTAAACGATATCCACCGTCGTATGAGCGTCCGGCGCCAGGTCGGACACTTTGCCAGATGCGATAAAGTCCAGTACTGCGTCCGAGGCAGGCGGGGAAGTGAGAAGAACTCGAGGCCGAGGTAATGTTGTTTGAGGCGCGAGGTAGACGTGTGTCGGATCTTCGATGTCGTATACCACTTGTCTAGTGATTGACTCGTCTTCGTCCAATATTGCGGGCGGAGGTACCTCCGGATCGACATATTTCGAACGATGGAGTATCTGATGATAGAGCGCCGTCCCGCCTAATCCCAGGAGGAGCAAGACGACCAGCACCTTGACTCCTCTTCTCCTCCTATCCTCCAGTTCCTCCAGCTCCTCAGAGGCATGTGGATTTTCCTCAAAATCTCCCTTCTCCGTATCGTACTCCGACTGAACGCTGGGTCGACGTGAGGGCAAGAGAGTATATTCGACCCGTCCGCTCAGGCGCCGAATATGTCGAATAGGATTCGCAAAGGTCCAAAACATCGCCGAGGGCCGGATCCAGTCCTATCCTCTAGTTATTCTATCCGTCTATCCGAGTCAAAGGTAAGAAATGTATGTTACAGTGTTACAGTTCGCATAGTCCAGCTATAGCGAGCGTGTATGATCTATATAGAACACATGGCTGGCGAGCACTGCAAAAACAATCCTCACGCGACTGCGACGTTGAGGTGAGTAACTAATCCGTAGGTCGCTAGACCAGTCAGCGCTAATGATAGCTCTCAAGGATCAACCGTCATCAGGGCCGAACACTGGTATTCGGATTATAGACGCCCAATTGACTGTGAAATCAGTATGGGTATGGGCCAGGCAGAGGCGTATTGTGCGAACGCGAAAGATGAGAAACAGGAGGGGGAACTGGAAACTACGGCCGCAACGGGTCAATTGGCTTGGCCCTGACTTCGAACGACTTATTTTCAGTCATCCGCCCAGAGCTTTAAATACACCCCAAGACCTTATTCATTCTGCCAGCTCACTACATGGCCACTGAGCCTGAACGACGGTAGGGTACATAGGAGGACAGTGATATCTCGCCGGGATACAAGTCGATCGAGCCGGGTCAGCATGGTTAATCATTTGTATTCAACGAGCTCCGGCCAGTCGTTCAAGCCGTCGAGTCAGCGATCACCCGACTCAGGACAGGTCCGATTCCAGGGAAACATAACCGGGAGACTGTGCCTGCACTAGACCATAGAAAGGTCGCGTGACGCAGTCTCGCGGCCTCGCTCTCGCCGCGAGGGAATAGAGGATGACAACAGGATGACAACCGTGATGCATGCGAGCAGCTAGAAGAGCAAGAGTCTAGGTACGATGATACTGACTATTCATCCATCATTTCAAGCAGTCAGGCAGGCGCTTACTGCTGTGAAAGCCGTTTCGATCATGATCCAATCCCATACATGAAGCCCCGGAGACTGCGGAGCACTTCCCCATATGACGGCGGATTGCAGGCGCCTGAAATTGGAAGGTCCGTAATTCGCTCGATCAAGACCACCGTATGCCGAACCCACCGCAGGCAGTCACAAGCATACTTTGGCGGTGAGAGCTGGATTAATCGCTCTGATCGCCCAGGAAATCCATGACGGAATCGAGAGCGGACTGCGGTGTCAGCATTGATCCTAGAAGGGTTACATCCAGTACTCACCCGCTCCTTCTCTGCCGGGTCCTCCTCGTCGGCATCGTCGGCATCGTCGGCATCGCTATCTCTCTCCTCGGCGACGGGCTTCTCTCGCTTACTCGAACTCCTACTCGCTCGACGGTCGTCTTCCTTCGATACGCCCCGTTTCGCCTCAAATTCCCGAACGTCGTCTGCACCATTCAGCCATGATCCTCAAAGTCCACTTACTCAGCTCGGCTGCTAGTTCTCGCTTCTCCTTCAGTGATCTCGCCTTGCCCATTGTCGGATTGCCCTTCATCCCGAGGTCAGAGAGGATACTGTGCAGATGACGTATTTGACCGGACGTCTAGGTGGGTCAGCCCAGAAGGCTCAGTATTCGGCTTTGGTAGATCTGACTCGCCGTCGGATAGTCGGTGAACTCTTTGGCCCTACCACCGTTAGCGATGACATTTGACCCATCTCCCATCGGCCGGCTTACCACTGCTTTCGAACGCCGCAGGCTACCACGATCCGCTTGAGCTCCGTCACTTTTGCTTCATCTGGTGATTCCTGACCACATTAGTCAAACATCGGACGATCAGAACGGACTAGGCGGCCTCACTTCGATTCCTGAGTCCTTCTTCTTGCGCTGGTCTTCGTCAACTGGCCGTCCTCATGAGCGATATCGGACATGCACTGACCTTCTTGACTTCGGCTCCAGATGCATTTCGATCTTTCATTTCTGACGCAGATGTACTTTTCTTCCTCCTTTTCGGTGGTGGAACATCGTACACTGATGACATGTCGGATTCGTCGCCGGCATCTAGCTTCTCGACTAGAGACTCTGCTTTGGCTGCTGATGCGGCTTTCGGCTCAGACACGGGAGAGTCGTGCTGCCTCATCAAGTTTGGCACAGTATCAGCATCAAAGGAGACATTACAAACCTTGTCATCGTTCACCGAGGTATTTGACTTCCTCGCTTTCTTGACGTTCGGCTTCTTCGCGGGAGAGGCAGAACGGCTTGGTCCCGCTTCTGGCTCTTCGTCCGGCTCGTCCTAACACTGCATCAGGCAAAGTCCGCCCTCGGATCTCAGATAGTATCTAGACTCACGAGATACTTCATGACATGCTCTTTCACAGCCTTTTTCCACTGCCCTCCGTCAAGTCCGCCTTCTTCCAATCCCATGGTTTGGGCAATTTGTCTTCGAGCTACGCCCATGGTGAACTCGTTCTTCTCGAGCAGGCCGCCCGGTCTGCGTGCATTCTGCACGACCTGGCGAGCGACCTTCGCCAGTTCGGGTAGTCTACTTTGGTCCATGCTGTTGGTGACGGTACTGTCTTTGTCTTTCTCTCCAAAGTAAACACGCGACGGAGGACATTAGCCGAAACACACGACGCGGGTTCTGTGACGCCTATCATCTTTGAGGGGACTACTCTGGACTAGGCGCGCTTTGAAATCTCGAATGTCGAGTCCACTTTGTCATTGACTTGTCATTGACGGTATACTATCTTGGAGGCACCATGACTACACCTCACCCCGAGCAGATTCAGGCTCTCATCCTGAAAACACTGGACCGCGACGGGACGATACCCGACACCCGAGAGCTGGAGATCAACGGCGTCAAGCTAGCTAGCGGGGACGACCAAAATGCCATCAAGGCCGTGCTCGACAGTTTGTGGTCGAAGGAGGTGGGTCCACGTTCCCAGAGGCGCTGGGTTTTGGTTTCACGTGCTGACTCTCTCTGTAGATGATCGAGCAGAAGCAGATCACGACAACGTCGTATTCGCTCACTGCGGAGGGCTCGGGGATCGTCGCCAATGGTTCGCACGAGTATCGAGTTTGGGAAGTGTTGCCTGCTAAAGGCGGTGAACCGATGGCTATCCCAGATCTCAAGGTCAGCTTTGAATCTCGTAAGAGGAGTGTCTGGGTCAAGCTGATCGGGGGTTGCAGATATTGGTTGGAGAGGAATCATCAAAAGTTGGACAGGCTCGAGCGTTCAAGAACAAGTGGATTTCCAAAGAGGGTGCAGGTCTGATCCGATCGGTACGTGATCTCATCTTCCCGAATGGGGTTTGCTGACGATTGATGATAGATCGAGAACCCGGTGGACGAGACGGCGGAACAATTACGGACAATCAGCCAGACGGGCTCACATCCAGCAGGAGAGGGCGTGACGAAAGAACTGGTCAAGAGGAAGTTGATCACGCCAAAGTGGGTCCCGGTCGCTCCTCCAATCAGATCCAGAAGAATCGTGGTTGACTCATCAGAAAACATCTACACTACTCAGTCTCAAAGGGTCCACAGTTCGCAACGGAAGTCAAGCAGCTGGAAACGGATTTGACAGTCGAGATGCTGGCATCGTATGTCCCTCTCTTTCGCTGCTGAGTTTGCAGGCTGGAGTGTCCGCTGATCGTGTTAGTGGTACATGGAAGGACTCGGCGTTCAAGCAGTACAACTTTGCCGCGGCTGGTCAACCACCAGAAGGAGGCGCTTTGCATCCTCTGCTCAAGATGAGGGAAGAAATGAGGCAGATCTTCTTCGACATGGGGTAGGTCTGGTCGTGGGAGCTGTGGAATCCTGTTACCGAGGAAAGTATTCGCTGACACGAGGGCAGGTTCACGGAGATGCCGACGAACCGATTTGTCGAATCGGCCTTCTGGAACTTCGACTCTATGTTCGTGCCACAACAACATCCAGCGCGAGAAGTCCAGGACACTTTCTACGTCAAGGGTGAGCGAGCCGCGCAAGGAGAGGACGTACTGGAGCTGACACATCTGAGATCCTCCGAAGGCAGGAAGGCCAGAAGAGGAATACTACCAGCGCGTGGCCAAGGTTCATGAAAGTGGAGGATACGGTTCGATAGGTTATCGAGCACCCTTCAGCCGAGACGATTCCGAGCGGTTACTACTACGAACCCATACGACGGCAGTATCGACAAATATGCTATATCAGATCGCCAATCAACCGGGAGGGTTCAAGCCCGCAAAACTTTTCTCTATCGACCGAGTTTTCAGGTCAGTCAAGAAATCATATCAAACATGTGTCGAGAGACGTGCTAAACGAGGTTAGGAATGAAGCTATGGACGCTACGCATCTAGCAGAGTTCTTCCAGGTGGAAGGTGTGGTCGCAGACTACGACATCACACTGGGTAACTTGATCGGTACGTGCATTACATGAAACCATCCCACTGCATAGTGAGCTTACACGGCGCAGCGTTTATGCAGGAGTTCTTCGCAAAGACCGGCAACACGAAATTGAAGTTCAAACCAGCTTTCAACCCATACACCGAGGTCCGTCTCCTCTACTCTTCTTTGTGATGTGATGTCGATCAAGGGTCGGGTGCTGACGTCTCGTAGCCGAGTATGGAAGTCTTTTCATATCACGAAGGTCTGGGCAAGTGGATCGAGATTGCCAATGTGAGTGATGCGGGCGTCGCGAGCAAAGCGGGCGTAGCGAGTGTTCCCGCCAGTTCACCGCTCGCTACGACTTTGATCCCGGCGGCTGACTTGGAGTTGAGCTGACAGCCTTAGTCGGGTATCTTCCGACCTGAAATGTTGGAACCGATGGGCATCCCCAAGAATGTCCGAGTCCTAGGATGGGGAATGAGTTGCGAGCGACCGACCATGATTAAGTGAGTCGAGATCTTCAGGGCTTCAGGGCTACATGGCGCGAATTCGGGCAAAACACTGACACACGTAGATACGGATTGAACGACATTCGGACGTTGGTCGGACACAAGGTCGATTTGGGACAGGTCAAGACGGCCGCTGCTGTTCGCTTGGGCGAGGCGGACCGCGCTTAGACTGAGCCGTGGCAGCGGCTGCCTCAGGCAGGCTTTCATCGGGCCGAGGCCTTTTCGAGGCGAAGGTGGTTTGGCTACGCTACATATGCATGTCTACATCAATCGATTTCAATGTCACCGTAACCGAAAGCACTAAAGAAGATCTCGAACGCCATGCTGACTTTTGTAGTAAAGTTATGATGATATAATGTCCATCCACCACCCGATGCTCACCCTCCACCCCAGCCATCGATTCTACACCTTCTGGTTGATCTTGTGCATCTCCTCGAGCACGTCGAGGATGGTACTAGCGCTCCATGCTTGAGTCCTACACGAATCGAAGCAGAACGAGCCGTCTGAGTGGGATCAGCATGCTGAAAAGCCGCATACGCGTGTGGGGCTCACTGGAATTGGTCAGCTCGGGAAGACCGCGCCATGGGTCGTGCGAGACGTGATGGGCATGTTTGAGCAAGATGTTTGAAATGTACTGCAACGTCCGGTTCGGGTCCTGCCGGCGTCAGCCCATTTCCGGATTGACTATACCAAGTCGAAGAACAACCCGGTACTCACCTCCTTGCCCTCGCCGGCTTTGAGATCGAACTTGAGGTAAGCCATCAAGAACCATCCGGTCGGGAAGACCCATTCGGGACCTTGGTGGTACTGTTCTATCGTTAGCGCTGGTATCAAGAACGGCACCTTCCACCTGACTCACGTTCCAGCCCTTCGCGACGGCTTGATCGGTAGAATCGTTCGAATTGTCATAATCTCCTCGATACTGCGAATCGCTAGGGTCGAGAGTCTTCATGCCCAACGGTCCTCGGAGGACAGCATCGGCAAGTCGGAGGGCGTCGATAGCTCGCGAAGGGGTAAAGAGCTCGGGAGCGACGATCATTGGTAGAGTGAAGTTGCATCGGAACTGATGTCATCGGGTCAGCCACCTTCCATAGCTGGAATGAAGAGTACGAGGGAAGAATCCACCTGGTAATCGGACCATTCTCGGTCCTGGGGCGTACCGTAAACATCCTTGTAGATACCCCTTCGGTTGACCATACCAGAATTGATGTCGAACTGACCATCCTCGGCAGGATCGGCAGGGACGTAATAACACTTTTCGAAAGACGATTGGATCAAGTCCGCCCATTCCTTGTACGTGACCAATCGTTCCTGCCCATCGACTAGGGTGTTTAGCACTGTTACGCCAGAACAAAGGATAGTACTACTTACCGATCGCGTTGACGCCCTTGAATGGGAATTTGCCTTGTGATAGCAGCCCGTCAAGCCAGGTCAAGGTCGACTTGAGCAGTCCGGTAATCTCAATTGGCGCTCCATCTCGAGGCGTAGCTGGTAATCCTTTGTTCCCAGCCTTGTCGGACGAACCGTTCTTGTCCATCCACGTTCTACAACCATTAACGCTGAGCCTTCGAGCTCGATAGAGAAGGACTCACCCGCAATTGTATCGGTTACCACCAAAGATGATACCAGTCTTCCAGTCGACCCAGATCTTCTGATTGAATCCCTGGTCGTGCATATCCCTATCGAGGTTGTCCCCAGCCTGCACTCGTCAGCATGATTTGCGATCGCCAAAGAAGAGAGAGACCGACATTGTACTCTCGGAACTCGATACCGTTGGCGTGACGCTGCACAATCTCTTGGATCAACTCTGCGACCGTACTCTCATAAGCGAAGGCGCGGGGATGGTCCCATTCGACCCAAGTGTCATCGGCCGGGAACCTTCGTTTGACTGAATCTTGCAAGATGGCAAGACCGTTCGGGCACATTTTGGTGTAGTCCTGAATGTTCTGGATGAACCACCCTAAAGTCCAGCGTCAGCTACTTTACATGTTTCCTACACCGGGCATCGACTCACATGGGCCATCACGACAGTTGTATCGTGGGTTTCGGGTCGAATCCAGCAAATTGGGGATAAGACCGTGCTTTAGAGTAGATCCAAACGCGAGGATATGATCACGAGCAGCGGGGAAGTTGCCCGTGGTCAAGAACAGTCCTCGAAGGGAGATGAACTAAAGAGTCAGCTGTGTCGACTCGACACGAGGAAGTCAACTCACAACATCACGACCCCAGCACCTCGCCCAGCCAGCAGCAAAGTGCGGCAAACCCGCTGCGAGCGAAGGAACCGGCTTGCTAGGGTTGATACTGGCGCTCTTGACTAGACCATACTGCTGAACAGCAGCGAGTGCCAGATCGTGCGTGAAGGAATGGCCGCTGGAGATAAACTCGGAACATTGCTCGACGACGGCCCTTCGAGCAGCTTTGTAAGCCGTGTAAATGACTAGAGCAAAGTACTTTGGTCGCATGAAGGACGGGCAGGTGGATCGGATCGTGTCGAATCGAGTCTTGAGCCATTCGGCCGGTTTGGCGAGTCGAGGGAAATCACCTGTTTGCCTAGAGGGCAGGATCAGCAGGCATACCGAGTCAGATCTCGCTTCAAGACTCACTTCTGCAGCCGGTCGTGAATGTAGTCCATGGCCCAGGTACCTTGACGAAGGTGCTCGCAGAGCGGGTGGCCGAGGTCATTATTGTCCATAATGTGTCGAAGGGGGTTCATCCAGCCTTCAAGACCGCAGTAGACGAGCGCACCGTAATCGGGAATAGCGTAAACCCCATCACCGCCTTGCCGAATCAGTTCACCCAGACCATACGGCTCATCAGTTTGGAATGGATTGGCTCACCAGTAGCGTCCTTCTCCTCACCATCAGCTCGGTGGAGCACAACGTTCAGGTCAACCAAGTCGAGATCGGCAAACGCCTCATCCGCTCCACTTTGGATCGTAGCGTCCAAATCAGGCGACATTTCCTGTCCGTCAGCCTCACATTTCAGAACGGTAGTGGAGGGGCTCACATCCATGTCGGTAGCGAAGAGGAGGATGGACCCGGGCTCGAAGTCCTCCGGGACGACAATCTCGGAATATTCGCCATCGTTGTCCCTGCCTACTCGGACTTCGGGAGCGGGTAGCTCGACCAGTTCTGATGGGATACCAGCGTGAGTGTCGGCGTTGTCTTTCCATTGATCAAAGTGAGTTCGGACGGAGGCGCCACAGAGATAAGTGACTTTTGTTCGGCTCAATTTGGCCGGCTTGACTGTAGGTTCTCATCAGCGAACAGATTCGATACAAATAAGTTTTAAACGAGCGAGCTCACTCCAGCCTCGGCCTCTGAATCCCTTGAAGGCAGTGTGAGCGATGAGAATGTATCCCTTGTGCGTAATCGGGTGCACTCGATGGACCATGATGTACTTGGAAGTCCATCAGCTCCGGCCTACAAGCACATGCCGCGCGACTAGACTCACCTCGCCCTCCTCATGAACGTGACCTTCGGTGAAACCATTGCTCATCATCTCGGTGTGTAGGTGATTCAATACCCTCTTGACTTTACCGATCCCACCCTCGCCCTCGGGGTTGACTTCGTAAAGCCTGTTGTCGGTGACGAGATTGAGCAATTTTGGGTACATGTCGTCGAAACCCTTGTTTGAGCCTAGTGCCGCTCGAGTGAACGTGACGAGCGCTCCTGTCGACAAGGCATCTTCGGCCGTCCGTTTGTCGTGAGGAGTCTCATTGTCGTGGGTGACGTCGTAAAAGACTGCGTGAGGGGCAGATCCTTGGTGAGGCGTGACAACACACGGTCGAGGTGCGCCTTTACCGTAGAGTGAAGGGAGCTCCTCGTTGCTAGAGAGGCAAGACTCGTCCATTGATCCGATCGGTTTACCCACGCCGAATCGGTACAGCCTAAAGATTAAGCGCACAAAGTCCATCCAGAGACAAAAGAGAGAACTTACAATCGGGCAAACTCCTTGACGTCGTGACCGTTGTAAGCCTCCCTGACCAGACTGTTGATACCGAGCTCTCGGACGAACTTGAGGTCCATCTCGTCACTTCCAGTAAAAAGCTCGGCCATGATGTACAAGTTCGGGTTGACCCTTCGTCCCGCATCGATAATGGCGACACCGACGTGCAGAGGAGTCGAGTGGCAATTGTCGAGCCTGAATCCATCGAAAGATCCAGCGAGCGTCTCGGCGTACTTGGTCATGTGCTGCCACAACCATGGGTTCTCTTCGGGTCCTTTACCGTATCGGAGTTTGACACAGTCTCCCCAGACGATCACTTCTCGGCGCAAGTAGGCTTTGGAAGGGTACTCGGCAAAGTTCTTGAGCGGGTCGGCGGCCCACATCCATCCGTTGTTAGCCAGGTATCGTGCCGCTTCCGGATGCTTGGACGTCGTGGCATTGTCGGGCAAGCGGGTAAAGTACGGCTCGACCAGAGGCACACTACCGCGAGATCAGCTGCTGAACTGCCTTGTGCGCTACTGCAGCCCGGCCACTCACGCCTTGGTGATCTCGCCCATCTTGGGTCCGCCTTCCTCCAAGCGCGTATACCTCAATCGACCAATAACGCTGTCCTTGGCGGCCTTGACATCTTCGTTGCACTCGTTGTACAGGTCGACATTGAGGACGTCAATGACTTTACCCCACTTGCTGGCGAGGTCGGTGGCATTATCGTTTGGGCACGCGGCCCGGATAAAACCAGCGGCGATCTCTGGGTTGACTTTGGTGCAGAACCTCGACGACCAAGCTCGGTAATTCTCGATCATTGCAGGTGTCGACTTGACGATCTCGGCCAGCTGATCGACCGATTTACCCTGTACGGGCTCACCACCCCATTTCTTGCTCTTGCCGGATTCGATAGCGGCAGCGACGTCTTTGACTGAGGACTGGACGTCAAAGACGTAGAATTGCCAGAGGTTGAGGTTGTCGATGGCAGACTCGATGTGAGGGACCAGCTTGTCCAGGTCGGACGAGGAGTTGAGCGTGGTGGGGAGGCCAAGAGACGAGAGCTTTGCAGTAAGTTCGACCAAGGCGTTCTCCAGCTCGACGGCCGGGGCGAGATGGGGCGTGTTGGCGGGAGAGTAGCCTGCAAGTCAGCTCAGATGCACAAGTCGACGCGCGCACTTCCGACTCACCTGCTTCCGGATGCTCCTCTAGGTATGGAGAGTCGAAGGCGAGGTGATTGAGCACGACGTCCGTCACTCCACCGAGTCCGTACTTCTCCTTGGCCAGCTTGAGCGCTTTGCCAATCTCTGCAAATCCTCCATCTTTCGCCTCGGGGTCCGTCAAGATGGCTTTATCAAAGTTCAACTGGTCGAGGATCGAGTATGGACTACCCGAACTACCTCTTTGTTGCAATGGAGCCCAATGGAGCATATTGTAACCGCGTTTGCTCGCTTCAGAGAAATGAGGTTCCCAATCACTAGTCTTGCCCATCCATTTCGCCAATACCGAAATGATCGTCAGGGTGTCGAGTGTGAGTCCGGCATTGTGAGGCAAGATGGCGCCGGCCGATTCTTCGTGCATCGGGTTGGTAGGTGTGATGGCTGGTGGGAAAAAGGGAGTTCGGGCGGGGAGGGAGATGATAGGGTCGACGTTGAAGTATCCCTTACGGCCTTGAATACGTTCGGACGAGTTGGGGCTATCGTGTTCAATGTAGTAGCAGAATGCTCCCGGCGCAGAGATGGCCAAGTCGACATGGACAGGCCTGATCGCGATAAGCCAACGCTCCGTCTGTGCTAGTTCAACGGAATGACTCACTTGCTGACGTCCGAGGGGAGCTTCTTGTCTTTCCAATCACCTCGCTTGAACTCGCCTCCGTCAATCGGGAAATCACTCTTGAGCACACCGTTGAGCGTACATGGGGTACCAGGTCGCAATGAGATTCGCAGGACATATGGCCTGATCGGCGCGGGCAGTCTCACGTACTAGATCCAGCAGTCAGCTCAAGATCCAACCTTTGAATTTGAGGGCAGACTTACAGACTTGCTAGCCGCTGGCCCACCGTCATCTTCCAGCCACAACTCCCAGACCTGGACTGGCTGGCCGTCCGCACCGCTCGAGAAGAACGCGATAGCCTCATCCTGAGGCGTCTTGGGAGTCTTAGGACCACCAGTAGAGCTAGGATGATGGCCGTTGGTCGACCTCTCTGGCATCTGGATCGAGCTCGGCGCGGGTGCGGGTGCAGGCTTGGTAGTGGGCGCAGTGTCAGGCGCGGCGGAAGACCGGGGTTCGGTTTGAGCAGGCTGTTCATCCTTCTTGAGAACGTTCTTGATCTTGTCCTTAATCGCCATGATGAGGATTAGGTATCTTGAGGTCGAGGGGGATAAAGGAAGGGAGGTGGAAGAGAGGGTGGTGGATGGATGCTTGGTATAGGAAAGGGAGGTGGTCAAGGTATAGAGGTATATGAGGATGGAAGGAAGGGAATGAAGGGAATGAAGAGGTAACGTTGAATGAGACGTTGGTATGGACACGAGCCTGCTTTTTCTCTGTTCTACTCTACGTGGTTCCCACAGAGTGACGTAGATGGCGATTCAGGGTTGAATAAGGGCAAATTAGCAGAGACCAACGACTCATTAGTAGAATGATTAGTATTTTTATGCGCTGATTAGCAACGGCAAGATCGGATTAGTAAATTACCCTAACCGGGCCCAATCTGGTGCCTGAAAAGCCCATGCGGGAACTCCATTATCGTCTCTGTCCAGGTCGTTGCAGACTCGCTCCACGAGACTGGTGCTACACCAGCAACGATGCCTTCCTTGTCCTCGCTCTTTCAAAAGCTAGCGACTTCGATACCTGGCGATTACTCCAACCGACCCCACGCAACACACTATGCGACCGAATCAGCGCCCCCCGACCCATCATCTTCGACATCCCACTTCCTCTCGACCCCATTACCTCTCACGCTCTCACCTCATCCGGCCACTCGATCAATCCCACCTCCTTCTCAAGCGCCCATACCTATCAACCCCCAGACCCTACTCTTAACTCTGACCTACCCCCAAAACTCGGACGCTACGGGATTTTTCTTCCATTGTCTACCGGACCCAATCGGGTTCCTACATCACTGCGTCCCACAAATCATGTCTTACCTATCCCCGCAATTCCCAAATCCACCTCGATATCGAAATCAATCCATCACACTCCACCTCGATCCGGCATACGACGGACTAGCATGTACTTCCGGAGGCAAGATCCAATTGTCCATTAAATGGATTAACGACGTTTCAAGATCAGTCAATCAAGGTCGAGAGATTGAAGACGCTACGAAAGAATTCAAAGGTGTTTTATTACATGAACTCACGCATGCGCTGCAGCATGATGGGTATGGGAGTACACCTAGTTGGTTCACCGAGTCAATAGCCGATTGGATTCGACTGCGAAATGGTCTAGGACCGAGACATTGGAAGAGGTGTGGGGAGGGTAAGAGGGATAAAGGTTGGGAAACGGGATATGACGTTGGAGCTTGGTTCTTTGATTATCTCGTTGGGGACGGGACGGTTGGGGGTCTAGATTGGACGCCAAATACGAATCCAGCAGGTCCGACCAAGATGCAGCCCAATACGACTGGAACTGGTGGGAGTGCGCAACAACCAATGCCAACGGTTTACACTGCCCCACCGCCCGGACATCGTCCGCCGTACCCGAAACCTAACAATACGAAACCTCGACCGAGACCGCCCATACCGGATCTCATCAGGCAGATGGACGCGAGATTAGAGTTTGAAAGGTACGACGAGAGGTGGTGGGTCGAGATGGCGGGCGCACCTCTACAAGTGCTGTGGAACGAGTACCTAGATTATTACGCTTGACCTTGTAGCTAGCTGTACAGAAGCACGAATGCTGCCATCACGAACGCCAGTCAGACCTGACGCAGAGCTGGGACCGCGCGGGATCAAAAATACCTGCCACCTTTCTGCCGCCAAATGCACCAAAATGCAAGTTCGTACCAATACATCCTCATGATACCAGGATCAACGATACCAAACTCCCGCAGGCTCCTCCTAGCTCCTCTAGAAACTGATTGCGGCGCCTCGCTATCCGGCGTGTCAGCACGATCCGGAATGCCATGCAAGCAACGAAAGTTGGGACTCACCTGCTTCTTGTCACCACCGAGCTCGAAGTGCTTGGTTCGCTTCAAGGTGAGCTGGTGCTTGACCTTGCAGAGGGTGCACTCGAGACGCAGGACGACCTTCTTGGTCTGTGTGGTGGAAGGTTGGGTAGCACATGGTAGCACATGGGATGTTGGAAGGCGAGGTCGGCCAGTCGAGGTGTTTATGGACGGGGCGGAGGCGAGAGCAGAAGGGACGATAGCAACGATGAGCGGAAGTACGATATGCGCAGCGTTAGACGGAGGTAGCGGGCGGTAGATCGGATTATTAAGAGAGAAGCATGATCAGCGATGCTTGCGATAGAAAAAGATCACAGCACGTACCGTCTTAGCCTTCTTGTGGAAGACGGGCTTGGTCTGACCACCGTAACCGCTTTGCTTTCCTTCAATCGTCAGTGGGATGTCCTCAAGGCTCCAGCCAGCCACCTCTCCTCGATCCTTGGGCTTCTCCATTCGTCGAATCCTCGCATCCATCGCCATTGCCATCCTCTCACTCCCTCCACCCCGTCTGGCTAAAACCTGTCGTCGACTCACGGTCATATCGTCGCTTTCCCTGGGCGGCCAAAGAGTCCTTTCCCTTCTTGTACTGGGTGACCTTGTGGGGGGTGTGCTTCTTGCACGCCTTGCCTTTGCAGTCTGAGATGTCAGATACGAGTTTCAGAGTTACGAATTTCGACGGATGCGACTTACAGGTTCGTCGGGTCCTGCAAAGCGGTGTGGTTAGCTCCTATTCCAAGTCCAGTACACTCCTCTCTTCTCCTTCGACGAATCCTGCTCGACGTGATGGGAAGAAGACATACTTGGGACTAACGATCATCAGCATATTCCCTCACTATCGGGGTGCGCGATCGACTCACATGTTGACCCTATAGTATCGAAATCCAAATGAAAGGAGCACAACGTCAGCCCTCTACCCTCTTCTCCTCAAACGAGCGTTGGTGGGTGCTCACATTTTGATAGAAGTTGGGTACTACCTTGACGGATAAGGTCAAAATGGAGTATAGCGATGAACGACGATAGCGAGCCAGCGAGCGGCAGCCAGCCAGGGGACAGCGAGGGAGGGGAGAGTAAGAAAGTGCCTCGTGTAAAATACCGTTTCGCTTTAACGAAACTCCGCGAAACTCCGTTCCCACCGCACGAATAACCGCTAATGAGATTTATGACAATTTTCTCCCAATTTCCTCGTACGCTGCGCCTGCGTGCTCGCTGCCTGGTTCATCGTGTCAACGAAATAGCGATCTTGTGTCTCTTTGTCCTTCAAGTCTTACATCCGAGTGAGTATAGTCAACAGCGATACGGTCCGGTGCAGTCTAGTCGTTCAGGAGAACGGGAAGCAAGAGGAAAGCAGGGGATGAGGCAAGCGATCGGGATGGCGATCGTGCGAGCATTGGACATGCCGGGTGTGACTGCTGGACTGCACCGGATTGGATTGGACCGTCAAAACACAGTAAGGCGTCCTGCTGACTCTTCAGCACCGCTTTCCAAGATGTCGTTCGCTCCTCCCGAGGCCCACCAGCAGTTCCAGGTGAGTGAAATGCCGCCTCAGAAGTGAGATAGGACAATCGCTGATCAAGTCTTCTTCCCTCCAACTCGATCTCGATCTATTCCTCTCGCTCGCACTCGCTATGCTCGTGCTCGTCCTCGCGATTACACAAACAGCACATTCTCCGTCTGCTCAACACCAACGTCAAGGGTGGTGGAAAGGTCGGAATCGCCCTTACTGAGATCAAGGGTGTTGGACGACGATACGCCAACTTGGTCTGCAAGAAGGCCGATGTGGATTTGAACAAGCGGTGAGTGGTGTGGGTCGGTGGGGCGGGCGGGCAAGCGTAGGCAGGAGCAGGGAAAGGGGGAAAGGCGGATGGGGAATGGTTATCCTCGCCGTCTTCTGAGGCAGGAGAGACATTCATTCCCTTCTGTGCCCTTCCCTTGTCCTTCGCCCTGTCGGTCGATCGCGCCCCACCTCGCTCTCGCTCGGCGGGTCGCTGACTCTTTACAGAGCCGGTGAGCTCAACTCCGATGAGCTCGAGCGAATCGTTACCATCATGCAAAACCCCGCCCAGTTCAAGATCCCCGATTGGTTCCTCAACAGACAACGAGACATCACCACCGGCAAGTCCGGTCACCTCCTTTCCAACGTCATCGACCAAAAGATGCGAGACGACATGGAGCGACTCAAGAAGATTAGGTCGCACAGGGGTCTGCGACACCACTGGGGATTGAAGGTCCGAGGTCAGCACACCTGTACTACGTGAGTCCACGCGAGTGCCCTGCGAGTGCGAAGCACGAGCACGAGCACTTCCTGCTACCTACTCTTACGAACGGCTCGCTGACGCTCGCCTAGTGGTCGACGAGGAAAGACCATCGCTGCCAAGAAGAAGTAAGCGATGTGGACGTTTCTCGGGCATGTGTAGGCTATCTAGGTGTTGCGATGCACGACTTCATTCAGATTTGTAGCGCCTGCTTGTTTTGCAGGCGGCTCGTCCCGTTCCGTCCTGTCCTTGATGGCCAGCTTGAGACCAGAAAGCCTGTTGCTGCGGCTCACGTGTCGTTCCTGGTGCACCCCCACCCGACGGAGGCGTCACGACCGACTAGTATGCTTCATGCTCCACTCATTCAAGTTGTCTGCAGTACCAAACTACCTGCGACCGTATCCCAACCATGCCGCCTGCCAGAAGCCCCTCATCCGCAGCTGAGGATACCGACGGCCAGCCCAAGGCCAAGGCCGCTCGAGCCTCCTCCCCCGAGCTCGACCCCGAAGAGATCGACAAGCTGTCCAGACGACTCACCGTCGGTCAACTCGGTGACATCCTCGTCGAGACTGCCGAATCAACTCCAGCCGCGATCAGGACTATAGGAATCTACCTCAAGTCCCGACATAAAGACTCGAAGCTATTCACGACCGAATTACAAGAGATTAAACGACTCTTACGCTCTACCAAACCGAAACCCGACCCGAAAGTCATCTTGGAGAAAGTGGTCTCGCTGAGCGACGACATTCAAGGCAGTATCGAATCTCGATCCGGTTCAATTACGGACCATTTCGCAAGTTGGCGAAGAGGGTTCGAAGTACTCATCAAGATCGGATTCGCCGTGGTCCAAAAGACCGACAGCGCGACGTTCACCAAGTTCACCAAGATTGGGTTTTGGTCAGGTTACGCTAAGGAGATGAAAGAGAGGATCGAAAACTTCTCCAGCGCGCTAGATACCGACTTGAAGAAGTTTCAACGTCTCACAGGTGAAGTGGCTAGGTTGGATAGGCATGTTAAGCCGAGGGATGGGAAAGTGAAGGATGTAGAGGAGGTTTTGGGTGATATGATCAAGGCTGTCGATGATATTTGTTGGGATACGGACGAAGCGGAGGAGAGGGAGGAAACGGGTAATGAGCTGATCCGGGGCCGGCCTGATTGGTCATGCATGCTGAGGAGCACTGGGGGAGTTGAGAAGACTAACTGGCTGGCTGATTTCGTACAACGTCGGTACATCGCGGGTAACTGAGCTAGCCGCGAAAATTCCTGCCCCAGCTGAGCTCTTTGTACATGGATGCTGAGCGGCTACATGTAGGTAGCTGCCCATAAAGACAAGGGTAGAGGCTCTTATGCGCTTCGCCATCTGCTGGCGGCCACAAGGTAAGGGCATGACCCGCTTGCAACTCGTTTAGTAGCCGGTGCGTTCCTGACGCACGTTCCGGCTACAACGACAACGCGTCACGAATGAATCACGACAGTCTATCTGCTAAATATATTCACCTGAAGGTGCAGCGACCATGCCAGCGAAACGCCGGTCACCAATCTCTGACGACGAGCCCAATGGCAAAGCTGCTCGGACGTCCGACGCGGCTCCGCTGAAGAGCCTGACACGACGACTGACCCGACGGCAGCTCGAGGTTATCGTCCTCCAGACCGCCGAGACTCACCCCCAAGCCGAAGGGTCGATCCGAAATCTCATCGAGCCGATGTACAAGCATGCAAACCTGTTCTCGAGAGAGCTTGATACAGTCAAAGAGACGCTCGAGAATCAGACCCCCGACGTTCAGCTCGTTTACGATACACCCAAATCCATCGTCGACACACTGCAATCCGAGCTCAACCGTAGACCACCTTCGTACGACCCGTGGTTAATCTGGCGTCGGGCTTTCGACGTGCTAGTCCAAATTGGGTATTTGGTCGAAAGTGGTGGATTCCGAACGACGCAGATCAAGTTCGAAGAGATGGGGTTTCTCAGTTCGCTCAATGACAAAATGATCGACATGATGAATTGTCTCGGCGAAACGGCGGAGATTGATGAGATGGAGGACTTCAAGGTGTTAGCGCATGAGGTGACGAGGTTGGAGGGCTTGTTAGCTGGGCGTGAGGGGAAGACGACACCGTTGGACGAGATCGTCCATGAGATGGGTGTCGCTATAATAGAGCTGGATGTCCCTTCCGATGAGGAGGACGACGAGGAGGAAGAGGAGGGGGAGCGGGAGGAAGACGGAGCGCATGCGGGGACCAGGGGGGAGTGATGGCAGGAGGGTATGAAGGGCCACCTTGTAGGAAGTGCATGACGACTGGATGCACGTCACAACGGTCATATACTCTGCCAATCGTCCGGCAGCTGGCAGAGGTATCCGAGAGTTAGCCCAGCAACCACGGATTCATGTCAACGGCTGGCTAACGTAGTCGGGTCTGACGCTCGTCTAACGTCTATAGGATACCGAGTGTATTGTTCTGACCCATGTCACACATCTCGTAGCTGTCCCCTTGTCAGTATGTTCAGTCAGTCGGACGTTTCGACATGGACTCAACCCTCAAAGGACCCCCCTTATCGAAAGTACCGAAAAATCCAACCAAAATTCCGACGTCCCCCTTCTTCGAAATTGCCGACCATACATATATGAATTTTCAGGTGTACGAGTCTATCGCTGTAACAGCAATCAAATCGAAATGTCAGCGCCTGTTCCATCGCCATCGCCTCGGCCAACAGAGCCGACTATCGCTAGCGCTCCGGTCACTACGCAAGCTCTTACTACGATCGACGCGGATCCATCACCATTCTCGAGCCAATCGACGGGAGCCGAAGCAAGAAACATCTGGGCTCATCCCGGCGTCAATTGTCGAAGACCGAGTTGGTAATAGCCCTGATATTGAGCGTCCAATATCATCCACAATCCGAGCAGACTGTCCAATCGTTCATCAGGGCGACGCCGTTCTTCAGGAAAACGCAATCATTGCAAACGCGATGCGAGACGGAGGTCGCCAATGTCCTATGGGCTCTACAAGACGTCAAGAACCACCCGGAAGCGAGTGCAAACATCGTCAAGACGGCGGCGAACGCCATACTCAGTCTCATGAGGCATGACCTGGCATCCGCGGGCGAACCCTACCCGGCCGTAAGGTGGACTGTGGGCATAGAACATATGATGATGATGAACCTCATGGTTGTTGAAGAGCGATATGGCGAGAAGGCGGACGAGGAGGTTCTCACGGCTCTCGACGTCTGGACGACTCTCGGTCAAGCGACAAGCGATCTACTCGAGCGGGGGAGGAACAAGTACGCCACGAGGTCTCAAAGCTCAATGCAGAGGCTGGAGAAAACCATCCACGACCTCGCGACGACTCACGGCAGCGAACATGCGGGTGTGGAGGAGCTGGTAGCAGTCTTAGCCAGGGCGACGGGGACCGGCTACCCGGGCGGACAGGAGTCTGAAGGGCAAGGAATCGCGGCTTAGTGGGGCTTGGGTGTGTGTGAGGGAGGGGGAAAGGCGAGAACAGATGGTCACTGTCGCTGGACGACTGGACGATGCAGCGTTCCGATGGCGTTGGAATGTCTCAATGTGTGATATGCATGATCGTCGGTCTCCCATCTGCCCTACTCGCTGAGGCCGGCGTGGTGCAGCAGATCGAATGTGGCAGCAAACTTTCAGCTGCGAGAGTGTAGTCTTTGCCTTCACCACCTCGTCATTCAACCCTGTCAGAGCTTCGCTGCCGTCATCAACGCCAGAACTTTCTTTAATGCATCGTCTGACTTCTCTTTCATCACTTCCTCTATCTCCTCACGGACGTTCCATCCGATCACCGCGTTATACCATGTTCAACGTCGTCACGCCACCCACCAAACGAGCCGCCTCACCTACCACTACCCGTGCGACCAAACACCCCCGCACCTCCTTCTCTCCGACGACCGTATCCGATGTCGAGCTTCGCAGGATGGTCAGAAACCTATCGAAACAACAACTAGAAAGCGTTATCATGCAAACGGCGCAATTCCACCCTACGGCCAAACAATCCATTCACTCGCTAGTCAGTTCGATGCAGGGCGACGAAGCTAAAGACTTCGAATACGAACTCGAAGAATGTCTACAGCTCATCAATAGCGCACCAGCTCGATTACGCCCCTTTCAGCTCCTCGAGCAATCGTCCGAGATCAAAGCGGCCATCGACCAAGCCGAACAGGCTATCATCGCTGGAGTACAGCGGCTGACGAGAAATGGATTGGGAAACCAGGAACAGCGGTGGACGACTTGGAGAAATGGGTATACGGCATTGATCAAGATCACGAAGGGGGTGACGGAGTGCGAGAATGGGGAGTTGGGCAAGTCGTTGAGGAGTAATGGAGTCTTACAAGCGCTGGCGGAGGGTTTGGCGGAATTGCTACTCGACGCCAAGGCGGTGTTCGCCATCGAGAACCTTCCGATGTGGCAGGCCTTGAGGGAAGCGACGGCGACGCTTGATCGCACGATAACGGCTTATGGTATCGATGATCTCGGGCCGGTGATGGAGAGGTTGTGGGAAGTGATCGAGGAGGGTCCAAGGGAATCGGACGAGGAGAGCGAGACCGAGGGGTCTGATTGCTAGGCGCTCCTGAAAACAGGACTGTACAATCGCTCGTCCCAGAAGGGGCGGTCTGCCCGTCAGTGTGTCGGTATACAAGAGATGTATACATATATTCATCGCGTCCTATCGTGTGTGAGATACTGTACTCGAGTATAGCCGAATTCCTCACACACGAGACCTCTCCAGCTGGCTTATGGCATCTCTCAGAAGCCTGGCCGTCACGTGCTTCTCCGACTTTGCCTTATTTCCTCTCAGAGTGTCCACTAGATCCTTCCCGCTCGATCCTGACATCACGAGAGCTATTGCAGTTCTGTATCGGCTGGTAAGCTCTGCCACCAGAGCGGAAGTGGCGACTGGTCTCTAGAACATCTAGCCATCATCAGTCCATGATGACAGACGTCCGAGCAGCTCTCACCGAATGGGTCGTCTGACTCTTCTCTCGCCTGTCTCTCCTGCTCCTCTGACCATGAATCCTCCATATCATCCGCCTTCCTCTTCTCCCCCGCCGGCCTCTTCGGGTCATCACCTTTGCTCAGGATCAATTGGACGGCCAATTGAGGTTGTTTGTCAAGGACATCAAGTACAAAGCGCTTGTATCGCTCGAGCGACCATGATACGGTTTTGTCGATCACCATAAGCTGAAGCGGGTCCATGGTCGCCATGACGAACAGAGCGGACGAGATAGTGAAGTGAAGTGAAAGACTCAAAGAGCTGACTGGGATGGGTGCGTGAAGTTGTGTGCGTGTCAGCTGACGGATCATCGTGTCGTGCTAGGCGCTCGGCGTTGGCGCAACGCTGAGGAGTCACTTTTGATAGTGCGCATAGCTTTGGTCGCTGGTTCAGTGTGTCCCGCGCATGCAGTCGTCTGTGACTGTTCACCGCCCACCACTTCGCAGACACTGCGCAGGAAACATGAAAGATGGATACGATGGCGTGCTGTACGTCCTCAAGTTCATGTCGCCACGATCAAGGTCCATATGCAAGCCATCTATATGTACTGTATCTACGGTATCGTACAGTTTACAAGTCCTCGAATTTAGATCGGCTCATCCCTCGGCTCGATCAGGATCTCATTCACCGCCACATGCTCCGGCTGACAAACAGCATACACGATCGACGCCGCCACATCCTCCGCATCCAGCACTTTAGCACCGGACGGTTCGCCAAACTTCTTGATCGCTTCGGTATCAGTCGACATGCCCAAAAGCTCGGTGGCGGTATTTCCAGGTTGGATAGACGTGACTCTCAATCCCGTACCGGCCGTTTCGACGCGCAAGGCCTGGAGGGTAGCTTCGACAAAGAATTTACTGGCCGAGTAAACGCCTAGACCGGGGAACATCTTTCGACCGGCGTCAGATGAGATAGCGACGATATGACCGATCCCTCGTTCGAGCATCCCGGGGACGGTGGAGGAAAGAACATTGAGTAAACCTTTACAGTTGACGTCGACTGTTCGTTCCCACTCGTCCGTCTGACAATTGGCCATCATGGTGAAATACATGACACCGGCGCAACTGACGAAGATGTCGACGGGACCGAGTCGTCTTGAAGTGGTCGATACGAGATCTTCGACTTGTTGCTTGTTCGTAACGTCCGTTTTGTGGATCAACACTTTCCCGCGGTATCCTGCCACTCGACGCTTCACCCCTTCGAGTGCATCGGTACGTCGGGCAGCGAGGACGATGCTGGCTCCTTCTTTGGCCAAGCCGGCAGCGACGGCTGCACCGATACCGGATGAAGCACCCGTGACAATCGCGACCTTGCCAGATAATCGACCGACAGTCCGTTTGGGCGTGAGCGTGCCGTTGGGATGTTGACGTCGAGGTGGACGGCTGAGCCATCCTCGAGCGAAAAAGTGTCGGGTGTAAGTCTCGAGAAGTACGCTGTCGATTTGCGGACGGTAGAGACCGTACAGGGCGAGAGCAGCTCGTGTGGCCTCGTCCTTGAGGACAGTGACCGATTGTAGACCCTCGACAGTCGGCATACCACCTCGAAGGATGTCGACGGTGAACGGCTCGTCTCGGGCTTTCCCATTCCCTCTCCTTTCGTTCCACAGCGAAACCCAGTCGTCCCACGGTATACGCGTCGTGCTGTACCCGAGCTCGTTGAGCGAATCGAATAGACTACTGGCGGAGACAGGGTTCGAGTCGCCGAGGTGGTAGATAAGTTGATCGGTCTCGGTATGATCGGCAAGTGTGATGATGGCTTCAGTGACAAAGTCGGCGGGTGTCATTTCGGCGAACCACCGTTCGATCGATGGTGCGCATCCGAGCTGTAGCGATTCGACGATGAGAGCGTTGAGCAGATCGTACGTGTTTGTCGAACCGGTCGTGCTGTGTCCACTGATCGTGCCGGGCCGGTAGATCTTGACGGGCATCCCGCGACAGGAAGCCTCACATACGAGCTTCTCGGCGACCCACTTGGTCTGACCGTATCCGTCGAGCAACTTCTCCGGGACATCCTTCAGCTCGACCATCGCATCCTCCGACCATCCCTCGACTGACGGAACAAGGACACCATTAGTCGAAACGTGATGGAGTGTAGCACCGCTGACCGAGGCGAGTCGGAGGATCTCTCTCGTACCGCCCACATTGGCGTTCCGGAGAGCGGCATAAGGGTAGACCAGATTGACGGTGGCAGCAGCATGAATGATCACCTCGATCCGCGATGCGATCTCCTGGAACATGTCCGAGGCGAGACCGAGTCGCTTGCCGGAGAGGTTACCGGGGAGGACCTCCATCCTCTCGAGCATGTTGTCGTGCCAGAGACCGAGATCGACCAGGTTCTTTCGTATACGGGCAAAACCGGCTGGGCGGCAGTCGTCAGTGGGATCCGTGAAACGTACGAGACAAACGATAGTCGCTGAGGTATGTTCGATGAGCGACTTGAGCAGGAAAGCACCCAAGTAGCCGGTAGCGCCAGTGAGAAGGACCGTCTTGGCTTCGCTGAGCTGACGCATCGGCGTACCGTTCGATTTGATGTCGTCGTCCAGCTCGATGTCCGCACGAAGAACAGCAGGCAGGTCGGCCTGAACAGCTGCGGTGTGGCCGTCTCGCGCATCTCGAATAGCGTCCATGTGACCTTGCAATGTCGGGTTTCCTGCGAGCGGAGCGAGGGGTACGGGGAAACCAAACTTTTTGGAGAAGCGGTTGGCCAAGACCGCGAGCACGAGCGAATGTCCGCCGATATCGAAGAAACCGTGCTCCTCCTTGATCGCACTTGCAGGCATATTGAGGACGTCAGCCCATAGCTTGATGATCGCCTCGATCTTGATCTCAGTATTGCACGCCTTGCCGAAACCGTTGGGCTGAGTCTTGGGAGTAGGAGGTGGAGGAAGGGCCTTGAGGTCGATTTTGCCGGATACACCGTGCGTGGGAAGAACGTCCATCTCGACCCACAGAGCGGGGATCATGTAGAGGGCGAGATGCGATGCGAGCGCTCGTCGAGCAGCTGGGCTGTAGCCCGACTCGTCGATAGTAAAGTCGGCTCGATTCCGCTTGTCGTCCGTATCCCGAACGACATAGGCGACGAGCTGCCTCTCGAGACCATCGCCGTGGGACGTGACGGCACAATCGTGGACGGCGAGATGTTTGACAATGGCGGTCTCGACAGCACCAGGTTGTACGGTGTATCCACGAGTCTTGATCATTCCTCCCGCACGGCCTGTGATCTCCAGCAGACCCGAATGCAGGATTCGAGCGAGATCTCCGGTCTTGTACATCCGTCCACCCTTCTTGCTGGCGAACACGTCGGGCGTAAAAACCTTGGCCGTTGTCTCGGGCAAATTGATGTATCCGCGCGCGAGCATATCTCCTCCAACGTACAGCTCGCCACTGACGTTTTTCCCCACCCGATTGCCCGACTCGTCGAGGATGTAGATGTGTTCTGGGTCCATGGGTGGTCCGACCGGGCATATACGTGTTTCGTAGTCGATGAATTGGCGGATGTCGCCAGCAGCAATCTCGTGTGTCTCACTGGCGCTGTACACGTTGAGTAAGCGAGTGTCGGGTAGAGCTTGAATGGCGCGGCGACATAGATCCGTAGTGACGACCTCTCCGTTGAGCCATAGCGATCGCAGGTCAGGGAGTTTTTGGTGAAGGTCGGGGTAACGGGATAGTACGGTGGATAGGAGGGTAGGAGTCATGAGAGTATCGGTGATCCGACTCGATGCCAAGATGCTCACGAGGGCGGTGGGGTCGTAGCTCGCCTTGTCCGGGATGGCGACGACCGTAGCTCCTCGAAGTAATGGCCTCAAGATCTCCCAGACGAAAAACACGTTACAAGCCACCCTATCCTTCGGTCCGAGGTCGGACAACCGGAAACGTAGCTCGTACGAGAGCACAGCGGCTCGATGGGGATTGGCGATACCTTTCGGTTGACCAGTCGTACCGGAGGAGTAGGAGACGAACGCGAGTCTGTCGAGATCGTCGTCCGAAGGTAGGGGAGCGAGTTCCGGGCCGGTGCAGTGGCCGTTCGACGTGGCGTACCCACCAGGCTGGTCGACGACGATGATGGGGACATCCGACTTGATGTGTTCCACGTGCGCTTGTTGTGTCAACACCACAGCGGGTTTCGCATCATCGATGACATCGCGTAATAGACCGGAAGGGTAGGCGAGTTCGAGAACGAGGAAAGCACCACCTGCGCGAAGTGCTGCGAGCGAGGCGATGACATAGTCGGCACTGCGGTTCATGAGGATCCCCACCGATACATCCCGTCGGACCCCATAATGCCGCCGTAGATAATCTGCCAATCGTTCCGTCTCTGCTTCCAACTCCGCATACGTCAACGAACGCGTCTCATCCTCGAGCGCGACGGCGTCAGGGGTCGCCTTGGCCTGAGCGACGAAAAGCGCCGTCAGGTCTTTGGTGGTGTCTATGATGGGCATGACGGGGCTGGGTTGAGGTGGAGCCCAATGACTAGGGAGTGGTCGAATAGATGAGGTATGAGAACAAGAGAGGTGTGGTGAAGGGTTGATGGAAAAAGAACGGCGGTCGCGCGACCGGTTCAACGGTTCAGGCACCAAAACGGTCGCACGACCTCGAAAAGGGCTACTTTCCCACGGTCTATCTTTGGCTTGGCAAGGTTCGGCCATGTCCGACGTAGCAGGACGGTATGTTCACATCGAAGGCCTAAACATATGCGGCTATTGGTGCAGAGCAGTCTCCTTCTCAATGCCTTTCGCACGGGCCGCGCCCTCCTCTATCTTGTGACGGAACTATAGGCGTTCGTTGGTCTCGGCTAGACGGCCATGAGCGACACGCCCGTGCTCAGGGCTTACGATCTGCGACGCGCAAGGCGAACGATCGCGGACGGCTTGCACTCTCCTGCGATCTTCTTAGCGACGTCCCGCTTACTCTGCGCTAATGATAGCTGCTTGCGGGCTGCGATCTCAGTGTGACGACCTGCCGTTCATAAGACACCGGGTCAGAGCTCGTTCAGTCGGGTCAATAGCCCAGATGAAGCTGCGGCAATCGCGACCCCAGGGCAGTAGCTTGACGTCTGACAGTGATCATTTGTGGGTACTCTCTGCCTTCCCATGACACCGACAATCCAACTAGCTGACAATGACAGGGTAGCATATCGCATCCCGGAATGTGACGCTCGGTTATCTAGTTTTCGTCACACCGATAGTGCCATCAGCCCTTCCACGGCCTCATCAAAAAGCTTGACGTCCCCATACTTTGCCCCACGTTCTCTGATATGAGCCAGATCAGATATCAAATCTTCTCCTTCTTCGGCCCGCAGCAATCTGCAAACCGTCTGCTGGTCGTCGTGAGATCGTAGCTCCTGCACCAGTAAGAATGTTGTGACTTGATGGGTAGGAGGACCGATTTGAGGATCTCTTCGAGTACCGTTCGAGCGTGAGCGGATATGACGTTGTTGCCGATTCTGGCGATAGCGACGAGACCATTGAACAGCGAGTTTGGCAAAGCATCTGACTGCTCCGAGTTTCTCCACACATTGGCGACGTGCCTGAGGGCTCGAGTATGGTCGAATAAAGCGCAGGCAAGAAGGATCGCGTTGAGATCTTGAAAATACCCATCGACACATTGACGAACCAGCTTGCTTTGTTCCCGAGCGCTGGTCAGCCCTTGTTTCTGCCGCCAATCGCATGTCTTGAGGTCCTCAAAGGCGACGACTGAAGACGCCGGGAGCGAAGGTTTCGTCGACACTCGGTTTCCGCCGGGCTTCGGACGGGGTGGGAGCTTCGGCAGCCATATGTCCAGCTGATGTGGTAAGAGGTTTCCTGTCCTATAGATGGCTGCCTCGACCTGCTTGACATTATGGAATTCGGCGTCCAGACGGCCTTCGGGGAGCTTTGCACTCAGCCCAATTCGCTCGTGCGCGTTGCGAAAGACTCACGACCCGGTGCTGCTGTGCCAAAACCCACTGCGCAAAACCCGCGCGCGAGCCAGACTCCCACTCGTATCGCTCACACAGAATCACTATGACTTGCAGTCTGCTCCTCATGTCGGAGGTGAGCGTAGTCAACCTCCTGCAGTCGCTCCTTGATTGCAGCCGGAGTACTGGGCACCGGCTCATTGATGCCGGACTGATCGCCAGTATTGTCCTCTTGATTAATACGGCGTGGAGTCGCTGAAGGTCATAAGTCAGGGGTCGATTTGTCAAATGACTTACACGTCGATACCTCAGGTTGTTTCTCCTCTACATGCACTCTCGAGCGCTTTTGCTGTGCCAAAGCCCGGTCGTTGTCGATCGCTTCTTTCCTCTTAGCAGTCTCATCCAAATTGCCAGCTTCAATTCCATCGATCCCACTCTTCAGGATAAGCTTGACAGCCAGCTCGGGGTCCTGATCGACGAGATCGAGAACAAGTTGCTTGTACCGCTCTGTCGACCAGAACGTGGTCTTGTCGATGACCATGAGTCGAAGCGGGTTCATCTTCGCATAGGTGAGTGATATGACAACATTACACTCGGAAGTATCTGACTTCAGCACCTCGTCATGTTTTCGTACTGTTTCAGTGATGAATGGATTTGAATCTCTTGGCCAAACTCTATTTCCAAGCAGAGCTCACATTGGTTTTCATGCGGTTACCTGGTCAACGATTGTTCGTTACAGTACATCCATGATCGAGCGCGAGACGCCACAGCATTCTCAGAGCCCGATCTGTCTTTCTGTTGCGTTTTACCGAATTGACCTGGCTCTTCACCTGCATTCCGGTCACTTGTCGAGTAGCTCAATGACCATACTCTAGTATCGCTCGACCGATCACATCGCGACTTGCTCCATGATCGTGCGAATAAGATCAACGAAGGGGAAGAAGGGTCGTGTTGGCGACCGCTTCTGCCCTGTATCTGTGTGTGCTTCTGACGCTCAGTGGTGCCACTCCTTTGGGATCTCTGACTGCTCACATTGATACCTTGATTCGGACGCTGATCAGAGCTGTCAAGATGGATGCGGCCCTGCAGCGTATGATCGAAAGCACAACTGCCGCTTGGACAGTCGAACGATACAAACGACTTCTACACGACCTGACGGTGCAGCAGCCCGAGCTGGTGGTTGCCCTAGTCCTTCACGAGGACGATACTCAGACGGGGACCAGGAAGAGGAGGTCGGATGATGGGGCAGCCGGCTCATCACGAGCTAAGAGAACGAGTGATGCAAATGGAGCTGGAGGTGAGTGGCAAACTGCCCTCGCAACACGAGAACCGCGATCAGGCGATCGCTAATGTCGCATAGTCAGCAGGACGCCGCCTTCGACACCAAAAGTCGACACCAAGCGATTCCCACCGCTAGCCCCCATCTCGCCCTCGTCGTACTCGACAGAACTCAAAGATCACCTTGCTGAACTCGATGCCATATCTTCGTTTGCTTCGGACCGCAAGAATCGATTGAGAATCGTCATCGTCTTGGCTCATCAGTTCGACTGGGCCGACAAGACTATACGCGCCTTCTTTGACTATGCGCACGCATATCAGCATAACGTCGTTGTGAGCTTATACCAATCACCTCCTGTCCAGCTCGGTCAGCTTATGTAGCAGCTGCCTCCAGGGACCACCTTCACTCCGATGCCGACTGAGTCATCAGTGAGGTGGGTCATACGAAGTGCCAAAGACGAGTTTCCGGAACAATCGGAACGATGGCTACGTGTGATACCGGCTCCCAAACCACAACGAGAGCCCACACCCGAAGCAATCACCTTCCACGACTTGGAGATCACCGATTGGCCACTCGACGACTTGGCTCCGAGGGATCAAGCCCGACTCGTGCTCACTCGAGGCGAAAATTATCGTCGCGGTCTGGTGTTGGTTCTTTCGCAATGCGGTTTCCTCGACGAGGGACACTCCTTCCAAGATGCCTCGACCATCGAGAAAGACGACACAATCATCGTCATACCCGCTACCATCATGAATGGTCTGATGACGGTGGCTCGTATAGGACTCAATCTTATCGCTGCTCGACCTCGGGAGGTGCTCAAGTCGATCCTCAAACATTATGTCTTCAAGTCAATCCAGGTCTCGGCGCTCGTACTGGTACGCGAGCTGCAGGATGTCGAGAGTGCCACGATCAAGCGCATGTTTCAAGACGACGCCTATACCGACCTCATCTCGGATCTCGTCTGCATACGAGCCCGAGGCGAGAGATCAGTCGACGTTGCTGTTTTGTCACAAGCCATCGAGACATTGGAGCAAGTTTCGCGATAAGTGATTACTCGTGCGAGGCTATTGACCTATTTTGGCTGGTACTGTACACAGTGCATGACGATTGCCTTGATGATATTCCTCCTGCCTCGGACGCATGCGCTCGAGTCGTGATCGTCTATTCTGCTACTGCCCCACCTTCATGGCAACTTCCATTCTAGCGACGAGCAAGGGCGCGAAGCGTCGCATCACCTCCGAGTACTGCGCGTATAAATGCCTGAGCGAAGCAGATAAAGCAGTTCGGGAACCCCACCTGCTGTCACGGTAACCGCCAGGGATCTGTGTCTGTGTGTCTCGGTCAACATCAGACCATTCTTCGAGGGCCTACTCACAAAGGTTTTTTGTTTGACCATGATGAAATTCCTGAAGTTGCCCATGCTCTTTCCGTCCCATTCGAATTTGTTCGCCATGGTCAGGACAGCGGCTAGTCGTTCTCTCCCTGTTGCGGTGAGGTCGCAAGTGCTGACGGCTTTCGTGATCACTTCGCTTGTCACGTGTACGGTAGGGGGTCGAGGTGCAGAGGAGGTAGATTGACCGGCTGTCGAGCCCGTTGCGAGGTTCTCCGCAGTACCCGCCGCCGCCATCGAAGACGGCGAAGCCGCCTCTGCTGACTCGTCAATCTCTTGCGGAAGTTACGCGTAGGTGGCACGCACCAGAGGCTCCCGCATCTTTCTCCTTGCTTCTCATGCGCTTTCGTCCAGCCCGTGCCCTCTGCCCAGCGTCTTCGCCATGTTCACTCCTCTTCTTGCCAAGCTGGACCGGCGGAGGTGCCTCGTCGTCTTGATCCAGTACTAACGACACCGCCAAATCGGGTTGCTTGTCTATTAGATCGAGGACGAGGCGCTGGTATCGTTCGATCGGCCAAGTCGCCGTCTTGTCGACAACCATGCGCTTGAGTGGGTTGATGGCGATCACGACGTCAGTAACGGGTATCGGGGACTGTGTCCCAATATCGAGGATCGGTCTGACTGCAGACTGAGAAAGAACAGGAAAGGAAGGAAGGTAGTGTGAAAAGCTGGCAGTTTGAAAGAGAGAGTGTGTGTGCTCTTCTCACGCGTCATACATACAGGAATTGCTGTCAACACTGTATGACACGGTGTCATGCTAGGCCAGCTCGAACCATGATGGCACCGAAGTCGTCGTAGCTCAAACCCCTTCCTTGATGCTGTGTCGAAAAGAGCGAGACCATCTCGGTGATCTGTCTCTTAGCTTGCCGCCATTGCAATCACCAAAAGGACGGGGCTCACCTCATCTTCCGTCCACATCTCGCCCAGTTCCCTCACTTTCTGCTTGACCTCCTCTCTCCCCAATACATTGTCACCCCTTACATACTGCCCCTCCGGGACCGCAGGCTTGACCATCCCCCATAGATCGTTGACGATTTCCTTCTGCCTTGAATTGAGTTTGATCCGTCCAGTCTCCTCCAATTCTGCCCTGGCTTTCGCTTTTCCTTTCGCCTTCCCCCTTCCTCCCTTCGCGGCGGCGGCCGTCGCTTTGCCCTTGCCCTTGCCCTTTGGTTCGCGGTACTCGTCCTCGGAGATTGACGATAATGACGATTCGTCCCCTTCTACTTCGTTGTAGGCACTCTCCCTATCCGATTCGTAGCCCTCGGGACCGCCTTCGTCGGGACCCATCAACACCGCGCATACCGCTCTGAAATCCTTGAGACCCACAGCCAGATCAACCTCTTCGTCATCCGCTTCTTTCCTCCCCCGACCATCTCCATCGCCATCCGCCCATCCAGCCGCGGCATCACGAAAGACTTGTAGCACATCCTTGTCGGATGGGAGGTTGAGCGAACTGAGGACGGCCGGTAATGATCGAACGGGTATACGTCGATCCCCTCGCTCTCCAGATTCATCCTCTTCAGGCATGAATCCTCCGGCGTCTTCGTCGTCGGGCATAAAGCCTCCTCCGGCGGCGCCTTCGTCATCGGGCATGAACCCGCCTGCATCCATGAACCCACCTTCCCCCTCCCCGTCATCTTCAACCATGAACCCCCCGCCTCCGCTCACATCGATGCCTGAGGGTGATGCTGATAGTTTTCGGCGTTTACGCGAAGGACCAGCGACTGGACGAGTGGCACGGTCGAATGCTCGATCGATAGATTTCCGTTGACGAGGAGTAAGAGCGAGGAAATCTGGGTCAGCATCGGTCGGGACGGAAGTGTCTGTAACGGCTGAACGGCGAGTACGGCGGGACTTAGCCGTCAGCATTATCACTCTCAAGGCTGATGGCTGGTTCTGATTTACCATGACGACGATATGATGATCTTAAAGAGATGGAAAATGGCACTGTTGACAGTTCTGTGCCGATTCTCCGCCATGACGTCGATTGCGATTTAACAGTTTAACAGGAGGAGGCCGGACCGCCGGCGTCGTGGTGAAAAACGACCTTGCCTCGACTCTTTGATCAATCGTGAAGTCTGAGCCTAAACTATGGTCTAGGCCTTGTTCATTGGGGTGAGTCGATGCCGGCACGGTCCAAGACGGCTGAGGACTGCGAGATCTTTGAACTGGCTCATCGTTGATCGAAGGCCTACGGTATCCGTCACTGAAAGTTGATGAAGCTTATGACTCTCACACGTTCATGATCATTGTCTTGACACAAGTAGTAGCATGTGCGCTCATCTAGATCTCAGTACTTGGCTGCTCCCTCATCACCCTAGTCCATACGGTCACGTATTGCCTGTCCTACCGCTATCCAACACCAGGCTCCCGCCTTACTGTACGTCGGTCCTCTCTTGAGCCGGGCGCTGATCAGAGATGCAGGGCGTCAAATGCATGAGTCTTACGAGACGCTATCCACCGCACTCGAAGCATACATCCATCTCCATCCTGATCCCTCCCGCAAGCTCGGAGTGACCCTCTGGCTATGCTTTCAACGCTTTTCAAACCTGATCACCGATTGCGCGTTCGGGAACCCCTCCAACCCGCTTATCAAAGTCGACTCCCTCATCGATGCTCTATCACTCATCATACACTTCGCTCAATCGCTCACTAAACTCGATTACACCCAACCCTTCAATCCTCGTCGACTTCGGGATCTACCAAATCAAGTCGTCCGGCTGATATCGATGATTAATGGTCAATTATCCTTACTCCCACCTGGGATGGTACAACGATCACTTCGACGTTCAGACAAGCTCGTACCGCAGATGGAAGAATTGTTGCGCTGTAGAGGAGGGCATGGCCCGTTGTTGTTTCCGAGGCTATGGGATGAGGTGGATAGACTCCGGGATATGAGGGATCGTGGAAGGACCAAATTGAGAACGTGGTGCGAGGTCGTCCATGAGCACATGGTATTGTGAGGACGGTCGTCTGGATTTTGTGTAGTATATACCAGCGGTGTCTGTTATGCTACGTCGTCCTCGACAACGTGCAGCTTGCTTCGGGTGATCTGAGCACTCATGGCCGAACAGAGAGACCAGTTGCAGAAGCAGGCGCCCCGTTGACGATGAGCTTTCCTTACAGGAGCAAACGAGCAAAGGCCTGCACAGCCATTCTGTTCTCCCCAATCAAATAGCAGTCTAGCCCTTGCCAGTCAGCCCATGATGTTGACACCAATTTGGCCGCCCGGCCCTGTGACCAGATGCTTCGACATAGCACGGTTCGTCAATGCATCTACATTTCGTGGTATCTAAAGCTGTATACTGTCAGCCAATCCATACTTGAGGTTGAAACACCGCAGGAGGATACTCACCAAACTGTCCATCCTCCCAAAGATCTCCAACACTGTAGCCACAACTTCAAAACACAATTCCTCCTGATCCTCTTGACCGCCACCTGCTCCCGGTCCACCGACATGTCCAGTGGTCATCTCTTTCCTCACTTCCCTGACTAGCTCTTGTACGCTTTCTCGTCCGACTCCGCCACTTCCACCTTCGCGCCTCCTCCCTCCTCCACCGCCAATGGTGACTGGACCCGCTTGGTCCGAGGTGCCTAGTCCGAATGGCCATGTGCAGAATTCAGCTAAGATATCGTCACATCGCCCGAAAGCCGCTTCGCGAGCGTCGTATGATAGTCGTTGTAAGGCGTTCTCCAGCACGCTCGACGCGTAGGCTAGCGGGTGTCAGCGGGTGAGCCGGCAGGGGGGAAGGGGAGAGACAATGGGCTTACCAGCGCAAACGAGTGCGACCGCACGCATATGCCTGTACCTGACATTCTCCTTTTGCAGAGCTTGAGGAGGTACAGCCGCCGTCCTAGCTGTCAACAAAGCCAGTGTCCTCCTCATGACGTCCTCTTTGGCGTTCATATCGGCAATAGGGTGCGTGGCCATGTCAAACAAGAGGAAATTGCGCTTTTCCGTACGTAGGATACCCTTGTCGACGAGTCCTTTGGCTAGTCGTTCTCGAACTTGTTTGAGCTGGTATCCGATCTTCATCACGTTCCATGTCTCGCCTAAAGCCAAGTGTCAGTCTACGACCCACGATGCGATGGAAAGACATACCCGACATGAGATCCACCCAAGCTCCTGTCCCGTACTTTTCGCTGCTCTTCATCATCTTCAACGCCTCGTCCAAGATCGTCTCTCCCGTTTGCCTATCGTCGATAACCTCAATCAACCTATCCGCCAAAGCCAACCTCCTACGCGACGGGTCCCGAACCATGGCGATCCGTCTGCGCAATGCCAGTTCAATGAGGATGCACCCTCGAAGAGCGTACGAGATATTGTCGTTCCAGAATGACAAGTAGCCCTACAACGAATGCCATCAGATGCGTCCTTCCACCCTCGAATCACAGACTCACCGCTTTGTCTTTGAGACCGAGCAAAAGTACCTCCTCCATCAATGTCAACCGGGGCATTTTGTTGACTTCAGCATCGTCTTGAAAATCACGAGGATCGTATGCGACTTTAGCGCCTGAAGAAGATGACGGAGCGACGGGTTTCTTGTTGGTCGAAGATGAGGCAGACGTGGTTGGTGTCGCGGACGAAGTGGGGCGGTCTTGATCTGGGTCGGCTGGGGTGTTTGTAGTGGAAGTAGAAGCGGCTCCACCTGCCCTTCTACGTGTCAATCCCTCTCCCATGGTATTTGTGTCGTGGTGGAAGATGAGTTATAGTAGAGTATAACATAGGTTGATTCACAGGACTCCCCCAACGGTGCAGAGCGGGGAGGAGCGTGGGCGTGAGAGTGACGCGTATTGCCGGTTAAGGAACCATTTGTGGCAGAGCGTAATAAATCAACCTGACCTGGCTATATCCACTTCATATCATAGCATCAAGCCTCATGTCAACGAGCGTGTCTTAGAGGCCATGAGCAATCTGTGAGTACAGAGCCAGAGCGGTAGATGAGCTACAATACAGGACTGTGCTGATGATAGATACGTCACAGAGGTAAGCTAGTTGCACTCACTGGACCGAGCTCACTTCAGCCCGCGACCAATGCCAAAGTCATCATCGACACGACGGCGGGGGAGATAGAAGTGGAGATGTGGGGCAAAGAGTGTCCCAAGGCCGTTCGAAACTTCTTAGCCTTATCCATGGAAGGCAAGCTCAGCTCAGCTCGAGTTGCACTTGAGCTTCGAGCTGACGATTTTAGGATACTACGACGGGGTGATCTTTCATCGTATAGTACCCGGCTTCATTATCCAGACTGGTGATCCGACGGGGACTGGGAAAGGCGGAGAGAGCTTCTATGGCGAGCCGTTCCAAGATGAGAAGCACGGGAGGTTACGCTTCAACCGGTCAGTCATTCTGTACGCCCAACCGCTAGCCGGCCGAGACTGATGAAGTTGGACAGACGTGGATTGATGGGAATGGCCAATAGTGGGAAACGTAATACCAATACCTCGCAATTCTTCTTCACTCTCGACAAGGCGGAGGAGTTGACAAATAACCATACGCTGTTTGGCAAAGTCATAGGAAATACCCTGTACAGTGAGGCAGTGTCACTGTCGGTGTGGAGACTGGCTGACTTGAAAGATGTGATGGATATCGGACAACTCGACATTGATGCCGAGGAGAAACCGCTCAAGTGAGCTGATCAACCCCTTGGTCACGTAAGGACAAAGCTCATACCTCAGCCCGCCGAGGATCAAGAATGTCAGAATCGTCGAGAACCCATTCGACGATATCGTGCCCCGTATAACGGCAGCCGAGAAGCGGGCTCAGCAAAAGGCTCGAATAGAGGCGAAGCAGGAATCGGACAAGCGAGAAAAGAAGGCGAAGGCAAAGAAGTGGGTCTCGGACCCGACTCCTCGACGAGGTGTGGTACGCTGATGTTTCGCAGGAATACCGCTTTGCTCTCGTTTGGAGAGGCTGAGGAAGGGTCGGAAGAACCTCGAGCCGAAAAGGCGAAGACGAAGCGGAAAGGCTTGACTCGGCAGGATTGTAAGTCGAGCCTACGTGATAACTTTGCTGACTTTCCAAGTGGTCGAGGATGAGCCGGTACCGGAGAGCAGTAAGCGGGCAGAGACGTACGTGGAGATTGCGCCATCTTTGAAGGATTTGGGCTCGAAGGAGAAGAGCCAGTCGGAGAAGGTAGACCTTTCGCTTTCTGTTCGTGCTGGTCAACTTGCTAATTTGGCCAGAAAGCAGTGGATCTGAAAGAGATCCGGGCCAAACACCTCAAGGAGCAAGGTGGCGATAGGTGAGTACTGAAAGCTGCCGCTGCGTGATCAGATGGGGTTGGGACTGACGACACAGCGAATCACGGCAGGCCGAGATCAGACGGATGCAAGAAGATCTTCGTAAACTGAAAAAAGCGGCTGGGGACGACTCGGACTCAGACTCGGACTCTTCAGAAGCACGCCGGAAACGACGCAAAGGTCCATCGTACCTCGAGCAAGAACTGGCAAAATACTCGAAAGGACGTGGACGAGCGGCGGCACGTGCTGGTAATAAGCGCAGTAGGCGGGACGAAGAGGACGATCTACTTGCTGAGCTAGGAGCTTTCAGTAAGAGGGTAGCTGCGGATGAAGTCGATGAGGATGATGATGATGAGGGGGCCGAAGGTGGTGAGAACGATGAGGAAGAGGGGTTGGAGGTGGATGACGATGTGGGATGGATGAGGCATAAATTGAAATTTATGGTGGATGAGAAAGAGTTGACGCGGAGAGCTGAAGAAGAGTATTCTGTGAGTCGTCCTACTCCGATCTGCTCTGATCGTACTGATCAATTAGGTGATCGATCCCAGAGCAAAGGCGCGCAAGTTGGCCGAAGAGGAGCGGAAGGAGAAGGACGGGCACAGAAAGGGCAGGACAGTGGCCGATGCAGGTCGACGGTGACATGCGACTTCCTGTAGGCTCAGATTACCTCCATCGTGTTACGCATGTGAGGACGAGGTGGCCTCGAGCATCACAAGCATCATACTCGATTATGCATCGTCAAGGTTGCACAGCACTGTCGCCTCGTACCATATCCATCGCAGGAGAGCAACCTTTGTCAACAATGGTCAATTTCCTATTTAGGCAATTCTGTTCAAAAGTCGTTCGATGAAACGATCGTCTCATTCAAGTTGCTCAAGACACGTATACTCACTCATCGATGTTGTAGCTTCATATACCATACATAATATCATACGCATAACACTACCGTTTCCAAAGTCGACACCGCCGCGTCACACGCAGCCCCCCACCACCATGGCGAACTTCGACGATCCAAGCTTCTTCGAAAGCTCCATCTTCAACTTTGACCCCTCCCATCTCGCGCCACCACCTCCCGATGCCGGACCGTCCAAGAATCATCGCTCGTCCATCTCATCCGCGAGCCCTTCGGACCTTTTCGCTACTCTCTCGCCAGCGGCATCGTCTACAGCAGGATTCGGTCCTCCTTCCTTACATCACACTTCATCAACTACCCACTCGCCTCGAAGTTCGGCAAGCCCGCCTTCGCTCTTGTCAATGTCCGATAGCGAGCTCGATGATTTGCTCAATTTCGGATCCTCTTCAGGCGAAGAGTCTTTCAGTTTCAACATGCCTGAAGAGATGGATCAGAAATCTTTCGTCCAACAAGGTCAGCATCAGCAGCAACAGCAGCCGATGGGTGGTTTCCCGCTTTTCCTCCCGAACTTTCAGATGGGAACGATGGGCAACCCCACTGCCAATGCCCATGGCCAGGGGCAGGGGCAGGGGCAAGGAGGATTCGATTATGCCAAATCGCAAACGGATCAATTGGCCAACATGCTTTTCCAGCAACACCTTCCACAGCAACAACAACAAGCCATGTCGCAATTTCAATCTACGATGGCACCCGAGTGGTTGAGGAATCAGCACGAAGTGCTGAAGCAGCAGATGCAGTACTCCCAGCCTGCTCAGAATGGTACGTCTCCGTCATAAGTCTCGCGACTATTAACAAGAGAACCAAGCTGATCCCCAATGCAGTGTTCAACCTTCAACACCCTCAAAACCCGCCCGCTCCGCAGGCATCGGCACCTGCGCCCATCCCGACGACTACTGCCGCCCCAGCCCCGACCGTGTTCGATACTACTGCAGACGTCAAGAAGGTCAAGGCTGTCGGACGACCTCCAGGACGACGAGGGCCTAAGCCCAAAGACGACCTGTCAGCCTCGGCACCTGGCGGAAAGCACAACAAGACTGAACGTCGATACCGCGAGAAAGTGCAAGCGGCGCAATCCAATCTTCGAGATTCGGTCCCGGCTCTCCGGGTATTGTATGGTACATCGACCGAGGAACAACGCAGGACCACCGATATGAAAGCTGCGGATGGATCGGTCGACGGGTTGGGCGAAATCACTCGACCGAACGCTAGTGCCAAAACGACCATTTTCGTCGGTGCGAGAATGTACATTGAGCTTCTCCAAGATCGAGTCGCCAGTTTACAACGCAAAGTTTCGGAATTGGAAGACTACCGATCGGCCGTTGGCGGTCAAGAGGAGTTTGAGCTTTGGAAAGCCGATTTCGAGCGCCGAGAGCACGAGGTGATGGAGATGACTAGAAGGCTAAAGAGGGATTTAGAGAGTGATGAAGATGTGGCAGACGAGGATGGAGAGGAAGATGAAGAAGAGGATGAACCTTCTCCACCACCGCCGAGCAAGAAACGAAAGGCGAGAAAATCGAAACAAGACGCGGCAAATCAGGAAACTTCTTCGAGGACGACATCGGCCGCTGCTGCCGTCAGGGTCTTTGCGGCATTCGCCATGACTTTCTCGTTCCTCCCTTCTGCGGGCGATAGGTTCACTTCGATTCCGATCACGACCGGCACGTCCGCTTCGAACCCTTCGACGAGCCAGGTCATCTCGCGATTACCCATCATCACGGCCGAACATGCTTCCAGGCTCCTCGGTCGTGGATTGCCCAGTGCGGCTGTCCCTTATCCCTCCACGCTGGTCGAATGGGGATGGAGGGTACTAGTTGCCGTCCTCGTCGCTATCGCCATCGGACCGATTTACCGCCGACTCAGCCGATCCACTCAACCCGGTGTGTTGACTACCGCGAAAGAGGCTGTCAAGTACGCCTTCAGGGTCGAATCGCAAAATCATCCTTCCGTGGTCCAGTATGCCGGGGGCATCATTGGGGGTTCGATCGTCCCATCGAGGATGAGCAGGTGGTACACCATCCTCCACCTCAATCGGACCGCCACCGACGCTTTTTCTCTCGCTCTTCTCGCACTGATACAACCCGAACGACCATTTCTCCCGTCTCCCGAACAGTTATGGAAACAGGCTCGAGCGAGTATAAACGAGTCGACTAGCTCGTCACTCATCACTGTTCTCGACTTACCGCTGAGCGAGGCGGAACAGCATCTCTCCCTTGTCCCACCTACTTCCCAGCCAATCGAAGCTATGGCGGATGAGATCAACCTCGTCCTCCTGAACGACATCTACTCGCGACTTTTCTCCAAGCTCGTCACTGCTACCACCGCCGACGGACCGATTCCTAGCACGACTAAAGCGCTTTTATCGAATTTGACATCGTACGATATCCGTTCGGAACTGAAAGCGACGGCTTTCGATAAAGAGATCAGAGGGACGGTAGCCGGTATTTCAAAGGGATCTACAAGCCATGCGCTAGGATTGGTACTTATCGGTCTATGGGGTGTGCTCGCTGGTCCTTCGCCTTCCTCTCAGGCATCATTGGCGACGGCCCTAGCAGCGGAAGAAATGGGCGGTCAATCATTATCATCAGTATCGGCAATGCTCAACCTCCTTTACCCCGGTTTCTCCCAAGGCCCCTCCCCGCCCACCCCTCTGACAGTGTCGCCAAATGCACTGGCATTGGATAAATTGGCATTAGTGTGTATCGAATATCTCAAGCTCGTCACTATCGCCCAAACGGGAAACAGGGTCGAAACGTCCAAGCGAATCGGGACGGTCACTACCAATCTTCGATTGGCACTGGCTCAAACCGATTTGCAAATTACCGGGAATGAGGATGGGGATGGGGATGAAGCGCGGGGATTGGTACTGGCCAAAGAGAGGTTGGTAGGTGTGCTCAGCGCTGTAGGGAGGAGGGCTATGAGTCGCGTCGCTGGGAGGGACGAGGATTCGGGGCTAGAAGCAGAGGTGGATGAGCTATAATTCTCGCTTCCGACCGGAATTGTGTATGTATGTGTTTGTGTCTTCTGCTCATGAATCGCATCCAGCTTTCTCGAGCCTTCGCCGACAGCCCTTGCGAGCGCCTACCACAGGCCGGGGCGTGCTTTTGACCACTTTGGGACAAGCCACTTCAAAGGACCTCGTTACTTCAAAATGGATTGACCCCACCAAAGGATCTGCCTGCCCCACCCACCAACGCAGGCCATCCACGTCACGCTCATTTTGCAAGTACTTCTCGTTCATCGAACGATGGCTCGAATTTGAAAACACCCGCCTCGACCGGGTCAGAAGGGGGGAAGAGGGGGGGGGGGGGGGGGGGCGAGGGCTGCCTCAAGAGGGCCGCGCATATAACCACAACATCGCCCACGAATGACAAAAAACACACAATATACCACAACAAAAGCAGGTAAACCAATTCGTTAGGTAAGAATGT
>JAKLMH010000030.1:0-181979 GCA_022813505.1 Tremellales sp. FJII-L8-SW-PAB2
CCCCCCCCCCCCCCCCCCCCCCCCCCCCCCCCCCCCCCCCCCCCCCCCCCCCCCCCCCCCCCCCCCCCCCCCCCCACAATGGGTCCTTGAACTTCACGCTTCTCTATGCCCGGTGCACAGGTCTGACAGTTCAGCAGGACACAATTAGCAAGCGGTAGTGCAAGAAGGACAGCACCCAATTCCAGGTCGTTTTCTCGCAAAGCCGACTGTTATCGCAATGCCTTACGACGGATTGCGGGACTAGGAACGAAGTTTACAGCTGTCGGGCACTCGAAGGAGGCTGCACACCCTATTCTCTCAAGCGACCGCAGCGAGACAACGCCAGAGCATCGGTAGCGCCTACTGCCTCTCAAGATCAAGGTTCAAATCCAGATACCCGAACCTCGTTGGTCGTCCTGCCCATTGAGGCCCGCGCGGGATGTAGCTCTCGCGGTCTCGAAAGCTATTGAGCTTACAGTCCGTAGCGCTGAAACCTGGCGACCCGGTCGCTACCCTCAGTCTCAAGCAAACACCGCCCCAAAGGACCCTCATCTCGGCCATGCTCCGCCAAGTGTCTCGTCAGCTCCTTGCGGCCCTCGGTTCATCGCAGACGAATCTTCTGTCTTCCTGCAACCCAGCTATTCACTGACGCTTGGCGCTGCCCGAGGGTTTAGTGAAGCTACCGCGCAACATCTCGCACCGCCTTGCTCTCGGAGAGCAGAGACCTGCAGGGTTTGTGATGCACTCGGATTTCCTCGCAGCGACGACAACCCGCTTGCCGCTTCCTCGGTCATCACCACCGCGGAAGAGGAGTTTCCGGCCTACGTGCGAGCGAGGCTCCCTTGCTCTCAGCAATGCTTCGACCACCTGAATTACTACACGGAGGCGGAGACATGCTTCAGCGGACTGCTGGATCATATGCACCATGCGGTCAAGTCCAATCAGCCTGCCTTGCCCAGCGACTCGTTCGTGCGATCCTTGTTGTCGAACTCTGTGTCAAATGCACTGAGTCCTCTATCGTGAGCACCATCTTGTATGACCACCACTTTGTAAGCGTAAGCGGTCGATGATCCTCGCGTGCGTAGCCGTCTCAAACGACCTGTGCAATTATTGCAGACAACTCCGCATCTGCTTTTCAGGAACTGGTGTACTCCACAGTCACACCTCACGTTTTCCGCCCATTTTTCGCCCAGTTACCTCTCATACATGATCTTTCTTGCCTTCCCGCCCGTTGCTAGCCCGGATGCTGTTACAGTTCCCCCTTCCTATTCTGATGACATGTGCATCGATATGTGCATTCCTATACCATATGTCCCAATTATAGCCTGTAGCGAAACGTGTGCCCCGGTCTGACCAGTCGGCGGAACAAAGCTGATGGATAGAAGAGGAATCGAAATGTCTCATACTGTACGAGTGGTGCATGGTAGCGGACCGACTAGACCGTAACCTGTGTGATCAAGGCGGTTTGGGTACACGTCAGTCCATACAGTTCGCTTCCCGCAACGATGCCACTGGCTGAGGAGATGTGCGGAAAGCGGCTAACAGTTGTCTTTCTCATACAAGACGGCTCGAAGGTGGGGATGAACGGTGAGCGGGCTTGTGATTTTCTGGCGGCAAACGATATCGGTATATAGGAAAGCTCCACAGCTCGCTTCATGAGTCTTTCCTCACATTGACGCACACCCAAAGCTCGTCCGAATGATCTCCGAATACTCCAACCACGAAACGTAAGGCGAAGGATCGACGAACCGCCCGAGTGCTGCCAGTAGGCCGGGTCTGCTGACCCGCTTCCGCCAGATATTACCGCTGATGAATCATGCGGTGGATCGAATGGCTCACAGTGTGTCGATTCGAGCCTGGGCGACCTGTTAGTCGTCCTTCTGTGTAACATCTGCATCAGGACACCTGTTCAATTTGCTCGGCGCTGAGCTGAGAGTATTAGCCTACTTTCTCGACGAGCACGGTCATATTCAGGATAAGTCGGTCTTGCAGGGCATGACGAAGACAGTAGCCACTCCAGAGACAGTTCAGTTCAAAACCAGTACCGCGTCGGCCCGACCGAGGTCAACTCCCGAAGCTTCGACGGCGACAGTACAGAAAGTCATCGCACTGCGACAGTGTGGGGCAGGGAGTTTGGGAAGGACCTTACGAGGTATGCCGCATTGGCTTGCAAAAGCAGCGCCGATGCGTGCAGAGTCCGAGCGCAACTGGGCATCAACGGCACCAACGAAAAGTGGCTCGAGTCGTTGAAAGATGTCAATGCCGCGAAAACCGTGTTTCCTCCCTTTCTGCAAAGAGCTCAGGAGCAGCAGCCATACGGTCTCCGTGAACTCCATCAGACATTCGCTTGGGCGGCGGAGAAGAGCTTCAACTCTAGAATTGATGAAGCTCGAGCGCTGGTCTTGCGGGGGAAATCGGCGGCCAAGGCCTTTCAGTACTAAAGGCTCAAGCCATTTGCTTGCGGTGTTCCAGCAGCCGGTACGTACCTGACGATCCGCGAATCGTGCTCATAGACAGTGTCATGAGCTTGTCGTCCTCGGGAGAAACGACGTGATTCTCGTGCACATACGGTATAAGGACAGCATCGAATGTTTACATACTGTACACACCCTCGCGCGGCTTTCTACTCGCTGGGTGTCATTCTATGAGCCCGCTGCCCGTGTCACTCGAGCGCCTGATGAGCGCCCCACGGGCGTCAAGCGTGGACCTGTGGGTACGCCTTACGGAGATCTGGCCCGATGCGAGCTCAAAGGATCAGGCAGTCGCGTTTCAAAAGGTTGGAGGGCGATGACAAAGGGCAGAAAGGATCGTCGGGCGGTTGTCAGGCTCCTTGTTTCATCGACTAACGGAAGCTCGCTTGGAGCGAATCTAGAGGGCCCAGGCCCTGGTGTACTTCCATTGGGGTCTGGCGTTTCTCAGCGCGCTTGCGACCGGCTAAATGGAGACTCTCATGGCTCTGCCTGTTGCAAGGGTTGTAAGCAGAATGGATTCTTGGCGATCTTGTCTCAGTTATGATCGCTTCTAGTGATGTGTCATCCTGAGACGCCGAAGCGGGAAGCGCATAAATAGCTCACGTAGTCCATTCCCGTCTGCATCCCTTCCCAAGTGCTCCTCCGAGCAATCCCACCTTGACCGCAACAGAGCAGAGACTTGCAGACCCCCGACCATAGTCGTACAGTACCTACCACCACCTCCACAATCTCCAACGCAGCCAACATGTCATCCACACTGAACACTTCGTCTTGTATATGGTCTGCGCTGTCATATGGGCAACGAGAGGAAGCAACCAAAGCTGGCATCACCAGCGCTTCCAAGAGTGCTCGACATGTCACAGGTACCTGCGATTGCAAGGGTATCTGTCCCATTCGCGAGAAGCTCGGAATCATCTCTACCAACGGCACCTGGCTCAACAACAACAGGTCCTATCACCGAGTCAAAGACGCTTACTACGACGTCCTGCAAGATCAGCTGCCCTGCGGGAAGAACAAGTGCCCTGCACACGAGCTCTCTAGTGCAAGGGCATACAGTGACTTCGAGGCGTCGATGGCTGTAGGGCGAGAGGCAATTGAAGAGGGGCGACCGCTGTGTTCAATTTTCACTGACCGGGAGAGTTCCAATCCTTGCGACCCAATACAGACTGGTAAGCCCCCAAATTATGTTGCGGGATCGCAGTGCCTTTGCTCACTGTTATTGCAGGAGATTCCCAAACAGCTTGTGTTCATATCCCCATTCCCATCTGTCCATCGCCGATGAATCCATTCCCAATTTCCATCGCCAATGAACCAAATTGCTACTGAAGCACCATACATATCCCCCTCCCTCATGGACCATTATCCTTCTTCGTGTAAGCTCCTCAGACTGTTTTAAACTCCACCTTGCCCATACAGCATGTGTAGATGTATCTCGATAGATCCCGAGCTCTCAGTGCTTCGGTCGAGCTGTTGACTGACGTATAGATCGAAGCTCGAAAGAGTCTTATGGTATCGTTTGCATTTTGGATATGAACAGTAAGATCCACTTCCTGGATGAGTGGCATCAAAAGCAGACACGAGCAAGGACTATGCCATGTCGGTCTGCTTTCATGCGCGCACAAACGAAGCCTCGAGTCGTTGGCGGCCTGATTTAACCGTGCAAAAGCTGCTGGCGCCTGGATGAGTTGATGTCGCCTTCGCCTCGTTTTCTCATTCCCAACATCATAGGCTTTCGAAACCTGAAACTGTGAAGCAGGACTTGAACGGAACCCACCGTCTGCGACCACACTGTGCCATGCGATGCAAATGAGGGCTATTCGCTTCCCACGTCAAATTTGCAGCGTTCCACCTAAAAGGACCGCGCCCGGACAGGAGTGAAAGGTGACGATACACTGAGCACCACTGCCCGACCATGGAAAGGAGATGAAGGGAATTCTGCGACACGATGTCTTAAAGCGAGAAATTCCACGAGTAGAAAGGAACTGTTCGGCCCTTTCCCAATGCAGTGACGATCGACCAGCTTAAAAGCTCAGCCGTCGTCGCTGGTCCCCGCTGGTCACCCAGAACGTCACAAACTTGTGGATCTTTCGGGAATATCAGCCTTCACTCGATACCAACGCGCTCATGCCCGGATCCTCTCCATCGTCGCGAGGTGCGCCTGCTGAGGCGTCTCAGACCTCGTGAGTGGATGCCAGCCAGGGTTGCCTAACACTGACGTCAAGTAGCAAATCGCGCTCCTAGGGCTCCTTGTCCAACGCCTTCAGCAGGTTGTTCAACAGGAACAAGCGATACCCGGTGAGAAGTCTTGTGCCAGCGTCCAGTACGCGTTAAATAACGAGAGCTAAATAAACCTCAAACGAGGAGTAGACTGCCTCCCGTCTGGTCGCACCGCCGTTCCTTCCGTCAACGTATGCACGAGTCTCGTGGAATACAGGGACCCGCTGTGTTACTCGCTTAGGTGGCAAAACGTCATCCTTATCCCGCACAGCTGCCACTCGTTGTAAAGATCAATGGGGCCGTAAAACCAGCTCCTTGTGACGGTCGGTGGACTAAGCAGTGACTCTGATCAAGGTATCCATGCGTGGTCAGGGTTCAGTAGACAGAAACAATATGAACATGAAGAAGCTACTCTACTCGGGAGCGGCTATATATCTGGCTCCAAGTCCACATCGTACTACCTGAGCTATGGTCCCGTGACACGCGGCTGGTCGAGGCATCATGAGACGACCGTTTCTCGACAACATCCTGCGTTTTCCTCATGCCTGATGGAGGACATGCCCGCGTCGCAGTTTGAGTATCTTGAAACTCAGCCGTACTGGACCGCATCAGTGTGCCTGCCATCGCTTAGGGCGGAAAAACTTGGCACTCCGGCCGCCTGACCTACAGTAGCAATGGGAGAGGGCGCCCATCAGTAGTCAACGTCGTCACCCTTCCCTTGAAACCGGACAATGCATCCTTCAGACATCTCCTGGACAGCCTCAAAGGCTTTTATGCCCTGACTAGGTGGAGCCGTAGATCAATGGTATGTCCCGTCTGCGACCGTAATGCCCCTTGCGGCCCAAAGCAGAGCTATTCGCTTCCCACGTCGAAACCTTTGTAGCGCTCCACCTGAAAGTTTGACTGACGGACTTGAGTAAAAGGGTGACGTGAAACGAAACTCCACGGCCCGCTCACCAAAAAGGAGATGAAAAGAGACCTGCAACATGACCTGCGACATGTCGCTCTAAGCGAGAAGTTCTACGAGTAGAATGGAACACCTGGGCTTTTCTCACGAGCCGTCTGAGCTGTACGAGGTATAAAGCCAGGCAGGATCCTGCCCTTCTATGTTCTTCAACGAACAGTCTTTCCCTAAATCTCACGCCCCCCAACATCCAGACACACGACTCACATTACCCGTTTGACACAGACCAGCATGCCAGGATCCTCGTCTCACTCCTCCCGAACGGGCAAGCGCAGAAGCTTCTTGTCCTCGATGATGTAGGTCTGTCTTTGAAAGCATTAGCTCACCTCGATTAGCCAGAGGGCGGGCAGCCAATTCGGGCTCGGAAGATCCAGCAGCAAGTCCACAAAGCCGGTCAGCCCCTCGCTCGCCTTGTAAGACTTGTACTGATCATTCTGAGGAACAGACGACCGACGAGCCGCAGCAGGCAAATAGCGCCCTCAAGAGGTCTCCCACTGGGCGGTGGCCCACTGCAACATCTCCAGGCATCTCGTCCTACCAGGCGCGCACGTAAGTTAGCTGTATTCCGTTCTTCAGCGAAACTGACTCACCATTCGCAGGACGGCGGCAGATTCGAGCTTCAACGCGCCCGACCGTTACAAGTTGGTCCTTAGGTCGATGTAGCAGGTGAATCGAGACTGACCTCATCAGGCCCCCCGTTTACCATCCAAAGCCTCTCAGGTGACTCATTCGTAAAAGGCGCCTTCCGGATACTGAGGTTTGTACAGGCCGGGTGAGGACCCGTACGCAGACGATCAAATCAGCGGCCCGAGCAATGCTCCGGCGAAGTCCACGACTTCGACCCAGCCGCGCCCAGGAACGGCGCCTGGTTCTTCCAGCATGGCAGGGAGCACTGCCAAGTGAGCTGGACTGGGAATATTAGACTGGAGCTGTGCTGAAGATTCGCGCCAGTCGATCCGAGGTGGCACCTTACCTTACTTTACCCCATTTCGACCACGGGTTCGAAAAAGATCCCAAGGAGAGGCTTCCGCCGGAGTCGTCTTACGGATCCGAGAGCTCTCCGGCTCACGTTCCTGAGACGACCTCTCTCAGCGGCCCAACCTCAGCTTCACCCCCTGCCGTCAATAAGTCCAACTACGAAGGCCCTGGTGACGGTCCCGGTTCCAGCGGTGGCGATTGAGGTCCATTGGCTTCATAGGCAGTCGTTCGATTGCCACACTCCTTCATCCCATTTCTCCCATCCCCCCCCACCCCCCCCCTCATTGGTTCCAGATCTGTGATACTTGTTACTCCTGTTATGTGTCCTCAGAGTCCCCTTAATCACTCGTTGATGATTCCCGTGGTATCCTGAATGCATGTGTTCGCGTATTGCTTGGCAAGACGACCAAACTCTACTCGCTCGTTCGATGCTGTTGTGTTTATAAGTGTGGCGAACTGCTCGCGCCGATCACTGCGCGGATGTCGACTTGCTTTGCCCTCTGATCCTTGGCGACTGCGTAGTCATCACAAAGAGTCCTGAGAACCTCGGGCGCCATGCTCGGTTTGTGACGATCTCTACAGTCCTACCGCTCCACCTGAAAGGTTCGCTGACCAACAAGAAAGGTGATGGGTGCTAAAACGTTATGGAGCTGGCGCAAAAAAGGAGATGAAAAGAGGCCTCTAACATGTCGCTCCAAGCGAGATGTTCTACGAGCTAAAAGGACGACAGGCTGACATGACAGCATATATATGTCGCTCTGCAAATGTCTCGATTCGAGTCTTCATCATTCGATTTGCCGCTTGCCATAGCCCCCTGTCCCCGCTCACTCGTCTTCTGACGCTACACCGACGCTACACCAAAGATGACATTCTACAGAACCCCACCTAGAAGTCCATCACCATCGCCGCCGCCCAAGTCGCGAGCCAAGACCTCTGTGAAGTCTCAGGGGTTGTTCGAAAGGCTGCGGGGCATGAGGAAGGCCAAAAAGCCTACTCCATTTCCAAGCAGCTCTACCGCTCAACCCTCGACGGAGCATAGGTGGGCTCGCTCCTGCTCTGTTTAGTGACAGCATTATCTCATAAAACAGGAGCGTGAGGTCCGACAAGTCGTTTGCGAAGCCTCCAATTGGATCCCACAACCGTTGGGCGGCGAACCCTCTCAGGTAAGCTCTTCTGCTCTGAATAGTCCGGCTACGCAGCTGCATGCTGAATTCTCCGTAGCGCCGGCACAGAGGCGACATCGACTCTGGCTGCTTCGTCCACCTCCGCGTATCCGGAGCAAGGATTTCCGTCGGCAAAGGCTGGTCGCGAGTCATTACGACCGAGCAAGAACGATTCGACTGCTGGCGTAGAGCCCCCTGGCAGAAAGATGCCCTACGACCCGACTGGCAACGGTTCAACCAGCCGTTCAGTGGGATCGCCGTCAAGTTCACCAGCTACAACAATGAACCAATACGAGCGTTCAGCGAACTTTGACTTACGATCGAGGGGAGGACCGTCAGTGAAAACAGCCGAGACGATGTCGGGTGGCTGCAGACCACCGGACAAATACAGCCCATCGGCTGCCTGGAGCCAGGGAGCATCGTCAGGTGTCACTGGTGGTGTCAAAGTCCTGGGAGGGGCTGTCCGCACTTACGGCGGAGAGATCACTGGTGAATTCAACTGATTTCACGATCAACAACCGTTCACCGCTCACTTTCCTTGTTCTTGATCCATCCACTATCTGCGCCCTGTATCATCCTGCTTCAATACGCCACTACCTTTCTCTGCGTAGGAGTCACTTGCCTGCGATCGGTTTATACACACGTTCCGACGTCTTACTTGTTCGTTTGTTTATACACGTTCCGAATGCACGAATGTCGAGGTTTACAGGGGTAGGAGTGAGACTTTAACGTCAGGTGGGACATTCCGCTTCGCTTGTGAGGTGGACCGTGCTGCAAGGGCAGGATTTATGCATTAGGCACGTCAGGTATCGGGGCGAGAATCTCGTCTACTGAGGACCGGCGCCTAGTACATTAGCATAAGTTCTCCAGCCGTTGGCAGAGATCTCAACTCACCCTCAAGAGCAGCGAGGTTGGTCTGAGCAGTGACATCTCCCTCGTCGGTAGCCTTCTTCAACATCTACCCCGATCAGCTAAACTCTGCTCCGACGACGACCGCTACGACTCACCAGCCTGAGGTGCTCGATGTAAGCCCTCTTAGCGTCTTCCTTGCTCATTCCCTCGAGCTTCTTCCAGGCGTCCCATTTGGCCTTTCCGACAAAGTCCATCATACCTGCGAACACGGCGTCAGCACCGCGTACACAAGGAATATGGGCATCTCGCCGAAAGCCCGAGCGCCGCAGTCGACATACCAGGTCGAGAAGTGTTGACATCTCCCTCGTTGGCCTGCTTGAAATGCGAGTAGAACTGCACGCTCAGTATGTACATCTGGACTAGATGGTAGCAGTACTCACGTCGAGCTTCTGCTCCTGCGAAGGCTGGACTTTACCGGTAGGAGGGAGGGACTTGACGATCTCCTCCGCCTTCTTGAACTGAGCGTCATACGACATGGTGTAAAAACTGTATCACTGTCAGCCTACGGGCGTCCTGAGCTGGCCCGTTACTGCACTCACGATATGGATATGAGGGTAAGTCTCTGTATCGGTTTCTGCAAGATTGGACGTGGAAGGTAATTCGAGACGGAGGTTGCGTCAATCCGCTTAAGCGATTTCCGGTGGGGCAAACGGCGGCGCCTAATACTGTTAACCTCGTGAGTTGTGGCTTCGGGCAAGCCTAATTTGCGTGTGGGACTCCACTGTGTATGACGTCGTAACTTCCAAGTGGGTGTGGTGAGATCGGCGCTATAAGCTATATCCAGCCTGCGGCTATGACCATAACACCTTCCCGCTGATCCACTTGGTGTTGTCTCTGCATTAGTCACTCCTACCTCCATCCACGCTTCAACATGTTTCCAAGCACTATTCGAGCAGCCTCGCGATCCGTCGCTCGACCAACGGCATTCACACGACCAGCTGCCCCACTCTACCGCGGAAACGTCGGTAACGTCGGCCTGAACGTCGGAAAGAGGTTCAACACTCAGGAATCGCGAGGAGGCAAGAGCAAGCTGGTGAGCCTTGTTTTGAAAGATGATATGGAGGCATACGAGCTGACACCGCAGATCTTCCGATTCGGTCTTCGAGGTCAGTCTGGCTTGCGCGTATGTGTGAAAGGGGAGAGCTGATTGGGTAGACATCCCCGTTGAGCTTTACCCTATGGCCTTCGTAGTCGCTGCCGCATGTGTTGGCGCTGGATTCGGTAAGTTAGATCTCCAGTTTGAAAAGTTTCGTCGTTGACTCTTCTCAGCTGTCGGACGACACTGTCAGTCGTGTGATCAGATGCTTCTTGACCCCAGCTGACGTAGTCTTCCTTCCCCACCTCCCGCGTATTCCTCCTCCCTCGCACGCTTACATTGATGCTCTCCTGTGACTCGTATCCTACTCGTCGTTGCCATTGCACAGTCTACAACGATGGTGTACATCCAGTCCTACATCCCACCTACAACAGTGACGCTGACTAAACAGCTCCGCCTGGGTCCTTCCGGGAAGCGAGCCGAGTAAAGAACGGAACGGAACTGGTGAACGAATCAAGCATCAGGGAACATGAATGAAGTCAATGAAATGCAACAATGAAGCGCAAGCCCGGCACCCGGCTGCATGTCCACTTCGGACTCCAGTCTAATGGCTCTAGTTCTAATCACTCTCATCATCCTCTGTCACGCTCTTCGGCTCGGCGTTCATGTCTACTTCTCTGATCCCCATACCTGCTAATGTCGTGACTGCCGCGAGGACTATACAGACTAGGAACACTGCGTGTAGGGCCTTTTGGTACGAGATGGTAGCGGCCGCCTGTAATTCGGGGGAAAGATGGCGGATGGAGGTGGATGATTGACGGATGGACGTGATGATCTGAGGCGACGTCAGTATGATCCGAAGGAACTTGCGAGGTCGTCTTACCTCTTCTGCACCTTCACCCGTGATCCTAGCTCCAAGCTCTTTCGCCAAGATTGCTTGCGTCAAGGCTCCTGATAAGCTGACTCCGAGGACCTGACCAGTAGTCCGGAAGAGGTACGACACTGATAGTAAGGATCAGTCATGTTGGCCCTTGGCGTCGGACAGGAAGGGCCTACAGCTAGTAGCCGTTGCAACATGATCCCGTCCGACATCAGCGATGAGAGCGACAATAGTAAGTGTCGTGCCGGCTCCGGTCGAGACATTGAGCGGCGCAAAGCTGCTCCACAACAGCCATCTACGCCTTCAGCACGATGCTTTGACAGGTCCGTGCTCATGCGACTCACTCTGGGCTCTCTCTCCTCCAAAAGCTCAGCATCACACAGCTGACCACTCCACTGAGACCCGATAGGAATGTGAGCCAGTAGTATTTCCCCGTCATACGGACCAGGAACCCCGACCCTAGCGAGGCACCCGCTGCGAAGAAGGCGTTGGGGATCATGTGATTGCCGGCGGTCGAGGCGGACATGAGGTTGACGGCGGTGTAGAAGAGCGGCACGGAGTAGAACTGGTCGGCGTCAGTACATAAGTACTATCAAATGTCGAGAGACTTCGGCACTCACCACCGCGTATAGCATGATGGACATGACAAGATTGTGGATCGCTACGCTGACCGCCGTACGACGATGTAGCAGTTCCAGCGGCAACACAGGCTCTCTCGCGACTTTCGTTTCCACCAGGACAAACACCAAAAACAGTACCGCACTAGCGATAAACAAACCCAAGACCCAAGGATCCGTCCATCCAATTTCATTATCGCCAACCGCGGAAGTCTTGAGCGAGACGGCAATCAGGAGGGCTCCGACAAAGCCTGCAAGGAGGAAACATCCGAGGAAGTCGATACGGGCGAGTTTTTCACGGGCCGTCTGTTTGGCCGGGGTGAGAGTGCCGGATGAGGGGATGGTATAGCGGACTTTGAAGTAGACGAGTGTGCCCGAGATGGCTAAGAGCGGGATCTGAGACGTTATGAATATGCCATCCGAGAGCTGCAAGGGATCAAGGGATGATTTACCTGGAGGTAGAAAGCCCATCGCCAGCCTAGAGTATCGTTGATCAGACCTCCCATTGGTGCGCCGAGCCTGACAATCAATGAATGTCCATGTGGCTTGATTAGAAAGAGCTCACCCGACTCCGAGACCGAACAGGATATTGGCATATCCTTGAAACACGCCTCGCCGTGAGCTGATGAAAAGTCAGCCAAACACCCTCATGGTGTACTGCGAGCGCCAAGCGGTCTTACATCGGTACAAGGTCAGAGGCGATCGTACTGCCCACTAGTACACATAAGCGTAAGATCACCAGTAAGACGACAGTGGATCGGCTCACCGGAAGTGATACCTCCTCCTCCGATCCCGGCAATTGCTCGAGCAGCGATCAAGCTGTTCATACTCGGTGCAAATCCACAGAAAGCAGTCCCAAAACCTGACCAGTCAGTCATCCTCGCATTTGTGTGGATTTGGCGGGGATGGACGTACCGAAGAAAGACAAGGCTACTAGTAAACTAGCTTGTCGACCGATGATATTGCATAACCGACCGTAAATCGGGGTGAAGCAACAGACCGATAACAAGCTGCTCGTTTCAGCTATACTCAATCCAGCCATCGCAGAGGGACGGGTACTGACTAAGCCGTCCCGAGCCATGAAGCCATATTAGCCTCGTTGAAGTCGGACGAGATGGCTCCTAGGAGAGTAGCGACTAACCGATCAGCCTCTTGTCATCGTCTCCTCAGATTCGGAGCAAGTGGCCGACGTACCGACTGTGGTATCGAAGGCGGACAAGAAAGCCGCTATCCATATTGACAACAGCTAAGCTATCAGCTACATCCCCCCTCTAGGCCATAGCTAAGTATAGAGACGGACGTACGAGGACCCAGAAATGCTGAAAACTCAGTCCGGCGAGATTGTAATGTCCTTTCTCGTTGAGCTCTTCTCCTCGTAAGAGCGGTTGACGCTCATCGTCCCTTGCTCCAGCTCGGATCGTGACCGAAGACATCCCGTTCCGATAGTCGATCGTACTGGTGTTGTGAGTGCAGGACAAACAGCGAGATGGAAAAAGTCGAGTGGCATATGGTGTGCGAGATTCATCATCGGCTTTGACCGAAGCCGCGATCCCTGAATAGACTGCCGAAGATACGCAGTGGGCAAGAGTGGGCACGCGATCCACACCAGCAAGGGAGATAAGAGCATCGATACCTAGTACTGATACATACATACACGGCCGCAGATCAAGGTAGACCGCTCCTCCACGTATCATTCACCTTGTTCAATCCCCAAGCCTGGGTACTCATATCGTGGACGGTAGTCCGCCTCATGTCGCGTTTGTACTTCCCCTCATACGCTCCAGGACAAGCGCGATGCCTACCAGTTCAGCGGAACGAAGGTCTATTAGGTGTAGTGCGTAGTATAGGAGAAAACCCACAGTACACAGGTGTTATCCCACATGACCAGATCTCCTTCATCTTTCCATTCCACCGCGCAGACGTATTTCGGCTGAGAAGCGTGATCGAGCAGGTCTTGAATTTCTTTCTGTCCTGCTGCCAGGTCTTTGCCCACGACCGAGTAAGCATGGTTGGCGATGTACATGTTCTATTCCTATCAGCTAACTCCAATGCTACAACGATCACTTGTTATGTGAACTCACAGTCCGGCCGCTCGGTTCGTGGATCTGGACGAGACGGTGGACACCGAATGGGTGCGCCGTAGGCTGGAACTATGATCCTCAGCTTACATTTCCCATCGTCAATCGGGAAGCACCAGAGGCTTACCCTTGGCTCTTCCAGAAGTGGATGACCAGGATTAGCCTTTCGCCTCGAATGATGTTGCGAGTGGTTCAAAGCGTAATGCTTGATCCGCTCTTTCGTGCTGTCGGGCAGATCCTCATATGCTGTTCGACTATCGACAAACTGGGTGGTCAGCTCTGGTGTAGAATGAGGGTAGGGGGAGTGGTGGACCGACCTCGGTGTCCCCGCCCATACCCCTCGGTGGGAGCTGATGGGCCAGCAGCATGCTCTGAACAGGTCAGCCTGGCCCTTCCGTGTGCAGTCAGCGGTACTACACTTACATAACCCGCTCGGCGCGGATTGAAAGCCGAGTCGACGTGGAATAGCTGATTACCCTATTCTACATCAGTCTGAACTCTTAGAGAAGACTACCCGCGACTTACCTTGCCGAGAATATCTCGCTGAGATCCGGGCTGGATGACCGACCCGTCATCTAGAATGTTACTAACGTCGAACAATCTGTGCAAGGTCGTCAGCCCGATGTGGTATGTCCTAGTCGAAGGGAAGAAAGGTCAGCTTACTCGTCATATGCAAGCCGATTCACCCTTCCGAGCTTGTTGTACGGCGTCACATCGTCCAGCTCGCCAAACATCTTGGACAGAGCAACATGCGTATGATCGTCTAGCCCCGTCTTCCTAAACACCAACACGCCATACTACATCAATCAGCTAGTCGCCTTCCATGAGCAACGGCACAATTTACCTTGGCTAGACCCCGTTTGATCTCATCGACCAGATCCGGAGTTGGGTGGGTCAAGTCGGCTCCTTCTACTTCCGCTACGAACGTCTCGAGGAGGGGTTTGTAAGTGAGCGGGCGGAGGGTGAGTGTCGGCTGACTCTGCCCGTCCGACGAGGAAGCGGTGGTGGTAGTAGGCGCGGTAGACATCTTGTCGCTAGTTATACGGATGGTGGGGACTGACGACGAGAGCCAGTCCCGCGGGGATACTTATATCCTCAGACCCGACTAAGGCCCGGGAGCACCGGTCAAAGCAATTGCCAATGCTCTCGAAGAATGCGAGATGCGCGATGAGTTTTACGAGATATCAGTCGATTTTACGAGATCTGGCCGGCGGGATACGAGATGTCAATCAAGAATGCGGTATGCAGAGATGGAAATGCGAGATGGAAGGCGGAAAATACGAGATATGCATCTCTAAATTCGAGATGCCGGTTCAAATTCGGACCGGCGCTGGGAATAGACCGGGTGGGGAAAAGTTGCGGGGGTGTGGCTCCACTACGAGGATCGACCGAGGTTTCATTCACTGTTGACCGGCGAGTCGTGTGGAGCGTCACTCGTTGCTTCTTCAACGGACCGGACTCCCAGGTGACTCGAGCGATCTCGGACGGCATTGCCGTACACTTGTTCTCACGCAGATTCACTCCTTTCAGAGACGCTGAGGTCTCAAACTTCGCCTTCGAGGAGTTCATCAAGGAGGGCCACTGTCGATCCGTTCATGGCGACTGCGCAAAAATGGTCGCCAAAGGTGGTCACTTGCGTGCGAAGCTATGGGGTTACGGCGATATAAAAGAGCTCCAGTGAACTGCTTCTCAGAGCTACAAGTGTCCACCCATTCCTCTTCCACAACGCAAAGACCTAGTACAGATCCCCACACCATCATGTCGAAGAACACAAGCAAAGAAGGGCCGGGTAGCGACGCAAGCACCGGACAGGTCGATACCATCCTCAGTCAATCCTTTCGCAAGAGCTCAACGTGAGTCAGCGTCACTTGCATACGGAGTCCACCGCATAAGCTTGCCACCACTGACCTCAAAGCACTCGGGAAGGCGATTGGGATGAGACTGAGGAGGAAAGGCAGTATCGAATCAACCATGAGCGAAAACTTGGCGTCTCAGACGCCCAGTACATCATGTCTGAGCCAAGGGACATGGACAACTGGCTTGACTTTGGTCTTGACAAACTTGGCGAGGATTGGCTCCAAAGGCCGCGGGCGGTGAGGGAGGTCAAGAAGCGATATCGCGAACTCAGATCGTGCTCTGAGACAACAAACAGCGCGTTTGACCAAACGATTGATTCGATGGTCAAAGACGCGAAACAGTCCACTGGTGAGCGCAATCCCATGTTCTCGAACACCTGCCACTCGGCATGCTGCTCACGACTTCTGGTAGGCGCGGCATCTTCTCAAACTGCCAGCTGAGACCAACCCTCTGGCTGACGCCGGTCTGGCAAAGTCTCACTCCCCATCTTATGCCATTCCCCTCACACCCTCTCATCCCCGCCCCCGTTCCCTTGAGGGCCTCGTTCATTTCCAGACTGTGTTCTATCCTTTCGTACAACCGTGATCATGTCCGATAAGGCTCTATATCTCCAGCAGTGTGCTGTACATACATCAGCAGCGCAAAGATGCATCAGGATGGGGTGCGCACAGGCGGTCAGTGAGCGAAGCATCTCCAAGCTGCGGCCGGTGAGTCCCTCAAAGTGCCGGCGATATACGGCCATTTGGCGCGGCCAACGGGTCTCTAGCTCTTTCCGAAGCGTTGACGTCAAGCGGAGGTGTACTTGGGCGGCCAATGACGACTTCATGTTTCTCATGCATGAGCGGAAGGTGCACAGTCAATGACACTTAGCAGTAAAGGAAGTGCTGCGCAGACGGAGTACCTATATGGAGTTGAGACGCTCTCATGCTCTCATGACGACAATGTTGGTGCTCACCATGAAAGATGTGTCGGTCAGACGGGTGAGCCTCGAGGGTCAGGAGTTCTCATGACGACACTGGCGGAGCTCATCATGAAAGGTCGTCTCCCTCTTTGGTAGACGCGCCGTGCTCCATGGACAAAGGGTTGGGGAGAGTCCCATCGTTATGACGTAGCGAAAGAGCTCATATACAGTATGTCTATGGCTCCCCCCTTGTTTAGGCTCCTTCCCTACTCAATCTGCTTCGTCAAGACCGTGGACTGACTCCCTGGTCTTCCGGCAGCATCCCCAGTCGGATGGATGGTCGCAATCAAGGCTTGGTGCGCTCTTTCAATTCGTCGTGCAAAATTCGCCCGAGCTCACAAATCGAGACAATCACATCCCCGGCGGGATGCCGTGGGAGGCACAATGCACCATTCAAAGACATGACGCAGTCAAGTCCAGCGCCTCCTTTCAGACCGTGGAAACGTCGACATGGTTCGCCTTTCACGAATCGAGCCTTCTCGAAGCCCCTCACTCGAGTCGTACTCACAGATATATAGACCGGCAAGTTGCCGCCGACTTTCAATCAACATTCCACCTTTTCGTCCCCGCGAATCAACATACGAAGTCCACGCGCAATGAGTCAACCTCCGAGCAACAACGGTCGATCTAGCGGTCAGCCGGGGCAGAAAAACCTCGGACGCGGGCTCCTGGATTCTGTAAGTGTTCGTTACTCGAGGGCGTGAAGAGACTTATCGTTGACTCCCCTCCCGTGGTGATTATCATCAGAGATTGATGAGCTTGGAGCGAGAGACCAAGCAGAATCTTGAGCAGGCGAAACTTGGTGCTTCGGACGCCATGTCCGTCACCGGAACGAGCGAGCAGTCGGCACAGCTCAAAAGGGAGCTTGGGATCGACAGCGCAGCCCCAAAGTGGTATCTTAATCCTACCACCGTCTACGCAGTCAAAGAGCAATATCGACGAAGCAAAGGGTGGTCAACTACCAAGGATTCTGCCAAGAGCTCAATCGCATCACGATTCGAGAGAGCTACGCTCAGGGTGTGTTGCCGCAACGCGCCACGATGAACAGAAGTCGAGGCTGACTTGTTCAAGCAGTACCGGCCGCTCAACTGCGCCTGCGAGCGGATCGTCCAGCGGTGGAACCAGGGGCTGAATGTCCGTCGAGTGTGTCTGTGAGCGGATGAGAGCTCGAATGTTTACGTCGTTAAAGGATGGGAGTTGGTCGTTAGTCGTCATGCACTTGTGTCGAGGACGCACACGCAGTCGAAGTCTGCGGAGTGATATCCGCCACACGCTCGGTCAAGTCAGGATCGTCACACAATTGTATATCGCATTAACACTCCATGACCTCGCGATGCAGCGCGTATCACCCTTGACTATAAGGCGGCAATCCCCCAGCAGCACCGAAATACCCAGGGGGAGCTTCGTTCCCACCACTCTGAACCGGCTGAACACTAGCCGACAATCTTCTCTGAGACGGTTGAGCCGAAGCTACACCTCCTACGGCCTGAGCAGCTTCGGAAGCAGCGAAGGAAGGTGGGTTATCGTGGTCGCCTTCTCCTGACGGGGTTTCGCCGGGAGGTGAATGGGCTTGAGGGTGGAGTGGAGGAGAATAATGGGCGGATTGGTGAAATCCTGGTAGACCCGGTAAGGACGGTTCGTCTATACCTGGTGGTAAGTCATCCTGCGTCATCAGCCTTGCAAACCGCGGAAAGGGGACAGAGGGTGAAACCTACCTGGAGGTCGACGACTCTTGTACCTTCTCCCAGACCGAGTTGCTCCATCAATTCCGCCTGTGCGCCCGGTCGAACGCCGACACCTGCTTCGCCTAGACCAAGACGGGCGACCATACCGCCGACGACGTTGTCCACCTCATCGCCTTCTTGCGGCGGATCCATGGAGGATCCTACACCGTACGATACGGCAGCAGACGGAGGAGCCATCGAAAAAGTTTCATACCCGTCGTACTGATCCATCAGCTCGTTTTTACAAGCACGGACCAAACGAGCTCACCTCGATCCACGTGCCTAGCTCTCCACCTAGACTGCCTCGACGGCCAACGCTCGTCGTGCGATCCTCTTCGAACTGGACTGGGGCGAGTCGTTCGCTCGGCACGCCGTTCGCCAGGACCGGGGCGTCGCCCGCTTGCATCTGCGCCTGCGACTCCGAGAATGACGGCAATCCCGCTTCACCTTCGGCGTGATTTGGCGGTGCTGTCGAATCGGCTTCCTCTCGAGCTGCACCGCTCGGACCGGAAGAAGGTGGTCCATCTTCTTCTCCTCCTCCTACTTCGGGCGCTCGGTAAGTCCCTTGGTCACCGACGATATCCAGTCCTTTCGCTCTATAAGCAGCTTTGGTAGCTTCGTCCAGTCCCTCCAAATCTTCAGGACTGACCACGTCCGCTCCCATACCCGTCGCTGGCAGATGTCCACCGTGAATGAAAATCTCTCTCGGCTCAATCCACAGTTTGGGCCGTATGGTCAATTCTCGCTCGATGAACCAATCTCTAACCACCTCGTTCGGGTTGGCATTGACGTTGGCGGACGAGCTAGGCCCAGGACCTGGGGCGTTTAGCATCATTTCGGGGTTCCCGCCAAATCCGATCGTGACGCGTATGAAGAAGGTGATTTGGTGGTACTTCGTATGTGCAGTGATCTCGCCGACTGTATCGCCGGCGACGCTGCCTAATTGGGCTGTAGGAAGAGTGAATAGGACTCGAAGTGGTGGTCGAGCACGAGATGTACCGGGGAAACGGAGTGATTTGCCCGATGAGAACATGAGTGTGAGGTGTTCAGGCGATTCGGGTGACGTTGACGAGGACGCGGTCGAGGGATCGAGAATCTTCACTCGGCGGAAGAGCTCGACCCGCACTCGTCTGAGCGGACGAAGGGTCTCAGCTGGGTTCGGCTGGGATGAAAGTCCGGCGACTCCTGTCTTCTGTCGTTCCATAGGCTTCACCTCGACTCCCAGCCTGACCAGATCGCCCAGTCGTGGACTATCCGTCTCCATGACGAACCTCGTCTTGACCCCATCTCGTTCCAATACAGCCTCTGACTCCTCTTTTCTCTCCACTTCTTCGTCTACCGCTACATCCTGCGGTGTGCCCTCTATACGCACGGCCTCCTCGATAGTCGCACCGGTCGTCAGGTGAAGAATGATAGTCAAGGTATACTTGACCTCACCTCGGCGTGAGGCTGTCAAGTTGAGGGTACCGGGTATAGGCGAGTCTCGACCGAGAGAAGGAGGGAGGACGAATGCGAATCGATGGGAGGAAGAGAATGGAATGTCGGTATATGCGGGAGGAGCAGAGCTAGACTCGTTTGTAGGGTTGTATGGCGGGTAGAGTGTCGCGACCGGGAAATCATGTAACGAAACGGTCGGTTGGCCAGGCAAGCAGTCGAGCAAGTCTAGTCGAGCCGTACTACCCCCAAGTCAGCAACACCGACGCCTTCCAAAGCCAGATTGACCTCTTACAGTCTTTTGACACCCCGATTACCCCTCCTCTCGCCTAGACCCTTGACAAACACCTCGCCCTGCACGGTCCTCCCCCAGAAGAAGCTCGGTGAATCAGGTAGCGGCGCGACGAGTATCTGTGGTTGCTCCGGTGCGTAAGTTGGTGGAGCATCCGTCAAAGGCGGCGGAGGCGGGTCCGACATGGCGACGGGTAGGCGATAGGTAGAGAGTGCGGGTCAACGTCTCATTAGGGATCCGCCAGGAAGGCGCGATTTACGAGTGTTCGCTGGACAAGCTGGAATGAGACGAGTGACGAGGTCGCGAGATGGATGTTGTGAGGCGGTGTATGGACGTTATGCTGACGAGAAGTCAAAGGAGGGTCGTTATTCGTCGTCGTTGTGATCGTTCCGTTTGAGCGCAAGATGATTAGGGAAGCGAATAGCAACAACAAACGACGACGTCGCACTGGATACGCGGGGACCCAAAAACATGTGACAACCGCCAAGAAAGAGCGACAGGTGGTTGCACATCGCAGGTCATATACATATACAAGCATATACACAGGAGAAGCAGCTACCTCAGGCACATCGCCACCACACACGGCAGCCAGGCAAGATATACACGGCTACTTGATATTGGCCAGCCTGTGGGTAGTCCTGGCAACTCCGTACTCCAGATCTTCCGTCTTGTTGGTGACTCTGCCCAACCTGGCGTTTTGACCAGTGACTTCGTCGCCCATGGCCGAAGCGAGGTTCTTGAGCCGTTTCGTCACTTCATAAGTCTCGTCCAGGTTATCATCGAGCTCATCCTCCAACTCGTCATCCGAAGCAGTGGCGTCGAACTGATATCGCGCTCGAGCTTCTTGCTTCGCTTTTCGCTCTCCGGGCAGGGGCTGGCGTGACATACCCGGTGCAGGGTTGGCAGCTTGATTCAGCCTCGAACGGGTCGAGCTGATATCGTTGAGAGCTTGGTTTCGGTCGATACGTTCCATATTGTGCCGCTCGTTGATCTTGTCTTCCTGAGCTTGTCGCTTGGCATCCTAGTTGATCAGCTCCTCTTCCATGACTTGACTGTGAACGACTCAGGACGCACCTTGTTCCAAGTGATGACAGGTCGGAAGATACTTCGGTTCAGCTGCTTGAGCTCGCCAGTCCGGTCCTCGGCACGCTGGTTGTTGGCCTTGGCCATATCGAGGTATCGCTCCGAGTTGGCAATTCGTTCTAACAGAGTCAGCTGAAAGCCAGAACGACATGAACGTGAAGAATAATAACGTACCGGACTGATCACCCAACTTGGCCACAGTGCCCCTGGCCGTCTCTTCCGCCTCCCGTGCTAGCCTCAAAGCGTTCCTTCGAATGTCAGCTTCTGCGTGTGTGGCAGTGTAGGTCTGCGCTAGCTCACCTGGTGCTAGCTAGCGACTCCTGCTTGACACCCCTCATCTCCTGCTTGATCCCTTCAATCTCCTCATCCTCATCGAAATCCTCCTCCATCTCCCTCCCCTCATACCCGTACTTCCTCTCTGCCTGCGGCTTCTCAGGAGCACTGAAACCCGAGAACAGCTCATTACGAGCTTGTTCATCCTCCCCACCCTTTTTGGCGTAGGGGTTGTAATCTCCAGCTCGGCCTTGGGCGGTCTGAGCGTATGGGTCTCCTCCACCTCCACCTGAAGAGGCGGCAGGCTTGGCTCGAGCGTACGGATCACCGGAGGGTGCTTTTGAAGAAGGGTTGGCGTATGGGTCGGAAGAAGCTGCGTTAGAGGATTGCTGCTGGCCTCCTGTAGGGGCTACCGGCGGGATGAGGGGAGAGTCCTTGTTGCGCCGAAAGAACGACATTGTGAGATTTTGATGTTACTGCGCACAAGTCAGCCCTGCGATTTTTTCGATGAGCGCCTCGAGACTATGTAGATGAGTTTGACTTACAAAACGAGATGTACGATTGAGAGGACAAAGCGTTAAGTCTTCCGTGGGCGATTGAAACAAAGGGTGGACGTAGTAAGCGACGCGGATCGAGGAGATGGGGTCGATCTTCGGCGAGCGACGGTCGTCAGGGCAGAGCAAGAGATTGAGTCGATGGGGATACAGGTGCGCTTAGAGTACCGATATGAGACTTTGACGATGATGAAATACGTTGCGGAAGCTGGTCAACTGCACCGCTCGAACGTCGGCGAGTGGGGTTCACGATCCAGAACACCGGTGCTCAGGGTTACGCACGTGGTACACGTGGTCCGCCCAATGGATGGGCTGTATCTCCACGTCATCCTTCATACGAAGTGAATAGTGATAAGAGGTACGCGCGTGGCTCATTCTGGAATCATCTGAAAAGTTGAAACGTCAGTGAGCAAGCAAGCGAGATACAAACGAGTGGAGACAAAGACAAAGTAGTACATCTACTACTATACCTTTTCTCTTTCAGTTTATCTAATAGAGAATACAAAACATGGCTGTGAGTAGCTCCTCGACGATAATTGGTTTGGGAATGCGCTAATGTTTTCAGTCCGTCGTCGGTATTGACTTGGGAAACCTTTCTTCCAAGATTGGTGTCGCCCGTCACAGGGGTATCGACATCATCACCAATGAGGTCTCTAACCGTGCTACTCCGTGAGTCGTAACGCATCAGCAATGTGGAGGGCGTACATTGACGTGTCAGCTCCCTGATCTCTTTCACTCCCCGTCAAAGACATATCGGAGAAGCGGCCAAGACGGCCGAGACGTCAAACTTCAAAAACACCATTGGGTCTCTGAAGCGATTGGTCGGGAGGACGATTGCGGACCCAGAGATTGAGGAGTTTGAGAAGAAGTTTATCAACGCTCAGCTTGTGGATGTGGACGGCGAGATTGGTGTCAAGGTGAGTAAAGGATGTGGACTGTGCGACTGCGTGAGCAACTGGGCGCTGACAATCAGGTTAACTACCTTGGCGAGCCAACGACGTTCTCGTTCACGCAACTCCTCGCTACATACCTCGGCAAGCTCCGTGACACTGCTTCCATCGAGCTCAAGCAGGCCGTCTCGGATGTTGTCATTGCCGTTCCCGGTTACTACACGGATGTTCAGCGACGAGCCGTCGCCGACGCCGCTACTATCGCCGGCCTCAACCCCCTGCGTCTGATCAACGACACCACGGCCGTCGCTCTCGGTTACGGAATCACCAAGGCCGACTTGCCTGAATCAGCGGAGGCTCCCCGAAACGTCTGTTTCATCGATGTTGGACACTCGAACTATTCGGTCGCCGTCGTCGCTTTCTCAAAGGGTCAACTGACCGTCAAGTCGACCGCATACGACCGTCAATTCGGTGGACGAGATTTCGACTTTGCTCTCGTCAAGCACTTTGCCGACGAGTTCAAGACCAAATACAAGATAGATGTCTTGTCCAACCCCAAGGCTGTCTTCCGATTGGCCGCTGGATGTGAGAGGCTCAAGAAGGTCTTGTCCGCCAATGCCGAAGCACCAATCAATGTCGAGTCGCTCATGAACGACATTGACGCCAGCTCGTCTCTGAAGCGAGACCAATTCGAGCAGCTCACCGACTTCTTGTTGACTCGAGTTTCATCACCGCTCGAGGAGGCTCTCAGCAAGGCCGGTTTGACGGCTGAGCAGATCGACTCGGTCGAGCTTGTTGGTGGATGTACCCGTATTCCCGCCATCAAGGAGCGAATCCAATCATTCTTCGTTGGCAAGACCTTGTCTTTCACTCTCAACCAGGACGAGGCCGTCGCTCGAGGTGCCACTTTCGCTTGTGCTTCCCTTTCACCCGTCTTCCGAGTCCGAGAGTTCGCCGTCCACGACATCAACCCATACCCCATCAAGGTTCAGTGGGAGAAGGAGCCCGGAAACCCAGATGAGGACACTCAACTCGTCGTCTTCCCTACCGGCAACGCCATTCCCTCCACCAAGATCCTCACTTTCTACCGCCAAGGACCATTCGAGCTCGAGGCTCGATACGACGAATCGGCAGCTATCCCCAAGGGTGTCAACCCATGGATCGGCAAGTTCACTATCAAGAATGTCGAAAAGCCGTCGTCCGGTGACCTCACGTGCGTCAAGGTCAAGGCCAGGTTGAACCTCCACGGTATCATGAACTTTGAGGGAGCATACATGGTCGAGGAGGTCGAGAAGGAGGAAATCGTCACGACGGGTGAGGGAGAGGACAAGGTCGAGGAGAAGAAGATGGTCAAGAAGATTCAGCGAAAGGGAGACTGCTCCGTTGTTGGACAGTACACTGGATTGAACAAGGGTGCCGTCGACGGTTTGACCGAGAAGGAGGGCCAGATGCACTCTTCCGACAAACTCGTTCTGGAGACCGAGGTGAGTAGTCTTTTCTGAGCACTGTCGCCTATGTCCGGGATTGGGGCGGTGCTGATTCCACCGTAGGAGAGGAAGAACGCTCTCGAGGAGTACATCTACGACACCCGAGGCAAGCTCGAGGACCGATACGCCATCTACGTCCAGGAGAAGGAGAAGAGCGCTTTGCTCCAGGGCTTGTCCGAGTCCGAGGACTGGCTCTACACCGAGGAGGGTGAGGATGCCCAAAAGTCGGCTTACGTCAAGCGACTCGACAACCTCAAAGCTATGGGTGACCCTATCGTCCTCCGATGGAAGGAGAATGACGAGCGTCCCAAGGCCGCATCGGCTCTCCGAGAGGCTTTGAACATGTACTTGTCAATGGCTCAGTCTGGTGACGAGAAGTACTCGCACATCGAAGAGGCCGACAAGAACAAGGTGGTGAGTGGTGGTTCAGATTTGGCTCAGGGGGAAGGGATGAATGCTGACGTCGAGATAGATCGAGAAGTGTGCTACCACACAGCAGTGGCTCGATGACCAGCTCGCTCGACAGGCCGAGAAGCCTAAGAACGTCAACCCCGTCATCACTTCTTCCGAGATGAATAAGCGACGTGAGGATGTCGTCTACACGAGCGCTGCCATCATGAACAAGCCCAAGCCCAAGCCCAAGGTTACCGACTCCACACCGGCCAGCGGTCAACAGACCCCCAACAACGGCGAGCAGGAGAAGAAGGACGATGTTGACATGGATGGCAAGGACGAGGGTGGACCCACCATCGAGGAGATGGACGTCGACTAGATGTGAAGAAGATGTTATCCGTTGAGAAGAATATATAGAACCCCCCAGTCAGGCGTTACCCATGCACTTAGTCTCAGCATGCTTCATGGCTACGGTCATGGACCGAGTGCCACACTTTGTGTAATGCCGAAAAATAGATTCCGGTTGCAGTTGGAGTGACGCGCCTGACTAGGACGTTGATCGTCGCGGCTCGCCTATGAATGATGTCTACATACTTAGCACAGTACTTCCTTTCAGCTCACATAGGTGTCTAGGGGCAGGACCATCGCGTAACAGCTCTACGTCTTTGGCCTTCTGGCTAGTCCACCTATTCGACTCGAAAGACCGCAATCACCGAAACGCGCGGCACGCACCCCCGCCCGAATCACCCACCCACCATGTCATCCCCTCCCAACGCAGGCCAACAGGGCCACAACTCGCTCTACCCAATCCACCTATTGATGGACGAACTTAAATCGGAAGACGTCGTTCTCCGACTATCATCCATTCGTCGTCTATCAACTATCGCCCTCGCTCTCGGCCCACAAAGGACTAGGGACGAGCTTATCCCTTTTCTCCAAGATCAACTGGACGATGAGGATGAAGTGTTGTTGGTCCTAGCTGAGGAATTGGGGAACTTTTCGGAATATGTAGGAGGGAAAGAATGGGCTTGGACGGTATTGGGACCATTGGAGAACCTGGCCGCGGTGGAAGAGACGTTGGTTCGTGACAAGGTGAGTTGAGTTGGGTACTGTACTCGGACATTGTCAGTGCGGCGGTGCGGTTGAAGCTGATATGGCTTTGTAGGCGGCTGAGAGTATTTCGAAAGTCGCGGGATTGTGCTCGACCGAAGCGTTGGAGACTCATTACTTGCCCTTGGTCCGACGATTGGCACAGGGAGATTGGTTCACATCGAGAACATCGGCTTGTGCCATGTTTGCTGCTGCCTATCCTGGATTGGGCGCCGAAGCGCAAAACGAGTCGAGGGCAATGTTCACCACGCTGTGTAATGACGATACACCCATGGTCAGGAGAGCAGCCGCCAAAGCCCTAGGCGTGAGTAGAGCGTGACATAGGAGTAAGGTATTGGCGATGGCTGATAAGCGCTAGCCATTCGCCAAAGCTGTAGCAGAGTCTGCAGGCCAACACGACGCACTCCTCAATGACGTCCTTCCCCTATACCGCAAACTATCATCCGACGACCAAGATTCCGTCAGACTCCTCACTATCCCCGACCTCATCGCTATTTCCAGTAACCTCAACCCAGAAGAGACCAAAGAGCACATGCTCGAATCTATCCGTAATGCCGTTGCGGATAAGAGCTGGAGGGTCAGGTACATGGTTGCGAATGAGTTTGTCGGATTGGCAGAGAGCGCTGGAGAGGCTATTGTGAAAGAGGAGCTTGTGGGTGCGTTTGTTGGGATGTTGAAGGATCAGGAAGCGGAAGTCAGGACTGCCGCAGCCGGTCAGATCCCAGGTACGTCCACCTTCACACTTCACTTCAAGGAGAGCCAATGGTTGACTGGTCGCAGGCTTCGCGAAACTGCTCGACCGAGACGTCATCCTTGCCCGTATCGCGCCCTGCGTCCAGGCCATCTCCACCGACTCGAGCCAGCATGTTCGAGCCTCGTTGGCACAGCAGATCTCCGGTCTGGCACCGTTGCTCGGCGAGGTGTCAACCATCGACGTCTTGGTCCCGCTTTACCTGCAGTTACTTAAGGACGATTTCAGCGAGGTCCGTCTGAACCTCATCTCCAAGCTCGAGGTCATCAACGATGGTGAGTGCCGTTGCGGGAGCAATAGACATCACGCAGGGTGGACACTCGCTGATCAGTCTAGTCATCGGAGTGGAGCGTCTGTCCGAGGCCATCCTTCCCGCCGTCATGGAATTGTCAGAAGACAAGCAATGGCGAGTGCGACAAGCCATCATCGAGTACATCCCCCTTATCGCTACGCAACTCGGCGTCGACTTCTTCGACGATCAGCTCGGCTCACTGTGCATGACATGGCTGGGCGACACTGTATTCTCGATCCGAGAAGCAGCGACGATAAACTTGAAAAAGTTGACGGACGTCTTTGGTGTGGAATGGGCCAAGCAGACTATCATCCCGAAAGTCATGGCTATGCGCGAACACCCAAACTACCTGTACAGGATGACCACCATTTTTGCCATCACGGTCAGTCCGAGTAGCCCAACAGCGTGCTGGGGCGTATGCTGATATAGGTTAAGACAATGGCACCTTCGCTCAATGTCGCTATTATCCGAGATACCGTCCTTGATGCCGCTCTTTCACTCTCTAGCGACCCGATCCCCAATATCCGATTCAACGTCGCCAAGTGTCTCGAGACGCTCGCTGCTCAATGTGCCAACGACGCCGACGGCCAGGACTTGATTCACCGCAAGATTGTCCCTGCACTAGACACGCTGAAAAGGGAGGATATGGATGCTGACGTCCGGTAAGTCCTAGCCACATTCCCATTACGAGTATCGAGGAGAGGGGCATCGCTGATGCTCAACCATAGGTACTTTGCGTCGAAAGCACTCGACAAGACGACGGGAGACTCGGCGGACAAGTCGGAACCTATGGGTTAGTCCTTCACCGTTAGGTCCGGAGCAGTATCCTGACTCCCTGCAGTCCTCTCGTAGATGTTTCCGGATACATAGAAAGCGAACCGCGGAGGAGTTGAAGAGGAGCTGTACGAGGACGAGCCAGGCAGGACGGCGATAGGCAGCAGTCATTTTGATACCCCAAGACAAGATCCGTTATTTTCATGAAGATACGTGTAGAATGATCTCACCACCCTGCGATCACGTGGTGGTGCAACACCGCTTGTTGCCGTGAATGTCAGCAGTCATGACGTTTCTATGATGCGGGGTAGGAAGGGTCAAGTTAGCGATGCATCGACGATCTCTATACTTGACTTGCGGTGGTCTGCCGGACTGGGATGCATTCATGAGTTACATACCATCTTATCTTGATCCAACAGGTTTCAACGCACGATGATGTTCTCGCCTAGTTTACGGTATACCATCTTCGCCCTCCTCTTCCTAGTGATCGCCACTACAGCCTCAGAAGTCTCAAGTACGACCGACGATGATTGTAAGTATCCCATGACCGATGTGATAGAGCTGATCATCAGTGAATGCTACTAGTACGATAGCTCCGGCTCAGACATCAATAGCGATGGTCGAGGTGGAAGCTCGGAGAGGTGGAGGTGGGCGAGGAGGAGGTGGATATAGGGGAGGTGGCGCAGCAGGGGCCGGTGCACGAAGTGAGTACGAGTCGCTTGGGCCCTGGTCCCGGCGATGGGGTAGGTACAGACTGATATCTTCAGATTCGGGCCAAGTGGTTCGGCCTCAATTCGGCCTTCTAGTGGGATGCGTTCTGCTTCTAGCGGGATTGTGGAGTGCATGATATCCACGCACGACGGTACGGTATTGAAGGGTCATGGTTGCTTCTTCTGCTGATTTGGCATCGTGCTGTGGGGTAAAGGTATCCAAAGGACTTGCAAAGGTGGAGCAAATGACGTTGAGGACATTGACCTTGACATCCACTTTCAGTGCACAGTACATGATCCCCTTACCACCTTACTCAAATCAAGCAGGAAGCTTTGAATCATTCATAAGCCGCCGAAGTTCTATCTACCTTGACGTGGTCCTCCAACAAGTACAACACTCCACACGATGCGATCTACGATCTTGGCGATAGTGCTCTTGATACCAATCATCTCTGGCGCAGCGGTCGACATCGAGGTCCGATCATCGCAAGTTGAGCTTGGTGAGTGCCATAGGCGTCGATAGCAACGACTGGAGAGGCTCAATGCGACTAGAAATCTTCGAGCCCGAACCTTCGACGCCACTCTCTTTCGCGGACCTCGAAGCTCGCCGAGGTGGTGGCGGAGGAGGCGGCAGTGGAAGCGGAGGAAGTGGTGGTAGTGGAGGAAGTGGTGGTAGTGGTGGAAGCGGTGGAAGCGGTGGAAGCGGTGGAAGCGGCGGCGGTGGGGGCGGAGGCAGCAGCGGAGGAAGTAGCGGGGTTAGCAGTGGCGGGAGCAGTGGTGGAAGTAGCGGTGGCAGCAGCGGAGGAAGTAGTGGAAGCGGAAGTTCAGGCAGTAGTGGATCATCAGGCGGCGGGACTGGAGCTGGAGCTGGAGCTGGTACCGGCGCTCCAGCAGGTGGAGGAGGTCGAGGAGGATCAAGTGGTTCAGGCTCAGGCTCCTCTGGGACTGGGACTGGTTCCGGATCTCCAGGTCCGGTCATTGTGGGAGGAACCACCAACGGAGGAGGAAGCTGTACGTCCCCTCCCTTTCGCCCCACTTGTTTGTCCGCTGACAGAACAGCCTCCGACGCCTCGACTTCGCGACCTCAGAACAGTGTCGCATTCGGACTCTTGGCGATCGGGCTATCGGTCTGGGCTGTCTGAAAGTTCGGTCAGAGGAGACGAGTAGAAGACGTATCGATCAAAGGTCCCCTTTGTGACGAGAATAGCTCGACCTGGACTTCCGCACGCCCTTGGACATGTCATGTATGCTGGCTTGATCCGCGCGGGACGGTCTCAATATGGTGGGAGGCCTTGAGCATGGTATATAAACATGAGAGTGTAGGAGTCGCCCTCGGCTCGCACCACTCATCGACCTGAACAGTATTTACGCAATCAATCAGCATGCGAATCTCCACCTTGATCACCATCAGTCTCTTCGCTTTCGCTTCCGCGATGCAGCGAGCCAATCAGCCGCCCGCCGCTGATGACGAGGGTGGATGAACCATTCGTCACGCCACGCGGGAGTTCACTGATGATCGTAGTCACTCGAGACATGCCCGCCCGAGCCGAAGTACCAGCGTTCGACCAACTTGAGAAACGAAAGGGCGGCGGCGGAAAGGGCGGAGGTGTCTCGATCGACGTCGGGGACGATGACGGTGAGTCTCATTTCGAGCCTCGATCGGATGTTGCTTCAAATTGACGTATCAGATGGGGCGTTGCAGAATATCGTCAGCGTAGGACCCGTGGCTCTGATGGCCGTAGGCGCGACCGGCCTTGCCCTGGGTGTATGAAGTCATTTCTAAGTAGTGTATAGGCCGGACTGGCTCTGGGAGTAGTCTGGACATTTCAACGTCGAGTCGGGCGATCGTTAGGGTGGATGGAGCATATTCGATAGCTTCTGAGACCTTGTCTTACGATATGCAAATGCAGATGATGAAGCTGGAAAAGCGTCAGCAAGGTGGTAACCCACTTTCGGCCCGGCTTTGCCCCACTTCGCGTCATGATGATCGACAAATGTCGACGTTGCTTTCCTACGTTGATGTAGCTCTTTTATACGAATAGCTTCGTTTGGACGCACCTGGCACATCAGTCTCGGCACGTCGGGCTGCTAGATTCCACGAATCGCTCTTAGCACTTCGAGATACATAGCGCAATGGTCGCAAGACAGACGCTGGAAGCTCGGACCAAGAAGCGATCCGAGCGGGAGAGGTTGATCTCGGAGCAAGAGAGACAGCTTGGGTCATCGGCCGATCATCCAGAAGATGAATTGATCTTGAGCGCTGGGCAAGCTAGACCTTTGGATCTGCACAGAGTGGCCGTGAGCTGATCGATAGTCCTCAGCAAATAGTCGCCAACCTGCAGGGAGGAAAGGAAGGGTGGACGTGCAGGAAAGTGATGGAGGCATATGTAAGCCCCTCGACTAGCCTTCCATCATCGTGACTGATCTGGAGTAGATTCGATCAGCCTGCGCTGCACAGAGGAAGTACAATTGCTTGACTGAGGGTAAGCTATGGGCGACCACATGATGTTGCGCCGGAGCTGACGAGCAGTGATGTTTCGTGATGCGCTCGAGCAGGCCGACCAGAAAGACAAGGACTTTCGGGCGACTGGCAAGGCAGAAGGTGCTTTCTTCGGTCTACCGAGTTGCTTCAAGGGTATGTCGGGTGCAATTACTGGATACTGTCAGGCCTGAATGCTGAAACATTAGACAACTACGCTGTAAAAGGCTTCGATGTCAGTCTGGGCACGTCACCGTGAGCTTCTTGGGTGTCCGTCCGAGGTCTTGTTCACGAGGGTAGGGAGTCGTTCAAGCCGGTAGCAACGGAGGAAGAGGAGAGCGCGGTAAGCTCTGAGGCTCGTCGGGTCGAGCCGAAGCTGATGTTTTCAGATGGTCCGCTTGTACCGTGATGCAGGCGGTATCGTCTTCTGCAAATCGAACGTCCCTCAAGTATGTCAGCCGTAGGGACCGATACAGGCATGAGCTGACATGCTAGACTCTCTTATCGTTCGAATGTAGTAATCCGATATGGGGCAAAACGGACAACCCGCACGACCCGGAACGCACTTGCGGAGGAAGCTCGGGCGGAGAGGCAGTGATGGTCACGATTCGAGGTAGTCCGATAGGATGGGGCAATGACAGTAAGCTCACAAAGTCACGAAGTTGACTCGAGCTGAACAAAGCTAGTCGGCGGATCCTTGCGTATACCAGCGCATTTCTCAGGTTGCTGTGCGCTCAAACCATGGCCTGGTCGACTGCCTATCCAATCGAGTCGTCATCGTATTGAGTCGCAGGATGCTATCAAGGTCAGCTATTCTGTACGCCATGGAGTGTGCTTGGAAGCTGACGAGCAGCAAATGTCTGGACCGATGGCGAGGAACGTGTCCGACCTGATCTTCGCGGCGGAGGGGCTATACACTATCGCTCAAAAGCAGCGAGACGAGGGCTACATGATGCGCCAGAGGGTCATGCCTATACCGTGGCAAATGCCGGAACTGCCTAGGAAGCTGAAAGTCGGGTACTTCATCGAAGAGGGCTGTGTCAAGGTGGGCATTGAACCTTCCTGAAGACGAATTCTGACTGACGGTTCAGACCAGCCCAGCATGTGCGCGAGGTGTCCATATCTGCGTCGACAAGCTGAGGGCAGCTGGGCACGAAGTTCAACTGATTACGCCTCCGCCTTGTAAGTTTCCTCTTGCTGGTGCGCGATTGAAGCTGACTGGCTTGCGCAGTGAAAGACATCTTCAAGGTGAGTCCCATGCCAGCAACCCTCGTTGAAGACGTCGTTGACAGGTGAACAGGTTTTTGTAGCGCTTAGCTCGGCGGAAGGATACAAGTTCCGACTCGACAGCATTGGACCCGACCCGATGGAGCCATCTATGCAGCTCGTAAGCTATGTGGATCCTGTGTGAGAGATCATTCAACTGACTTCCAGACCTCGCTCGGCTCTCGAGTGCCTTGGCTGCTCCATCGTCTCATCGAGCTTATCGCTCAGTACGTTCTCGGCGACCCTATCTTCTCGGAGATCTTTGGTGAGACGGTCTTTGTTTGTCGTGAAAGCTTCATTGACCCTGCAGCTGTGTCGGGTAAAAAGTCGACTCACGATTACTGGGCTTGGTCTGGTGAGAGGGACAACTACATCATGCGATTCTTCCGCGAGGTAGGTTATACCGCCTCCTCAAGCAGTACAAGCAGGTCCTGACGGTGCAGATATGGGAAGAAGGGGGCTACGACTTCCTTCTGTGTCCGGTGATGGCCGTCCCGGCATTGGAGCACCAGCGAACCAAATTCCTCTCTCCTCTGTGGTCTGTCCTTCTCGACCTTCCTGTCTTTCTTTCTTTCGTCGACGCTGACTCCACCCAGTATCTTCACCGTCCTGTTCAACATGGTTGACTCGACAGTCGGTGTACTTCCTGTAACTCGAGTCGACAAATCGCTCGACGCCATCCCGCCCGACTTCCTCGCGAGCAGTCAAGGCTCCAGGATCCTCGAAGGCAGGACTTACAGCGGTTCTGATCCTGCGTACGATGCGGGCAAGATGCATGGCCTACCGGTCGGTGTGCAGGTGGTGGCGAAGCCATGGGAGGAGGAGAAGGTTCTGGCTATGTTGAAGTTGCTGGAGGGGATAGTGGGGTACCACTACGATTGACTTTCGATTGGTCTGCCTCACATGTGTACTCGAGTACAATAAGGTGAAGAAAGACGTTTCTGCCCTTGCGAGAGTCGTTCTCCATTGTTCTGCATGTAATGTACATGTACATGTACACACTCGAGTACATGAGAACGGAATCCCACCTCAAGCTTAGTGCTCATCGTTTGACAAAGACAAACGTCTCCGCGGATTGCGCTGCACGGCAACACATGCTCGTACCTGTTACTTACTGTACATTATGCGCAGCAAAAGTCAACACAGAGTCAGACTCTGATGAGAGGCGCACGGTTCTGGCGCAGTCTGACAAGTGTACAGTAAATACAGACTACTGATACTTGGGGTTTTGAAGTCTGACCCGACTAGTTGGCGCGCCACCTCCATCGCCCAGGAATTCGTCCCCCAGGGCTCTGCACTTCTCGAACAAGTGGTTTCCTTCTCGCTCGGACGGGCTGAGATGCTCGTACAGCTTGTAAAAATTCGCCCAAGCATTACCTCCCGCGGCGATCGCTTCATCGCATTTCTTGACGACATCCTCCGCTTTAGCTTGGTCGGAGCTCATCTTCACAGCGTAAAGTATCGTATCGGCGGTCTCGAGTGCCATCGCTCCGTGATAGGGATAAGACTGCCACCGGTCCCTCAGCTTATTGAGGTAGTCGAAGGGAAGATTAAGTCGGCCGCCGTGGTAATCGGTGTAATGCTCGGTTCGCCGTCCGTAGTTTTCCAGACTGTATTCAGGCGATAGCGCCTTTTGGCAGTAAGACGCCCTCCGCTTGTCTCCGGCTCGTACACTCGCCGGGAGGTTTTTGACGGCCGCGTCAAAGTTCTCCATGTCTTGCATTGCGGTGTGCGCTTCTCGGACTCGCAAGTTGTATTGGGCTTCTTTCCAATGACATGCCGAGACGAGTATCTGACCCTTGGGGGCGTCCTGGACGTTAAGGAAGTTGGGCATGTAGTCGCTTTCCTCGGCGATCTCGAATGGCTTCAAAGCGAGTCCGGCTGTCTCGTTGATTTCTGCGATCGTCTTCTCGTAGACCGCCTTGTCGTTGAAGTAGATCTCGACGGCATCGCACAGGCCTCGGACTTTGTCGTTCGGGCATTTCTCGGAGGCGACAATTTGCTTGATGATTTCGGTCTGTTTCTCGTAAGGGATCCACCAACCCCTGACGAACGTCGGAAGGGGGATGAGCCATTCGGGACATTCGATTCGTCGTTTCACCTTGCAATACCCCTGTAACCACTTCCAATCTGGATCCTCATAAGGTCCCTTTGCAAGGACCTCCTTGACTCTCTTTATGTTGTCGTCCGAGGCAATCTTCTTGTGGTCCTCCTCACTCTCACCCGGCGCGACAGCTTTGCATCGATCGATGACGGACTGAATCTCGGCTTCGGGCGGACGCTCCCACTCGAGGATCGGCATATTGGCCGTCGAATTCTCCATGCCATTCCACTGTCGAGCGAGGACTTGAAACTCGGGGTCGCCGATCGGAAGACGCAATACTCGCTGGAAATCCTTCTTGGTGGCGGAATCTAGAGGCTTGCCGCCGATCGAGAGCCCACCCATGAACTTATCGAGTCGTTCGAGTTCTTCCTTGCTCAACTTTTTCTTTTTCGGATCGCTGGCGTTGCTGCCATTGGGCTTGGAACCTTGAGGTTGGGCTGAACGGACGTAAGTTAACGTGTCGCCCATGCTGAGAATGCTTTGACTTACCCGCTGTCTGACCACTCGAAGGAGCCGGTGTCGACTGAGCAGTAGTCTGAGCCTGTGGTGCGGAATTGTTCGAGGTGCCACCGGCCGGCTGCGATGTAGGGGCAGTCTGACCACCAGCTGCTCTACCACCATCACCCCCCTCGCCGGCTTTCCTCCTCGCGCGTTCCTCGGCGGTCTCCCCATTCCTCTTCGACGATCTCGAGCTAGTTCTAGCCTCTTCAGGTCGCTGACTCCTGGTGCTGTCGTCTCGCGGTCGGGAAGACTTTTGTCGAGACTTGGGCTTACGACCTTCCGGGTACACCAGTGGCTAACACGCGAAATCAGCTCTACTCTCAAAAATCGACAAGTAAAACGAGCACATCGGAGAGATAGGCTTACCCATTGCTTCGGGATTTTCATCCAATAGCTGAAAGTAAAAAGCGTCTTGATCAGGACGATGTAGTTGAACAGATCCGGCTCGACGAGGACATAACACGCCATTTCGACCGAGGTAGCGAGAATCATCTTGGGCCAGTACTCTTGCAGTTGGGCCATATGGACTCCGGAGTCTGTGCAAATCAGTGACTGACTGCCACTGTGCGAAAGGCCGTGGACGTACTGTGATACTGGCACGGGATGGTAAAATCAAAGCCGAGACCAAGGACCATTGCTGCTTCGCAAGATGACGACAGCATGATCTTGGCCACGAAAATAAAGACGAAGCCGAGGAGGGTATAATCGTAAAGTCCTGTCGCCAAAGCGATGGGTAGGACCAAGCTCGCGAGCCAGCCACCAGACGGCGCGAACTATGGGTCGTTAGCAACGTGCAGGCTAGAGAATAGGCGATGACAGTGATGATCACTCACGTGTTGGAGACGGAATTGTAAGCATCGTTCGCTCATTGACGACATTGTCGAAAAGATGTATCCGGGTTGATGAAGCCGTTCGAAGAGGAAGGGTGTCGACCAGGCTTTATACCCTCGACTTGCTCTCGGACAGATCAGCACTGATCGACCACGGGTCGTCAGGGGCACCAAGGATAGCCAGATCAGCATGTTGCGAGTCGCCCATCTCTGCTAGTAGTGACGGAGGCGCTCGGAGCACAAAAGATGGATGTGATCGATCTGCCGTGATATCCACCGCTGCTTTCAGTGACACAGCAGTAAGGGGCAGGCGATGAGCCCGAGGTATCACTCACCTTTGATAGCTACGACAGACCTGTGGAGGCGCACAAAGGATGGATGCGATCGACCTGCCGAAATCACCCATCGCTGCTTTCATTGACGGAGCAGCAAGGAGCAAGGGGATGAGCCTGAGCTGATCGCTCGCCTTTGATGGTTTGGTCGGATCAGCGAGAGCCCAGAAAGGATGGCCCGATCAGCATGTCATGATTTTCGATCCCCGCGGTCGGCGGCATTTCCAAAAGCGTCCTGTGATGATCGTTCAAATCCTGGTCTCTGACGATGGCTTCGGTCCCGAAAAAAGCGGTACATGCTCCGGACTCCACGGACAACTGCATAATCCACCGTCCTCTAGTGGTGATGGTGGGCCTGCTCAAAGCGAATACCACTGTTCAGTCAGCCGCGCTCCATATGCATACCGAGTCTTGACAGGAGGTAGACGCACCAGTATCCGCAAACCTTAGGCCCGGGCTTATCCAAGTTGATGTAAATCTTCGGGTGTCCCAAAGGTCCTCCTCCTTTTTTGGGGTCAATTACGATTGTCTCAGAGCACGTAGTGCTGAAAGGTGTCTACTCACCTCCGTCACAAGAAGCTTTGCGGCCATCGACCAGCCTGACCGGGTCTTCCGCTACCATCCCCATTGCGCTCGGGGCATTAGGCTGCAACTCCAAATTCGTCTGCTCGAACCTACGTAGAGTCAGCTTTCGCATTTTACTCCCCTGACATGAGCTGGGCGCGTATACTCACCTGGCATTGTTCTGAGCGTGAGGCTTGGGGTTCTGCGAAGTAGACCAGGTGGTAGGTACGTTTGGGCTTTGTTGTTGAGCCTTGGGCGTAGATTCGTCCGGCTGGAAAGGCTTTAACGGGTCCGAAGGCTCGGGAACGGAGGTGTATGCTGATCTGCTCGATAGCAGAACCGTTGGACGGAACGAGACGGCGGTCCGTCCGAGCTGTGTGCGAAGGAGCGACATGATATACGAGGATGCAGTAGATAGCTGATGAGGCTAGACATTGATTCGCGACAACATTCATTGGCCTGCGCCGAAGAAGATGAAATAGGCACGCGAATCAGGGGGTCATCAACAGGCGCGCAATGCCCGGCTAAGGCTGGCTGGCATGTTTGCATCGTCAAACAGGATTCTATCGTTATTAGGTGTTCGAGCAGAATGTACGGATAGGTATAGACAAGAAGCCAGATATCAAAGCTGGCTTCCAGACATTACGAGGTAGACATCGTGACGTTTGGAGAGGAAAAAAGAAGAAATGACTTGAAAAGAGACATTACGCCCAAAAGCCCCGTTTTTGGCTTTACGCCTTGACGTCGGCAACGTGCGAAGTGGTGTGGGATGAGTTAGGAGCGGCAGTGTTTTCGCCAGCGACGTATTCTCGAGTGTGGGCACCTTCGCCGTGTCGGTGACCGAGGGGGAAAATGAACTTGTACAGCGGTCGGGCGGCCCAGAGCACAAAGATCAGGAAGATGGGCTGAGGGTGTCAGTGGATACACTGACCTGAAATAAGAACGGGAAGACTTACGAGGTACTCGAATACGCCGAAGTAGACTTCGTGAGTGGTGGCTGAGCCGTAGGCACCTGCACTCCAGTCAGCCGAAGGCATTCAAGAGGACGACAACAAAACTCACCCTGGGCACCTCGGGCGATCCTCATGATGAGTCGAACGAAAAAGATACCGAACGAAGCGAAGATCTGGATCCAGAGCGGCTTGAGCAAGGGGTACTGCAAGGTCGGGTCGGCCGAAGCGAGCAAGGTGTTGGATCGGCGGAGGATGACGAGGAGGAATCCACAGACGATAATGACGGTGATCGCCTGCGGGTCAGCCTCAACCCGGGCGTAGTGAGAAGGGAATACTCACCTGGAGCACGTTGCCGGCGAGGAAGACGAGCTGAGAGGTACCGAGCGAGAACATGGCTTCGTCACCGGTGACTTCGGCCGATTCACCACCAGAGACGAGCCATTCACCGCCGATCTGCATGAGGACTGATGATCAGCTCATCAGACCAAGACTTTGCGAGTGCGAGAGCTTACCCCAGACGACGTCAAGCGGGATAAAGACTGGCCGATCAGCATTGCTGACTCGTGGAGAAGGTATCTACTCACCGGCAAGGATCGACCTGGGCCTCATGGGCGAGAGCTGACTGCCGTTCGGAGTGTACTTGATACCTCGCTGAATGGCCTTGTACAGAGCGGCAGTGATGAGGATAGTAGCCTGATGTCAACGCAGCTGATTCCTACCGAGGAAGAAAAGGAAGTGGGACACTCACAACTTGGACGAGATAGATGCCAATAAGGTGGCTCATCCCCTACGACAAGGCTTAGACCTCTCACCACACACTCGAGAAGAGATTAGCTCACGTTGGCAGGGTAAGTTCGAGAGGAGAGTCGAGCGCCGTAAGCGAGTGTTTCAGTGACAGCTGCAAAGTAGAACAGGGCGTGTCTACAAATCCGTCAGCTTGGACCCTTTTCTCGAACACCTCAACATGACTCACACGCTTCGGGTACCCCTCTTCTTGATGAACCACCAGAGATGAGGCAGGGAGACGGCGAAGAAGGTGAGACAGCCGATGATGCCCATGGCGATGTGGGGTCGGTACCCGTATGGGTAGATCGCGAGGTTGCCCGCTTCGGGGTTGGGGTTCTTGGGTCCGTCGTAGGCCATGTTGGTTGATCTAGGCGGTCAGCGCGAGAGCTCATGCAAGGTATGAGCTGGTAGAGATGGGCGAGACAATGCGGAGGGAGTCGGGCTCCGTATCATCTGTGCTTCACGCGTCGATAGTGGAGATAGGGGCTATGGCGACGAGCGGACCGGACGACTCACATTATATGTCGTGTCAATGATCAAGTTGATGAAGAGGTCGTGATGATACGTTTCGTGATCGTTATCGGTGATCGTTATTGGAGCAAGAGACCTTCAAGATCCAAAGAGACTCTGTCGTTACTGCTTAAGCTGATACGTTTGAACTCTCAGAGTTGTGAGAAGAAGAAAAGAGGAAAGAGGGCGAGTGTGGGACCTTTATATCTCATCTCCCGCCTGGACTGAGGGGTTTAGGTACGCCCCAACCGAGGTCATGGCATGGGATTGATCGATTGTGGAAGTTGAGTTGAGTGGGGAAGCCAAAAAACCAGGGGAGGGGAGGCGTTGCAACGTTACCTAGCCTTCCCTTAGCCTTTGGTTTGTCTCTTGTCTCTCCCGGTCTTCAATCGTTCTCAACTCAAAAAACTAGAAAACTCTCTCTCTTGTCCGAGAATCTAGGTCAGCTGCCTTTCAGGTCGTCGATGATAGACTCGAACATGCACCTGCACACAAAAGAGAGGCGGAAAGGAAGGGGAAACCGGAGGTTCGTTGTCATGTCGTGCGCGTGTCAGGATTTGGGGTCAAAAGGTGTCCGCCGATCAGTAAGCAAGTCGGAATGTCAGCTGCCCTCGATACCGGATGGAGGGGCGTGCTAAGCTTGAGCAGCTTACAGCTGACTAGTATGGTAAGTCGCAGCCGACGGCGCTAAGTTGTAGACACTGTATAATTACATCAAAATTACGACTCGACTCTTATTGGATTGGATCGAATCTACCATTTATCATACGCCATCCTGCGCTTCTTTGTAGGTCTCACCGAGCTTGTCCGCCCCGACGCGTCTAACTCATCATCTCCCGAAGAGAATTCAGAATTGAGTGGACTTGGAGAGCGTGTACTGAACCCCGCCCCGTGCTCATGCTTACATGCCTTTGAACACGGGGTAGTGTTTGCCACCGTCGGCGCCACCCACACACGATGATACCCTGGGGTAGATTTTTCTTTGTCTTCCTGACTTCTAATGCTCGTTCGAACGGACAGAAGAAGCATGCAGAGGTCGTTATCGATACTTCTGAAGTGCCAAGCGTAATAATCGCCCCCTTCGTTCCGCCGGTGTGGTCCAGTAGATTGCTGGACCAAATTGAGCTTCTCGGAACGAAGCTCGGTCTTGTATCCTGATAATGGTGGATAACGTTGGTGCCTTCGCTTAGAACGAATCTGGAGCGATCGATTGTAAGGTAAGGTGGCTTGATCCGACGGAGATGGATAAGGTGGGGGCCGAGATGGACGGGCTCGAACCAGTAAAGGGGGAGGGGGCGTGCTCAGGAATCTCCGGCATTTGACAAGATAGACCTCCGATATTGGCTTCTCCCAGGTCAGATCATTGTGGTGTTCGACGTGTAACCTTCTGGCGCGGGCGCTGCAATTATGCTGTGTGCATGTAGTGTATCATGTCTCTGTTGTCCGGGCTGCAAACAGATCATCCAGTTCTGCGGTCCGGGTCAGCAACCAAGTGCGATAAGCCAATGGGGAACCATGTGCTGCTCACCCTTATCAAGGTCCTCGACTCCTCTTCTCTCTCTACGCTGACCACCACCACCACGACCGCGTCCACCCCCTCCACGGCGTCTCCGATTGGAATCCAAGTCCAAGTCCATGTCCATATCCACATCACCCTCTTCCCCAGCCATACGCCGCTGTACCATCCCATCCAACTCTCTATCCAGATCACTCTGATCCCTTCTCCCTCCACCACCACGACGTTCATACGGTCCTCTCCTCTCCCTTCCTATCCGTTTGGCGAAATCCCTCCCACCACCCGTCTCATCCCCTTCTCTTCCCCTGAAAGACCATGTATCCCTATCCTCATACCTGTTCTCCCTCTCTTGACTCTGTGTCGCCCTCTCTTTCCCCGCTGTTCGACCGTGGCGTTTATACCATTCAGACTGTTTGGCCTGTTGTCGTAATTGCTTATCCGCCTCGGTAGCATACCGAATCGCAACACGCGCATTCGGGTCGATCCCTTGTGCGAGGTTCCACTCCTTGATCGCAGCTTCCGACGACCCATCACCGCCATTCCCTTCCGCCGTAACTCCCGAGCCGGATAGATCAGCAGTCATGCTGCCTGAAAATCCACCTCGACCTTTCCGGCGTACCTCCCCCTCTGCAGGTTCAGACGAAGGCGCAAGGAGCTCGACACCTTCCTTTGATTCGGTAGGTAGAAGGGGGAGAGGGAACGAATGTGCCGAGCGCTCGAGTAATGGATCGTCGCCTTCTCCCGGGTCGAAGCCGGCTTTAGCGAGTACCGATAGTCCTAGCAGGGCGGCTGGTGGTGTAGGGAAGAGAAGTTCGAGCGTCGTGTCGTTCAGCCATTCGATACCTGAACGTCAGCTTATGCACCTCTACAGCAAGGTGGGTGTGGCAGCTCACCCATGACGCCGGCGCCAAGCTCCGTAGCCCAGCTAAACACCTTGCTCGTTGATAGATGCTTGATGAGCTCGGACTGCACCCAAAGGACTTGATGTAGGATCGGCGAGCTAGCTCCAGCCGATACCGCCTCTGACCATTAGCTTATTGTCTGCTCTTCGAGACTTGCTGAGCCTACCCAGCCATTGAGTCGGGTCTTGCGTATCGAGCTGTTCGGCCAACTGAGCTAAGCGCTACCCAAGTCAGCTTGATCCCGTACCTGGCGAGGGAGAAGAAGAAGGCTGACTGGATCTCGCCTGATTCTCTCATCCTCACCGGTACTAGAGACTCCCAGGCTATCTTCCAGCAGGTACACCTTTCCCTTAGACATCCGACCCATCAGGCTCTGTACATGTTCAGGAATGACGCGAGCAAGTTCGTAGTCGTCCAAAGGTCGATCTAGGGCAGACGGTTCGGTGTACTCGCCCAGCGGTCGGTCCAGAGCTGATAGCTCGGAAGCGCGCTCTTCTGGTGGAGGCGTGCCATCGTAAGGTAAGCCCGACATGGTGTTTACAAGGGATCCTTTGACTTTGACAACTGTCGTCCTTGATCTGGAGACATGCAGCTGATCAACTTTCCCACGATGCTGCGAGCTTTTCACGTGGTTGTACGATGACAAATTGCTTCCGCTGGCTTTTGGTGGCGTTTTGCCGAAAGCGGCGACGCGACTTCTTTTTGTATTTTACCCCTTCGCCTATGTCCCGTCACATTCCATATCCGGATTCGGGTACGAATGATCATCTATAGATACAGCGAGCGACAGCAGCGCAGGAGGGGGAAGGGGGCATGCAGCACTCGATATGACGCGTAGGAGAGTGTTGGTGGCTTGAGCTTTTCTTGGCCGATTGGAGCTTTTATCGTCGATCCTGGTCATGATCACTGTTGACAAGGCGCAGTGATGCAGGATATAGTATGAGAAAGATTGAGAGGTTATGGTCTGTTCTGTTCGGTGTCTTTGTTCGTTGTACTTATCATTCTCTCACTGCCCATTCTTCAGGCTGCTAGTCAGTATCACCAGTCGTTGATCGACGTCCGTTCCTTCCCCCCGCGCAGCCTCTCACGCTCTTTCACCGTCACCTCGCCTCGACCTCAAGATGAAGCTGTTCGCCTTACTCGCCGTTCTTCCCGCGATCCTCGCCCTCCCCAAGCCGGAACCATATCACCCTTTCCTCCAAGCTCCCGCCCCCATTTCCTCCAATTCGACACTCTCCGGGAACCCCATCTCGCACGGAGCTCTCAACTCCCGAGCTTCCATCGTTGCCAAAGCTCCTCGAGCCGATACTGGCCACCTGTCGATCAGGACCGTCAAGCATGGAAAGGCAGTGAGGAAAGTCAAGAGGCAGTCGAATGGGAATGCAAGCTGTATACCGAGGGACACTACCGCTGTCCCCTCTCCGTCAGCCACTACCACTGCCGGGGGAACTACCCAACCTTCGCCTTCGTCTAGCTCTACTACCACCACGCAAGGTCAGCAGCAGCCTTCTCCTTCGCCATCGCCGTCGCCTAGCGCTACGACGACGACCGCTGCTCCGCCTCAGCAGACCAACTTCAATGCTGATCCCGATGGGAATGGACCTTTCAAGGGCCAAGCTACATGTGAGCCAGCTTTACCACTCTTTTGAAATGCAAGCTGACTGGTTGTAGACTACGACACGGATGTCGGATATGGTGTGTCAAGGCTACCTACATTGCACGGACAGCCGGGCTGACCTTACAGGATCGTGTGGGAAATGGCACAAGAACTGGGAACCGACCATCGCTCTATCAGCTGAACTGATGAACATCTGGCCTGGCCAGACGAGCAACCCAAACCTCAGTCCCGTCTGCGGTCAGCGCATGCAGATCAACTGTGAGTCATGCACTTTTGTCAGGACTAGGATCGAGCTGACTGGATTTAGACGGTGGGAAGTCATTGATCGCCGAAGTTCAGGTGAGCTCATTTGCCCTTCACACCGAGGAAAGGATGACCAGCTGACAAGGTAGGACACTTGCCCGTCCTGTACTAAGCGATGGATCGATATGTCCCAGGGCGTTTTCGAGTACTTCGCACACACCGATGTCGGGTGAGTACCCAGCTTGGCGACGCAATTAGGAGACTTAGCTGACAAGGCAGTATGCTGGGAGTGGATGGCTACACCCCAGGCCTGACTTGGCAATGGGTGGACCCGAACACCCCTCTCACCGTTCTCCCCCATTAAGCCCAAGAGGCCTTTTCGATAGCAAGCGCAGGCGCTATGCATCCTCTTGTTTTTGGTCTTGAAGCTACAACTCCTTCCTCCCGGCTGACGGGCCTAACGTGAACTTCTGCTCAATCTCCTTTTCTGCCGCTTGGATGTCGACGCCAACGTCGTTGACGCTCCCCATACCGTAAAATCCAACTTGATGGGGCTTCAGCGGTTGAATCACACCTGCCGAGAAGAGGTGTTGGCGTTTCTCCATGTCGAATGCCCTGCTGATCAGTTCACTATCCAAGTGTTCTCGTATCGGAAGATATACTTACATCATGGCTGCGCCTATACGGTTCGGGATGGAGAAGAACAATCCGGCGATCGGAATACTTTCAACCAAACTGGCAGCGAACCCGAATGCTGCGGTCCGTCAGGGCTCTATCACTGTGTTCAGAGTGACGGGAAGGTGGACTGACCTCGATAAGCCCATTTCCGCTCTTCGACCCACCGCCAAACTTCATCCGGGTTCATCCCTTTAGTTTCGAAATACGGTTGATGGAGGTACTCCGCCGTAGTGATTGACCTTAAGAACGAAATGAACAGTGGTGAGAGCAAGGGAAGCGTCGGAGAGAGGGGGATCAGGAAGTCTTAGAAATTGTATTAGCTGTGTTGTAGATGGACACAAGCTGGATCTGACGTACAATGACGAAGAACCATCATTGTCGGCCACCATAAGATCCAGCTTATCCATTTCGGTCCTGATCGATGACCGCTTGCTACTTCCCCCGGACCAGGACGAGGTGGCTCAGCCCACTCTTCCACGTATCCCTAGACTTATCAGCTCTACTCCTGCTTCGATTATGTGCTGGTGTCCTAGGGGGATCGCCTACTTGGTTCCAGAATTGAGGAGGTTTCCGGCGTGAAGCCACTGTCAATGCATACGCTCTCGACCTGGCGATTTTGAGGTTCTTGTAAATGAAGAATCGGAGGATGCTCGATAGTTGTGGAAGCAGTATCAGTAAATGCGTGTCTGGTCCATCAGTCGAGCTCTCTACCCTCTACAGCAACAGGGTGGGAGACGACAACTTACAAAGCACCAGATCCAACTGAACTCCCCCAATTACCACCGCCTTCCCACCTTCACTGCCCTCGATCACCTCTTTCGCCTTCTTAAACCCAAACCATCCCCACCCCTCGCCTACAAGAAACCGCCCGACAAACCACTGTAACGGTTTCCAACTGACGACAGCGTATATCAGTCCGACGATCAATCCGCGGATGGAGGCGTGTTTGATCTTGTCCAAGACTGGTTGGCGAATGGAAGGGTCGGTTAGGAGGCGATAGATCCCTACAAAAGTGTAGAGGGGTGGGAAGTGGAGGAGCTCGGAGGGCATGCCGGCGTGGAAGGTTCTAATGAGGGCTTGCCAGATGCTGAGTGAGAATGGGATTGAAGTGTGAGTCAAATGTCGAGATGACGTAGCGACGATCTCCGGGCAATTTCCAGCCCGCAAGCTGTTTCTATCTTTCATTTTATCACTGCAAGTCCGTGCTAATATGTACATCTCCGAGCTACGATACTACCTGACACCTCATGCCCCTACATCTTCACCTTACCCTCCAAACAATCCCTTTTAAACTCATCAAACCTGACCGTCCGCTCTTCCAACCGAGCCTTCTCACCCGCAAACACCAATAAATGACTATTGAGAACTTCCTCAGGTGTCACCCCAAGTAAAGTCTGATCGTTGGCCGCTACTGCCGAGACGAAGGCTCGAGCTAAACCTAGATCACCGCCGCCGTGTCCGCCTCCTTCGTTTGGTGGGTTATGGACCGTCTTGGTCCGAGTTAGGAAATCGAAGACGGTCTGCGTTGTTAGCTGATTGGCTCGTAAGGGAGACGCAAGGACATACGAAGGATGACATATCGCCGATGAGCTCGCCTTTGGACCCTTGGATTCGAGTGCCTCGATCGCAGATCGCCTCGGTGACTGACTTGTCAACTTTGTCACAGTAAAGGTGAGGCCGAAGAGAGGACTTACAAGCCGACATGGTCATGTTGGCAGTCACTCCACCTTCATACTCGATATTGACAACCTGATGGTCCACCACGTCGTTCCCACATTCATACACGCACCGACCGTAGGGGCTCGTCTTGAGCGCCTCGCTCACATTCTCAATATCGAGAACATCAGCATCGAGGACGTGCTGTGCCCACTAATCATCATCAGCAATCGGCCAAAGCAAGGAGGGTAGGACGCAACATGTGCTCCCGCCTGAATCATCGCGTTGGAAAGCGACACAAAAGCCCCTCCAGCGTGAGGAGAGGATTGGGAGGGGGAGGGGGGATGGGAAGAATCAGGTCGTACCCTCTGAGAATCTTCGATTTGACTAAGCGGATCGACGTAAATCTTTTTGGCTTCCCATACGCAATCTTTGGCATAGGCGCATTCGTGACATCTTTTAGCGTTGCCCGCCTCGGCAGGTTTCTTGGATGGCTTGAAATGCCCGATCGAGCCGAATGACTGGACTTTGGAAGGCTTGAGCCCGGATAGGTAGTATGATAAAACGTCGATGTCGCTGCGCGCATGTCAGCACCGTCCGGCAGCCAATGCAGAAGATAGACTTACTGGCAGCACTTGGTCATCAGGGCGAACGACGTTTCATCTTCTTTGTGCCAGTTGCCTCGGACGAACCTGAAGTTGCGTAAGCGGCCGCTAAGCAGTGATCACGATCAAGGGGAGTGATTTACGAATGGGCAAAGTGCTGGTTTCCGACCGGCTCGATGTGCTGCAATCATCAGCCTGTGTCGTTATCCGCGACACGGTCACCCACCTGGATATTGATGATCTCGCCAAGAACGCCGGAATCGATGACCTGCTTGACGGCCCGGTTGTAAGGCGAGTACCGCAGTACTGCACTCGCATCAGCGGTGTGACCGATTGAGAACAAGCAGTGTTTCAACCCACCATGACCAATACCAAATACCCGTTTCTCATCGGAGGCTTGAACCTGCTTCACCATCTCGACGCACTCGTCGATCGTGGTGGCCATCGGCTTCTCGCAGAGGATATGGTAACCCTGCTTCGCGAACGCCTCGACCAGAGGTGCGTGCATTTGGTCCTGCCTGATTAGTGTGGGTCACAAGGTCAAAGCGAGATGTGGACTGACTAGGACGGAAACGACGACGGCATCGGCGATTTGACCCTTGTTGACCAAGTCGTTCCAATCGGAGAACTGGTGTTCCGGGTCAATCCTACATCTCGTCAGAGACTAAGCGATTAAGGGTGTGGACAGGTGATACGCACTTGTGCTTGGCCGAGAGAACCTTGCGTCGATGAGGTCTCGGTTCGGCAATAGCCACCACCTTGGCAGCTTCGGGATGATGAAGCGCATAACTCGCGTAGATCTACCCTTATCAGCTTGTCCGACCACGAGAGAAAGGGGCGAGAACTGACCTGTCCTCGTTGACCTGCACCGACAATGACCATAGTCACTGGCTTTTGACCGGCCTCGGGAGCGTGGCCGTTGGTCGTTCGGAGTCCGTCGTAGCCCGGTCCATGACCGTTAGGCTGGTCGATTTCTGCGGCCGTCACTGGCGCATGACCGTTAGGGATTTCAGTCTCTGCCATTTTCCTCTTTCTTGATTGTCTAGCTCGCCAAAGGTGTATGGAAGTACGGTCGGTAGAGTGCTCAGCTCTTATCGCTGCCGCTTGACTGTTGATACGATCGTGATGATTGCGATAATGGAAGTCGAGTGCAATCTCCCAGTCATGTAAGAATAGTTGACCTCTTGCCTTCGGGTGGGTGAGATCTGACTCTCCTCCACCCGGTTACCTGACGAATGAGCGATAACCCATTGCACCAGCTCGGTGGGTGACATACCCCTTTCGGTAACCGAAACCGCCACCGGCGGAGTCTCCGAAAGCGCCGTTTACACCGGTGGGCGTTCGACTCCTCTCTTCAGCTGTTCACCGTGGTCAGCGTACAGGACAAAATACGGTACCTACAAATACTAGGACCCGCGCTGATAGCGCCCCGAAGCCCCGCAAGCCCAAACTGCCAAAAATAGATGGGTACCGCATGAGACCAGAGAATACGTTTGATAGGGCTCTTCGGCGAACGAGACGAAGTATGTACGTAGTAGAGATACGACAGCTTTGGGCGGTGCGGCGTGCGGCGCCGGATCTTGTTGATGGTCAGTGGGTATATAGAGACCGGCCTGTTCTTCGAAGGAAATAATTGCCCTCACACGACATCTTGTGTATCGACAGACTTGCCAGTGTCGATCTTTGTTTATAGCTTATCGTATTTGTCCGACAAACGAACATGATCAACCTCGCTGCCATCAGGATTGGCGCTCTTCGCTGTAAGTCCCTTATCTTAGTCTCCCCCCCCCCCCTCCAGCCCCCTCTCCACTCTTTGCCGTCCTGCTCCTCTCCTTCTGAGCCGACAACATGGCTGACACACCGGCCAGACAACTCGCCATGGGCACAAGTGACGATATTGGGTTTCGTCACGTTCTGCTCCGTGGGCATGTTTTCCGCCCTTGGCGGTCTTGGTGCTGGGTAAGTGCGGCTCACATGACATCGGTCAGGTTGAAGCTGACGGAACACAGTGGAACGCAGGATGTTACGCTTTCTGATATCGCCAATTCGGTGCTGTATGGCTGTTTCTGCTTTGCCGGTTTCGTGAGTGTTGCTCTGGACAAGTAATAATTACTCCGCTGACCGCCTTAGATCGCTGGTTCTATTTGTGTATGTACTCAAATAGTCCGACTAAGCAAGTGACAGCATGCTGACTTTTAGAATGTCCTCGGTCCCCGAGCTACCATGTCACTCGGCACGACCGGATACAGTCTTTACGTCGGATCTCTATGGGCTTTCCAGGTCCACGGTACTCGAGCCTTCCTCATCGTCGCCGGCGGTATTCTAGGATGCACCGCCGCTTTGCTCTGGGCCGCACAGGGCGCTATCATGATGTCGTACCCGCTAGAGAAAGACAAGGGACGGTCGTTCTCCCTTTTCTGGGTTCTCTTCCAGAGTCAGTCTTCCGTCTCCATGACAAGAGGGCACTCACTGACTTCGGGTTAGTGGGTACGCTTGTGGGTGCTGCTATCGCTTTGGGCATCCAATACCACTCGACTCTTCCTGGTGTATCCACATCCGTGTACATTGTAAGTAGGCCCTGATCTCGAGGGCGAGCAGTGCTGAGCCCGTTAGGCATTCCTGGTCATCATGCTTGTGAGCATCGTCTCGTCAATGACCCTTGCGAGATCTACTCACTGACTTTCTAGACCGCCATTGCCTCCTCTTGGCTTCTGCTCCCACCTGGTCCGTCCTTCTTCACCCGATCAAGTGACTTGACTGACTCTTCTAGACCAGGTCATCCGAGGTGACGGTACCGTCGTCAAGCTCGAGGCTGCTCTTGGACCCAAGGCAGAGTTGAAAGAGTTCGCCAAGATGTTCAAGGACGTCCGAATGCTGCTCCTCTTCCCCATGTTCTTCAGCTCGAACTACTGTAAGTCACCATTCCTTTGCGCTTGACGCTGACCCAGCTAATCTTGCCAGTCTACGCCTATCAAGGAGCCATTACTGCCGTCCTGTTCAACGGCCGAACTCGAGCCCTCGTCTCACTCCTGACCGGACTCGGCTCAATGACCGGATCCGTCATCATCGGTCTTTTAACCGATCGACTACCTTTCCGAAGAAGGAATCGTGCTCTCGCTTCTTGTGTCTTTGTCTTCCTTTTCACCGCCATGGTCTGGGGTGCAGGGTTGGGCTTCCAAGTCAAGTTCACCAGGGACGACGTTGCTGAGGGAACGGAATTGCTTGGCAACCCGCTGCCTTGGGATATGTTGACTGCTTCTTCTGCTGGTGGACCCATCGTCCTCCTCATGGCTTGTGAGTCCTTCTGATATCAATGCTTGATGGGCTCTGGCTGACCAGTCTAGATTACATCGCCGACGCAACTTACCAGGGACTTGCATACTACACAATGTCGGCCATGACCAATGGTGAGTCTCTCTATCATGAGCGTGAGAGACGCGTGCTGATGTGTTTTCAGACCCATTCAGGCTTGCGTGAGTCCAGTAGATCAGCCTGATCCGCAACAACCACTAACCCCTCCAGTCGAATGGCCGGTTACTACAAGGGTATCCAGAGTGCCGGTGCCGCCGTTTCATTCGGCATGGATGCTGTCAAGGTGAGCGACTCCGTCTGACAGTAGTCTCCGGCACTTCCGCTGACGATCTGGATTAGACCCCCTACTTGACCGAACACCTCGTCTCGTGGCTCATGCTCGTCGTCTCCCTACCTCTGTGTGGCTACGTCCTCTGGAGTGTCCGAGATACCAACTACGACGTCGAGAAGGTTGTTCACTCAGAAGACGTCGACAGTGCCCAGATGCACGGGGCGGCCGTACCCACCGGACACCACTTGCACGACTCGATCCCCCAAGCGCGACCCGAACAGGCAGAAGAGAAGAAGGACGATGATGTTTACACGCGTCAGGTATAATTGCCCATACAGTAGCTGCTGAGCACTATGCTTGATAATGTCGTAGCTAGCTGGTCGGGACAGGTGGAAGCCTGTGAACAGGGATTGATAGGGATGCATGCTGTTATCTGCGACTGGCTGCGGGGCCATAGAACCATTGAGGTGCCACACTTGAATTTCGCGGGGCAACCTGTTTTCCTCACCCTGAACGAAGCAAACGGCGACTCTGCCTATCGACCCTATCAGCCGAGTCACACACCACAATCCACTTTATCCCCTATCACCATCCGATAAACAATAGTCATCACCTCATATCCTTTTGGTCGTCATTGTCGTCCTTACCCGGCGCCAGAACACCGCCGGAACTGCCGACCCTTTCAGCTCGGACCACCTCCTTTGAGCTCGAGTCGGCGGAAGACTAGGATCATTTCCGGCAAGCGGGCGAAAGACAGGGGAGAAAGACAGCGACGGTATCGACACACAGTGTGATACGATCAGCTTCTTCAGCTCCACAATAGAATTTCGCAGCTTCAGTACGCTTCACATCACATGCTGTTCGGTCGACTGGTACCTCGAACCATCACTCAGCAACGACAACACGCTCGTCGGAGTTCCTCGACGACCGTTAGCTGGGAAGGCGATGTCGGCGATGCGTCAACTCCCACAACATCCCGGACAGACTCCCACTCCTACGTCCGAAGGTGAAGGAGAACGATCATTCGCCTATCCTCCGTATCCAGGCCATCCTCCTCCATTCGAACGACATCGATCATACCCTGTTCAATACCTCACTCATCCGCCGCCTAACGACCGACAGTACTTTCAGCACCCACCGCCGCCGGCTTCTTACGGTGGAGACGATGATGGCAGGAAGAAGCGGGCTAGAGGGGAGTCCATCACCAGTCACATCTCGCCCAGAAGACAATCGGCTACAAAGGCTGGGAGGCAGGAGTCGATGTCTTCTGATAATAGGCCTGCTCCGCCCGTGCTTGTCCGAGAGAAGAAACAAGTCAGTCATCAATTGATGGAAAAAGAGCAACGCTGACTTGACACCAGAAAGCATGTAGCAATTGCCGAAGGGCCAAGCTGAAGTGCATACTGAACGACGGGGAGAGCGAGTGTGTGAGGTGCAAATCCCGCAGCGAGCGCTGCGTCTTCTTCCCACGAAGCCATGTGAGTCACAGTCCAACGTGATGAGTGCATGATCCAAATGCTGATTCAACAGGACGAGGACTGGCAGCAGACCATCACGCAGGATGTGTATTCGGCCATGTCGCATTTGACCAGTATATCACAAGCCGTCAGTCATATGGTCAACCACCTCGTGTCGCATAACATAATCCCGCCTCTTCCGCCTAACGACTTTCCGACCGGAGGTATACCTGCCTACGAAATGCCCGACCGAGACATGACGGTACTGCAAGGATGGAACGCCGAAAAGAACAGGGATGACGAGTCTCGTAGACGTGGACCGGGAGGTGGAATGAGACGGAACGGCAGTAATCGTAGACCAGACGGTCTGGAAATGGATGAAGAAGAGGATGATGGGAGGCTGAGCATCATGGTCCCTCCGCCAAACGGCCACGATCATGGTCAAGGATGGGCTCACGTTCCGCACCCTCACCATCAAATACATCCGCATCACCCGGCAATGCTACATCACCTCCCACCGTATCGCGCTCCGGGTCACCCAGGCCAAGTCCAACTTACGCCGACATCCGAGCTCGACCTTCCACCTCGCCATCAGCCCTTCCCGTTTCCACCCTTGGCGCCTTCACCATCTGCTTCAGGCAGTATGCAGCCGCCTCTCTCGGGCGGTAGTCTCCCGCAAATGCCGGGACAGCCTTTGCCCGAACCTTCACCACGGAGTGTTCCGGGTGTCACGCCAAACAGCTTGATTGCATCCAGCATCTCACCGCACGTCAATGGTCATGGATTACCGTCTATTCCGTCAAACGATCCGGCCAGTATCGTTGTCCATCCTGGTCAGGCGGACGACGTCGATGTGGACGTCTTGGCTGACGACAATGCGTCTCCACCCCAGCCTGCCCCGACTTATGACGAAGACGGAAATGCCATTATCGGTTCGGCGGACGTGAGGAACAACCTCGTCAAGCAAGGCCTGCTCTCTTCGCAAGAGGCTACAATGCTTGTACATCAGTACGTCTGCCCACTGACCCACCAGTGGTCTTCACCCGAGCTGATCTTGTTTCTTTCAGTTTCCACGAAAACATGACACCTTTCTTGTTTGGCTACCAACTCGAATTCGGTAGATTCCCTTACCTCGCCGACGGTCCGCCATCTATCACACCATTCATCCTCGGTGTACTTTGCATGCTATCAAGCGAGCGTATTCCCCACTTCCGACCTTACCTCGAACCGCTTCGCGCCTATGTATCCGGCCTCCTTCGCTCTCCTGCGGAATCGTGGCAGAACATCGTCACTTCGCAGCTCGAGCACAATACCGACGAGACGAAGGACGTCCTTGATCCGGAGTTGGGCATCGGGCCAGAAGAGATTGTCGGCGCGTGCATTCTCGCGACGTACATGTATGAGAATACTATCGGAGAGCGGGCGCAAATTGCGGACATGGCTTTCAAGTGGGCCAGAGGGTGGATCAAGGTGAGCTCGATCCTGCTTCACTAGCGCGAAAAGCATGGCTGAAATGTCAGCTTCTCACGGGTGGTCCTAGGTGGACATTCGCCGAGAATCTCGGTATTGTGCCGCAAGAAAGAAAGGCGCAGTGGCCAGACATGTCTAGGATCTGGCTCCTGTGCTATGTGAGTGATCTCCAAGCTCTAGATCGTTGGGTGAAAACAAGACTAAGACTAACGAATGCTCAGGTCCTGGAACCCACACACGTCGATATCGCCCTTCGTGACGTCAAGCCCGACGTGCACGACCCGACATTCTACTGTGAATCGCTCATCAAGCCCGATGACCCACCCGAGAAAGTATCGCACTACGACGTGATCCTCGTTCACCGCGCAAAGCTAGTGGCCATCAGTCGACGACTGAATTACCGCTCAAAGACATTCTGGAATAACGGTCCCAACGCCTCTTTCGACGTGAAACGACTGGCCAACTCGACGAATGAGCGATTAGACGAATGGCAAGCTTCCTTTGCGAAATACAAGATGACGCACGAAAAGTCGAGGCAGTCGATCATGTATTACGATTTCGTACGGGTGCTCAATAATGCCTTTGCGGCGGAGAAGCTGTTGCCGAAGGAAATGAAGGAGGAGACAACCAGGCGGGCTTGTCTGTCGAAAGCGGTCACGGCCGCTTTGGATTACTTGCACCTGGCCAACGAGTATACGCCGAGGCAACTGGCGAACCTGCCAGCCTACGATCTCATGGTAGGTCCCTACCGAGTCATTGTGCCAGGATCAGTCACGGAGCTGACGGACACAATAGTGTATGACGACGGTACTGGAATTCTTGGTGCAAGCTTGTGGAACAGGACACGGATACGACGTTACCTCACCTCGCGAAGAGCTCAGACCGCTCGAGACGCATCAGAGTAAGTCAAACATGTTCACTTGCAATCAGGCACTGATCACGCCTCAGTTCGACCACAAATCAATCAGCTGGCCGACAAGTTCGATAAGAGACACAACGAGACGTGTGGTCATGTGCATGAGTTTGTCGGGGATGCGATTCGCCGGACGCTGATACAGCTGGACGACACCTGTCCGGAGTGATCGTTCGACGAGGACAAGGGCGGGGGGCGTTACGAATCGACTCGACGAAGCGGAAAGGGATAGGATTTCTTTTGGGAAATGATGAGTTTGGGATCTTTGGGTATTGTATAGGATGTACATGTTGTCCATCTTGAAAGAAGAGTGTGGCGCAGCGGATCGAAATTCCTTGTGAGTATAGTATAAATACGTAGGTTAATGATATTTGTCATGAAGCACTTCCGCCAGAAGCAGTGACGATCGGCAGATCTTACCTCCTTCCTCACAAAGGAAGTCCAGCTGATCATCAGTCTGACTGACAAAAGCTCACATTAGTCCCCTCATGCCTTGTCGCTTTGTATCATCTATCAGTCAGTATTTGGTATATCTACCATGCCGGGCGAGAACACCAATACCAGTCCAGCATCCGGATCCAGTGCGAATCAACAACCCAGCTCAGGCCAACAACCCAGCTCAGGCCAACGACCCAGCGCAAGCCAACAACCCAGTTCAAGTCAACAACCCAGCTCAAGTCAACAACCCAGCTCAACTTCTGAACACAAACGTAGCTCCGACTCTGGATCAAGATCAAAGAAGAGTTCCAAGGAACGCCGTAGTAGCAGCAGGAGCGGGGAGGGTGGAGAGCGTAGTAGTAGGTCTGGTGACGGTAGCGGGGGTCGTAGTAGCAGATCGAGATCGAGTGAATCGAGCAGTAGGAGATCAGGCGACGGTTCGGGCGATTCAGACTTACATGACAAGTCCCGACAATTCCGTCGAGACTACGTACGTCGCCCCCTCACAGCACACCAAAGAGCAAGGCCAGGGCTCACTCGATGCTACAGCTCGTTCCGTCCGGAGGATGGTTACATGATGTGGTCGTTGGTTTGTCGGACATGACTGGCCTTTCGGACTTTTTCGTCCTTGGTATCGTGTTTGTAGCTTCCTGGATCGTGTTGAGGGTAGCGGATAAGGGCGTGAGCCTAATGCTGGGTTTGGGTTTCGACATGACCATCCCTTTACAAGCGCATCGTGAGTGAAGTCTCTCCTTCTCACCGTCGTGCATGTTGAAAATGAGAGGCTGATAGTCCAGTGTCAGGGAACGAAAAGGTGCAGGACCAACATGAAGCTCATCTGGAGCAGTACTGGCCGATCTTCCTTATGGCTACTGCTTTCGAGATCGCCTCTTTGTTCCTCATCCGACGAGACTTGTTCGGTTTGGTGGTCTGCCTCAAGACGATGGCATGTACGGGCGTCTGGCTAGCTCAGGGCGCACCAGGCGGGTCATCGAGCGAAACAAAATCAAGCTCGAGGTCGTCGAAAGGTCATGAAAGTGGTCGCGAGAGAGGAGGAGTAAGTCGTGCTTCATCTCGAGATGGTATGAGTCATTGCGAAATGCGTGCTGACAGCGGTAGGGAGAGAAACGGAGCAAGAAGGACGGGGGAGGCGAAGGAGGCGACGCCAGCAAAATGCAAGAATTGTACGGTGGATTGAAGAAAATGGGGTACGAAGATCGAGGTGCTCGACAGGCGATGTTGGCCGACGTTCAAGCTGCAGACAAAGATGGTCAGAAGAAGTTGGTTAAAGATTGGAGTGAGGCGGCGAAGAAGGCCAAGGGAGGTGATAAGACCAAGTTTGACGAGATTTATGACAAGTATAAGAAGAAGGGGGCGGAGCTGGCGGCGAAGAAGAAGAAAAAGTAGAGAAGCGGTGAGTACGGTCATTAGCTTACCGACAACGAGAAGAGCAGGACTGACGCGTTGCAGGCAGCAGTGGTTGATCGAACTGGACACATAGATCGGAGTAGTCGTATTGTACAGTATGCTCTCATAATTGTGCAATGTTCCATACCCCTCGAATGCGCTGTGAAAGAATTGCACTGCCCGGAGACAATCGGCGATCAGTAGTAAATCGTCAAGCTTTACAGTTCCTTCAGGAGCTGAAATTTACTTTCATCAGATGATCGACAGGGCCAAGCCAAGCGCCATGGCCTATGCACGTTGTGACTTAACGCCCGGTGAGCCAGAGTGCGCGAAAGCAGTCACGCAACCAGGGGGTTTCGAAAAACGCCACCTCCTGAATTGACACCACTTTCTGCTTCCGGCCATTGAAGGTAGGGTATCATCATGTCTCATTTCGCCTGTTCTCGTTCTCGAGAGGTGAACTAGCTGGGTCCGATAGGATGATGAGAGATGACCTGACCTGGCCCTAGGTTCTAGTCTGAATTGGAGATGAGCACATCACCGCTAGTCTGACGTCTTGGCCTCTTCTCGTCTTCTGGATTGACCGAAGGTCATGAATACGCGCTAGCGGCTTTTTACCCTTGTTGCTGACTAGTCGACCGCTTCAAGCCTCTTTATGGCAGGTGAGGAGACGGTTTTCGTGAACACGTTACCACGTAAATAGGCAACTCAGCGTGAGGAGGGGGGATTTGGCGCTATTTGGTGCCTTGGCTTGTGCGGGTTGACGGGCACTCGACCTCGGCGTTGTTACCCCTTTACTAGCCGCTGCTAAAAGTCCATCGTAGAGGCGTGACAGCATGCAACGTCTAGTGACGGGATACGCGATGATCATCATCATCATCATCTTTCTTGCACTTCTCAACATTTAGTACTTGATCAGCTAGAACCAAGTGCCAAGCGATAAGAACGGAAGCCTTCTTGGATCTTCTCGCGCCGCATTCCAGGTACGCCACCACGGATCCTCAAGTCCGGGGGAGCGACGTGTTCTAGCGCTACGTCGTCATCCCGAGATCATCTCATCGCCGCACGCATCCTCGACACCAGGTGATACAACGATCCACTCCATAAGATCTCGGACTGCAGGGAAACACCGCGTCACTGGCGTTGTTGTTCGTTCTGGGCCCTCGACTTTAAGGGAATTCCACCTCCACTCTGTGGGCAATATCTCTTCAAACCACACCATCAACTTAGCGCCATTTTACATCCACACCTACTCGCTCATCGTCTCTGTTGATCATCACTCTCCCTCGTCATCCATCCACGGATCCACGCAGCGACTCCTCGTTCTCACGGACTCGAGCACGGCCTCCTTCATTGAAACGACCGACAAAAGAGGGTGAAGAAGCTGGGTGGAGTCATCAGGGCACAGGGACATAGGAGGAAGAGAAGACCAAACGCCTTCGACCGACTTGCCGTTCACAACTCGCCGTACTTACAAAGCCGAGAGTGTCCGGACCATCCATTCATCCTTCTTGTCTACTTCTCACGACAGACGGGGGTCCGCATGACACGCATTCAGACCGACAACACTGAATAAACCCCCACATCCCCCCCCCCCCCCTTCAGATGGCCAAAACGTTATCGCCCGTACTCATTCAAGAACCGACTATGTCGACAATCAACTTGAACGTGGACACAGGTCAGGGACAACGGTATCATCACAATAATGGGTTGTACAGTCAAGGTCACGGATATCCGACGCCAGTCAGCGCAAATACGTTCCCCCATTCTGCGTCGCCAGGCGAACCGGGCCCATCATCAAGGAAGAAAGATGCGGCTATGCAGATGGAGATCGATGGGATGGAGCACAGGGCAAGGGAGTTGAGGCTAGATGATGCGGGCGACGGTCGTGTAGGCGTCGAAGACCCTCGTAAGTGGCATCTAAGAAATCATCACAACGTAAATTGCTGTTGCTGATGCTATCTTCCTTGTCTTCCTGAATCTCCGACCCATCATCCTTTCGTGCACGTTCCCTCTCAAATCACATCGCTGCTCTCAGATGGAGAACGGAGATACACGGAAGTCAAGTGTTTGGGAGATGGATCTTTCGGAACGGTGTGGTTGTGCGACTGGCACTCGCCCGTCAAGAAGGAGGTGCTGTTATCTGCAATGCAGTGCGGAGCAGGTGCACGGCCGGAATGGGCAGGGAAACGGCTAGTGGCGCTCAAGAAGATGAAGCGGGTCTGGGATGGCGGATGGAACGAGGCAAAGAACCTCGGCGAGCTGGCTGTGAGTCCAAGCGTCTTGTGAAAATGAAAAGAGGATAACTCGCTCATATGATTAGTCGCTTCGCCGGATACCGTACCATCCAGCCGTCATCCCGCTCTATGACGCCTACATCTCGCCCTCGACTCGGCAACTCTACTTTGTGTTCGAGTGTATGGAGGGCAACCTCTACCAGCTCACCAAGTCAAGAAGAGGTCGACCGCTCGCTGCTGGACTAGTCGCCAGCTGCTTTCACCAAATCTCCGGCGGTCTGAACCATATACACTCGTACGGCTATTTCCACCGGGACATGAAACCGGAGAATCTCCTGGTCACGACGACGGGGATCACCGACTACCTCACGCCCGAGGCGCTGCATCAGATCAATTCCCAACGAGGTAGTTCGAGCGGGTCCGACGAACCCCTTCCTCGTACACCGGATGGCGACGTTCAACCTAGACTCGAGAAGGATGTCAGCGTTATTGTCAAACTTGCCGATTTCGGACTGGCCAGAGAGACAACGTCGAAACCGCCCTATACCGAATATGTCTCGACGAGGTGGTATCGTGCTCCCGAAGTACTACTTCGGTCACGCGAGTACGGTGCGCCAGTCGATATGTGGGCCCTTGGAACAATCTTGGCAGAGATGGTCAACTTGAAACCGCTCTTTCCGGGTGTCTCGGAGATTGATCAGGTCTACCGTGTCTGCGAGGTATTGGGAGATCCCAGTCCGGATTACGGTGTGGATGATAGGGGTCGGACCGTCGGAGGTGGAGTCTGGAACACGGGTGTCAAGCTGGCCAAGAATGTTGGCTTCTCGTTTCCAAAGGTAAGTCCCGCTGACCGCAACACGAAGGTCTCTTGGACTGACGGATTCAGCGGAAACCGGTCAACTTCCGAGCGCTCTTCAACGAGCGTGTCCCTCAATCTCTTGTCGACTGCATTGCTGATCTGCTACGTTACAATCCACGCTACCGTCTCACTTCGGCACAATGTATCGAGCACCCATATTTCCACGAAACCCTTCCTCATCTCCATCGGCAAGCACCACTCCCGCGGATCCCCTTTCACCAGGGCCAACCAACCGCTCCACCACCGCAGGTCCACACACCCGTCGAGATGGACGCTGCTCCACGTCCACTCCCTCCTTCCCACTCGCATCACCAAGAGGCCCGACCGGCATTTGCCAATGGCGATATCCGCATCCTACCACCACCAGTCGCCACACCCGAGAACATGAATCGCATTTTCCTTCCCCCGGGTCAATATCGGCCCGACATGTCCGCTGCATCCACCCTCGTCAGTCAATTGCGGGAACTCGATCTGCCTACAGAGGAATTGGCTAGCTATGGTCATCGCCGTCCTTTGCCCGCGAATGAAAAGTTCAACGAACAGGCTCACGCTCAAGCCCAAGCCGGTCGGCGTCAATCGCACTCGCAGTACGATGGATCGGTATACGACGGCTCGAACCCATCACTGCAGCACATCCCACCGCAGGCACCAGTACATCGGTCAGACAAGCATCTGCCACCGCATGTCACTGCGTTCGTGCAGCAACAACAGCAGATGGCTCTGGATCCCCCATCTCAGAGGGAGCAGTACATGCCTCCGCCTATCGAGCCGACACAAGGCGCGACCATGCCCGGTCCACCTACCATCGGCAAGAAGAAGAAGTGGGGCTTGTCCTCGGTTTTTGGCGGAGGCGACAAGTCTTCTGCCAACCTCACTTCCCCATCGACTACCGGCTTCATGTCGACAACCTCGCTCAAACGAACGCAGTCGGGACAACACACTTCGGACCGTTCGCCTATCGATCCGTCACCAGCTCCTACCGTCGCGGCCGTCAGTGACGACCCGAAAAAGGCGAAGAAGGAAGCTGCCGCCCGAGCGAAAGAGCTCGAAATGGCCAAGCGTGAAGCGGCGGCCCGGGCTCAGAAAGAGCGCGCGAGAGCAGTCATGCAGAAGCGTAATCAGCTTCTCGACGATCGTGTCGCCACCAAATCGAAAGCCGACATCGAATACGGAGGTGATGTTCATAACCCCGTTGCGCCGAAACCTGCCCCACAGAACAACGCTTCTTCAGCCTCACTCCATCCTCCTTCAGGTTCATCGACTTCTCTACATCGATCACACGTCCCTTCCCGCCTCGCTCCTATGGGCCATCACGTCACGGCTACTGCTTCTGCGCCAAACTTCCCGACTTCGGCGACACAACGCACGTATGCGTCGATGCCGCCGTCGGCTTCGCTTAGTTCTATCCGTTCACTCGATTCGGGCCGATCACACCAATCTCAGTCTCAGTCGGGCTACGAACAGCTCTCGGCGGAGAAATTGGCAGCGTACGAATTGGGTTCGAGGAGTAACAAGGCGAGGAGGAGGGAACATGACATCGATCATTCCGAGAGTGATCACGCTTCGTTGAGGAGTAGGAGTGTATTGACTATAGGCACAATCGACAGCGAGTGAGTCAAGCCGTGTGTGTATAGTGTCCGGAGCTCGATTGCTGATCGCTCTTAGTCCTGGACCTCGCCGAGCGCGAGAACATTATCCCGACCCGATGCTAGCTGCTGAAGCCCGTCGGCACCCTTCCGTCTCGAATCTCAACCGCCATCGATCAGTCTCCCGCCTCACTTCCGGATCAAACCCCTCACTCGAATCGCAGCTCGCCTACGACTTCCAGCGGCACGCTTCCGTGGCGAACCCTTCAGGCTCGGCCATGTCTTTGGGTCGACACGGGACTTCTCAATTATCCTTGCACGGGGATATCCCGCCTGTCCCGCCTGTCCCGCCTGTCCCGCCTGTTCCTCATCTTCACGGTGGCGGAGGACAGGGCAGTGCGCCGCCTAGTCCCTACGGGCATCCGGCTGGGAGCGCCGTGGCTAGTGGAGCAGGTATGGGTCGACAAGTATTGCCTAGTATTCAACAATGGGAAGAAGGGGATGTCAATCCGATGTTCCGAGTGGTCAGTCCTTTCACTCAATTGTCAAGTGATTATCATCAATTGACTCCTCAGCCTCCTGCGCAACATGACGCACGAAAGAACGGAAGCAACACCACCCTCCCGCCTTTCTCGGCCATCGCGTCCGTAGCGGACCAACAATCTCAAAGTCGTCATTCACCACATCGTCAATAATATCGTACCATCCTCGACCTCGGCTCGTTCTTGATTGTAGCCTCTACAGATATACCCCGCCCTCTTATCTATCCCGAGCTCCTCGAAGGGGCCTTTGAGCAGTGTTGCATCCTGATTGTAGATTTCATGCACCGTGCAGGGCCATGTCCTTTCTCCATACATATCCACCTGCGCGGAAAAGCATATCATACATGAGCAACCAGGAAGAGGAAGGCAGGGCACGGCACAGCAGTCTAAGCAACGAATTGGGAGTCCGAAGATGGACTTCGAGAACTAGGCAGCACTGGCTCGACCCAGACCCATGCGGATACTGGCCACTGGGCCGTACTTTGCCTCGACCTCATCTTGTACCTTCTCGATCGACTTGAAGTATTTGACAGTCTTGACTCGAAGTTCGTTCGTCGCGTCCTCACTAACCCTGTAAGCAATTCCTTCCTAACTGAGCAATAAGGTAACGACCCGACTCACTCGCATACGACAAGAGACCAAGGGTGAGTCTGCAGTGCCGAAGCAGTGACCATATGGTTCACACCACCTTCAATCATTTGACTCAATGCCAAAGCCTTGTTTTGACCAGTGACGACCAATACCACTTCCCTAGCGTCCATGACTGTTTGAACACCGACGGTTAGTGCCATACGGGGCACGGCGGCTAGGTCGTTATTGAAGAAACGGCAGTTATCGAGGATGGTCTCGTAGGCCAGTGTCTTGATTCGGGTTCGGGAACGGAGGGACGAGCCTGGTTCGTTGAATGCGACGTGGCCGTCTGTCGAGCACGTATCAGCTTTTCCCCCAAGAGACGACGACATATAGCGGTGTGAGTGGACTTACCCGCACCGATACCGCCGAGGAAAAGGTCGATACCACCGACTTCTCGAATGGCAGTCTCGTAATCCTCGCACTCCTTGTACAAATCCTCGGCATTTCCATTCAGAATATGCGTGTTTTTGGGACTAGTCAGATCGTCAGCGAAGCTCATCTGCGGATGTTGGAGAGCCAGACTCACTCGACATCGACGAGAGAAAAGAAGTTCTTGAACATGAAAGTGTGGTAAGATTCGGGGTGATCACGGGGGATTCCGACGTATTCGTCCTATCCGGTCAGCGCTTTCGCTTCACGTACCGGACAAGGGCGGGTGACTTACCATGTTGACTGCACAAGAAAGAGGAAGCGATGATTAGCTCGTTATCTATGATAACACCTCGACCGTGGACAGCTCAGCTCACAAGTGACAACATTCTGCATTGTCAGTCACGTTCCTACTTGGCGGGTACGGCGCTACTCACCTTGAAGCTGACTTCGCCTTGCTTGTACAGCTCAACCAGGCGTTTGTACACTGGCAAAGGGCTTGAACCAGTTGGCAATCCAAGGACAAAGTGCGGTTTCTGGCTCGAGGGCTTGAAGGCGGATACTCTACGGGCGATGTAGTCGCCGATCTGTCGTGCATAATGGATGAAGGGGCGGGGGAAGAAGCGTAGGTAGCAAGGAGAAGGACATGGTCAGCGTCCGTCACTTAGTCAACCGCAGGGAGGGTGCTCACGTAGTTGCCCACTTGCTCTTTGTTGTCTCGAATAGTCAGACGCATCGTTGGTTTTTGGCTAGGTAGAGTGACGATAAACAGAGATTGACAGAAGGCGGGGCTATACACGAGACAGAAGACGACTATAGACAAAGGATAAACAGTGATGAAAGGACACAGATACACCCCCTAATTGACTTTTGTAGCGAGCAGCAGCAGGTTATCCGCACGTTCAAGTGACCGACTGACGTACCTGCCTGGCTACACCCATCAGCTCGCCGGAGGTTTTTTCTGAATTCAGGGTTTGTAGGCCGCGGAAATCTCGCCGTTTTGGCCGATCACTCCACTCTGCGGGACTCGGATGGGGTTTTAGCGATGCGATGCAATGTGATCGCTTGCGACGGTGGTTAGGTGTTCGGCGACTGTCCGAGAGCGTCGGGTCCTGGCAGTAAGACCGTCGACGTCTGATGGTGGCTGTGAGGAGAAAGACACAGTGGTGGTAGAGTGTGACGTAGGTTTGAGGCCATGAGTGACCAGTGACATCGGCGGGCCGGGATCAGTAAGGAGTCATGACCGCGTTGCGAAAGATTGGGACAAGCATGCATATTGCTGAAACGCACGTCCGACATGCCGAGATCATGTCTACTGATACAGACAAACAAAGAAGAACGACTACCCATAACTCGAACCCAACAGAGCTCAATCAAACTCCACCCTCGCCAATCCTTTTGCTCCCTCTCCTCCGGGATCACCAACGACCAGCACCTCCTTGAAATTAATCCCATCCTTCCTTAGACTATCGAGAAACAGCTTCCTGTATCCATTCGAATTCCATAAACCCCCACCTAGCGAGAGGGCGCTATGTGCAGGATCGACGACTGTTCGATCACCCAGTAACTCGATCGTCAATTCGACCATCGGTTCGACCGATTTCCTCGCTAGTCTAAGCGCTTCACGTCGACTTTCCTGTACCGGATCGACGTAGTCGGAGCTGGACGATCGCGAGTCGAGCGAGATAGGAGGTGAAGGAGGTGAGATTCCATTTGTAAAGTCCTCGGGAAAGGCGTATTTGAATACGATCTTTGCTGCTCCCGCCATTAGGGCATTACGCTTGGCGACTGCCTCTCCGACGGATAGGCCGGCGACGTATGGTCCTGAAAGGGAAGTGACGTCGATAAGTCCCATTGGCCCTTCGCAGCCGAAGTAGGAGAGTAGGTCGTCGTGGAGTGGTAAACGCCCGGGGGTGGATGTCGAGTGGATGGAAGTGGATGCGAGTCGGTCGGCGTAGAATAGGATAGAACGGATAGCCAGCCGGCCTAGCCAGAATGCGGATCCCTCGTCACAGAGTCTATAATGTTAGCTGGGCAGCCGCAGCTTTGAAAGTGGTATGATTCACAGGTATCCCCAACCTCGTGCTACTGCTACATCCTCGAGCGGGAGTTGCCTGACTTTTCTCGTATCCTGCGGTCCGTCTACGCCCTCTAGTGCTGGTGACGATTGGGCAGAAGTGACCTTCCCAACTTTGATCGTCCTCCCGACTGTCCCGGTCCCACAAACAACAGCGACGACGTTTTCGACACCAGGTAAGTCCAATGCAGGCGCAGCGAGTATATTGACATCTATCAGGCGTCATCAGCGTGTTGGACTATCACACGGACGACTAGGGCTTTGACTCACCATTCGTAACTTTAACTCGAGCTTCGCTGACACATAAATCCCGAGTGACCAATTTCCGGAAAGCGTCCGAATCGGCCGGTGTGGAAATACCCGCCAGCCCAAGCCAGACATATTGGAACAAAGCGACATTGACTGGCGGCAATTTCGTACGTGTAGGCGAACTGGGTCGAGAAGCATAAGGCGATGCTAATTCGTTTTGAGGTAGGAGGTGATTTTTGGTAGGTACTGGTCGGACGAGGGGCGATGACGGTGTAGAGTGGCCGTTTGTGGTCGTTGGGAGATCGAGAGTGGGGAACACGAGGTCTGGGTGGAGGTGTGAAGGAGGGAGTTGAGCTAGGGCTCGATACGTCGCTAGTAAGATTTGCTTAATAGCATTCGAATGTCCAACACTCAACCTGGTTTTCTCGTTAGTCACCATACGGTCTTGAGGAAATTAAAGAAACTTAACGTACACGTTACATGGACCGGCGGTACCGCGGACTTCTAGACCGTCGGCTGATCGAATGACAACGCATACTTTTGACCCGCCGCCATCTGCACAGAGTACGAGAGGGGGCGGTGAGCCAGGCGGAGTGGGTAGACGAGCAGGCATCGCGGGTGTGTTTAGATTACACAAGAGGCGTGAGGTCGACTTTTGACTTTTATTGATCGGGACAAAGGAGTGTCACAAAGGAGTGTCACAAAGGAAGACCGACGAGATCTATCGACAAATTACTCCTTATTTCGAGGGCGATGACAGTGGGGGTTGATATGTACACAGCAGTGAAGCTATAGACAGGTGGGTGATAAAGTACGGAAAGACGTGTCGAGATGCGTGACAGATCTAGAATCCGATGAAACAGATATCTGTCCTTTCCCGACACCTAGCCGCACGTAAGTTGAAGATGAAGCCGAGCTTTGCTTTTCGCTGAACGATGCGGAGGGGGCGGAACAATCGCCGTTCACCCTCACCGCCGCTCGCTTCGCGCTTTGCCCATCCGGGGTTCAGGGAACTTTGGTCCAGCGGATCATTTAAGGGGTGGAGTGATCGGTCAAATCGGCGAGCAGTTTGTGAGCCCTGAAATCTCCGTTAGGAGGCTGTTGATGTGCGTACCCGTAGCCTTGGTCGGCGAGACACCGGTTACGCTGCGTCGTCATGCTGAGAGTGGATGTAAAAGTTCTGATACCACGACGGGTCTGTTGATGGATCCGTAAAGTACACAAAGGACCGACTCACTCTATCTCTGAGGTCAACGATTCGAAGGCGAGACTCCATCATTTCTTCCGCCCCTCATTGTCGACACGTTACTACACTCGCTTCCTCGATCCGCCCCCTTGTGACGCTATCGCCCTCGCGCAAGATGTCGGATGTCATCCGCTTCACGAACGGCTACTTGGCAATGCCAGATGGCCAGGTGAGTCACCCCCCTTGTCTTCTCTCACATCAGCGAAAGAAGACCCCGCTGACCATATCCTTTAGGCAATCAAAGCCGACCTATTCATCTCTCCATCTTCAGGCCTAATCATCTCCGGTCAATCATCATTTTTCAGCTCCCGTCGTCCACCGTCACGTACGATCGACCTCGGCGGAAACATCCTCTCTCCGGGTTTAATCGACGTGCAGATCAATGGAGCTTATGGGATTGATTTCAGTGAAATTGATTTGAATGATGACCGAGCTGAGGAGGTTTATTCGGAAGGGTTGGATGAGGTTGCTAGGCGGTTAGTAGAGATGGGTACGACTAGTTTTGTCCCGACCGTGATCACCCAGGAGGAAAGGCTATACAGAAGAGTGCGGCCCTCTCGCTTTTCATCTAGGCTCGATTAGTCCGACGGCAGGCTGACACGATCAGCTCTTACGCCTGCTCAAACCCCGCTCGAGATCCGGTCATGCGCATATACTAGGCTATCACGCCGAAGGACCCTTCCTACACCCCCATCGCCGAGGGGCACACTCGCAGGCACTCTTGATGACAGCCACTGCCGACCCGCCAATACGGACGTTCGAGCAGGTGTACGGGACCGAAGGGTTGGATCAGGAAGGAATCAAGTTGATTACCCTCGCTCCGGATGTTGAGGGCGTTATGGGGTGTGTAGAAGAGTTGACGCGGAGGGGTGTGACTGTCTCGATCGGACATAGGTCAGAAGGCCCCATCATCTTGCCGTCACGCAGCGAAAGTGAATGTGCTGACGCTTTTAGTGATGCTTCGTTGCAAGTGGCTTCGGAGGCTGTGGACAAGGGGGCAAGGATGATCACACATCTTTTCAAGTAAGTCTCGACCTCCATGTCACCTGTAGTACCAGACTGAGACGACAGTGCTATGCCTCCCATCCACCATCGCGATCCGGGAGTCATCGGTTTACTAGGCGACCCATCACGTTCGCCATACTACGGCATCATCGTCGATGGTCTTCACTCTCACCCCAATACCGTTCGTATAGCCTACGGAGCCAACAAAGACGGCTGTATTCTCGTCACGGATGGTGAGTAGATATCAGTCACGATACTGGATACTTTGTGCTGAGTCGATAGCACAATCTCCTATGGACCCCAACCTGCCTGACGGGGAGCACCAATGGGGTACCCGACCAGGAGCAACGTTCCGCAAAGAAGGCCACGCAGTCTACGTCGGCGGGACAAACACACTAGCAGGCAGCTGTTGTCCGCTTAACGAGTGTATTCAAAACCTCTCGACGTACGCGTCGATCCCGCTCCCAGAAGCCATCTTGACGGCGACATTACGTCCTGCGCAAATGCTCGGTCCGGCCATCGCGGAACATAAGGGTAAATTGGAAGTTGGGTTCGATGCGGATCTATGTGTATTGGGATGGGATGGGAGTGTGAAGTCTACTTGGATCATGGGCAAGGAGGTTTGGAGGGCTGAATCGCTCGGTGCAGTAGGCGAGGGGAACTATTTGGGCAGTGTGACTCGTGGGAAGGAGGTTTTGACGAATGGTCATTAGATGGGTATACTTGTACAGTGGGTCTCACATGTCGACATGCTATCGGATATCGCACACATACTATTGGAGCTTTTTCCATTCCTCTTCGATCACCCTGACAAAGTCGGAAGCGGCATGACCATCCTAAACAGTCAGTCACCACCGACCCATGAGGGAAGGAGTTCGACTCACGTCACATCCGGTCCATACCCCATTATCGACGACACAAGACCTCCTGCCCGCTTTGGAAATACTACTGTCGATCCGAATAGTACAGCTCGTACTGACATTCTGATCGCTCGTCCACTCTGTATTGCTCTGCAGCAACTCGAACCCCTCCTTAGCCAGCCCTTCATGTTTCCCCTCTTTCCCCTCGACGCACTTGGCCACCCCACTCCCTTCCCAATCGATACCTACCGTCTTGGCGCACTTTTTCGCAAAAGCGACTTTACCGATATCGCTCGGAAAGGGGGTTTGATAGTTCATACAACTCAGGATGGCGTAAAAGTCGGTAAGGTTTAGGTGGTGGTGAAGGCAGAGTTGGTGGGCGTTGCCGATACATTCTTGCGTGCCGTGCTTGCATTGTAAGCCAAGTGGGGCGGTCTTGTTCACTCTGTCTTGTCAGAAATGACCATGCACTAGATTGTTGTTGATTGTGAATTGACGTACTGTGCAATGTAACCCATGTTGAGATTCACTTTATCGGTGATCCCCTTTGTCTTGAACACATCGTCAAACACACTCTCGCACAGTCGCTGCATGGAGCTCAGCGTGATTCAGGCGATTCAGATTGTTATACAAGGAGGGATGCTCACAGCATCAGGACACCGAGACATGACATAGAGCGTCACGTTGACTTTCGATCCGCTCGCCTCGATTTCGGTTTCCGGTGGAGCGATGAACGCGAGTTGTTCGGTGTTGACCAATAACGGCGACGCCGCTGACAATGACGACAGAGCTAGTGGGAAAATCGACTTGAGCATATTGTCAGAACGATGTGAGTATGTGAATGAAGTGGATGAACAATCGAAGTCTCCCACTCCAACCCCAAGCAGCACCTTTGAAACCCTGATGTCATCTTGGCATATTCCAGCAAATGTTCCCGACATTCCCGATGATCGTTCTTCCGCCGGATCTTGTGCGTATCTATGTGCATCTGACTATTCTCCGCCAGCATCGCTGCCGCAATGCTGCGCTTGCAGCACGCCTAGAGCTGCCTCACTTGCCACGATGACAAGGCTAGCGAGATGCTTGCTGATGGTGTTGGCGGCTATTTCCTCAAGCGGCTATACTCGTACCTACCGGAGCTTATGGGACCGGACGGGATCAAATTGCATTACGTAATGCTTAGCAATGTTGCGCTGGCGGTGATCTACGAGTATGGCCGTCGGTCATCTTTTCATTCATTATCTTTCGAATCTCGTGTGTACTCATCCCTCGATCCCCATAAGCATAGACATCAGATCGGTAGCATTCTCTCGACTCCATCGCCGGTATCAACGTCCTTCTCGACCTCTGTTCGACTGGTTGTCCTGCCTCACAGCCGATAAGACACATTGGAGCCCGCAAAAGTCGGAAATTCGCGCTGATACGGCCATCCGGGCATCTTCTCGTACCACCCGCCAATCTCACCCTCGTTCCATCGTCTCAGCACGAGCTTCGACCGCCTTCCACGACCATCCTCAGGGGTCTGAGCACCGCTATCATCCCCCCAGGTAGTGTCGAGAAAGCTTGAGTGCTCTACAGCGCCAAACGCGACCTACACTTCGGTCTTCGGGGATAGCCTCGGTCAGCTTGGAAACTTGCCGGAACGACACGTATCACCTTCCGCCGACCGGCTTTGAGATTCCTTACATTCCCTTTATCCTTTGTCTGCGTCTCCTCTTACCCGACAAGCAGGACCTCGGAGTCTACACTGTCAGCTTTACCTCATCGCGCCCCCGGCCGTTCCAGAATTCGACACCATGGACGAGTCTGAGCAATACGACGGGATCCTGGAGGATGACGCGTTGGCGCCGTTGAAGCGAAATCACGCGTGTCTGCAATGCAAGAAACGTAAAGTCAAGTGCGATGCCGTGAGTCAAGTCATACTATACTTCTACGTTCCGGTCGTTGATGATTACAGACGAAACCTACTTGTTCACCCTGTCTTCGATCTCACGCACATGCCGTACGAGCGGCTCAGCGAAACAGCTCAACACCACCTGTCCTGACCTGCACATACGCCGACGGCGATGGCGAGGATGACGACAGCGCGGAGGGAGACAGCGTTGGCGTATCTCGCAAGTCGAGCGGAGACCACAAGAAAGCCGGCCCGAAGAAGGCGCCTTCGTCAGCCAAGGCTGGGATTGTGGGGACGGGAAACGCGGCGAAAGCGAAAGAGAAGAAGTTGGAGGAGGAGCGAGACTTGCTCAAGCTGAAGATTGGTATGACCTTCCAACAAATACCGGGACGACCATCCGCTAATGCTGCCAGCCGAACTCGAGAAGAAACTGTCATCTCAGACCCCAGCGACCAGCACGTCCAGTCTATCGGCGGACAACTCATTCTCCCAACTGCAGACCGGTGCGAACGATTACCGCTTACCCAGCACTCTCGATGGGACCTCGAGCAATCCTTTCATGTCGATCTCGGACCAGATTCCACAACTCAACACTTCGTTCAGCGCTGCTCGAGTCGAAGATGCTTTTGATCAAGCATGGCCTATGAACAGCGGAACAAATAACATGCCTGGCTCCACGAAAAATGTGCCTGGTAACATGGACTTTGACTGGGACATCGGAGGTCTGTTCATGGTTCCTGCCAACTGGCCAATGAACCTACCTTCACCATGTAAGCTGGTCTACTCACAATCACTCTTATCGGCCCAACGCTAACCCTTCTTAGTCCTGCTCGAACACTTGTATGCCTGATAGTCCACGGTGCTTTTAATCATTACTGACTCTCCAGGCTCGAGACCTTCTTCAACTGTGTACCACAACTGCCACGCATGATACACAAAGGCACTCTCCTTACCCGAGTCCGCCTACCTCCGACTCACAAGAACTTCCCACACGCCGCCCTGCTCCACGCCATATGTGCTGTCGCCGCGAGTCATACCGCTTGGGTCAACTCTGTCCTGCCCGAGTCGATCGAGGAAGTCGCCAATCGAGCAATCTCGACCGGCAAGAATATGGAGGAGGTCGAGGATTTCGGTCTGGCCCAAGCTTTCGCAGCGAGGCGAGCGATGGATCAATCAGCCACGTGCTGCGCAATGGGCTCAGGTCAGCTCATGTTTGAGATTGTCCAGGCGGCTGTAAGTCCGAGGGTGATGCTCGAATGCGAAACTATTCTGACGGGTCTAGATCATCTTGTCAGAGGTATTCTTCCTCAAGGGTATGCCACTTCAGGGCTGGCTGATGGCCGGTACCGCCCCTCGACTCATCAAATCGCTCGAATTGGGTAACCGCAATCACGGGTTCAAGCGACCCAAAGATCCTATGCTGCCTCCGCCCAAGAATGCTGTTGAGCGAGAAGAGCGTATCGCGACGGTCTGGATGTCACATATCCAGGATTCGGGTTTCGCGATCAACTCGTACTGGAGTCAATCGATGGATTTCCGCGAGCTCAAGTGCCCTTTGCCTACAAGTACCGACGAGTTCCGAAAGAAGGTGCGCCTATTGGTGCCGCCATGGATCCTGCCATGTAATGGGCTGACAACTGTACAGGACGCAGAATTGATGATGGAGAATCCGCAGTCGGCACATACCCCAGGTGTCTTGACCGAGTGAGTTACTGGCATCCGTCCATAGTCATCTGTGCTGATGAGGACTAGTCACCCCGTGGCCGACACATTCCTCCTAGTGGTCAAGGCCTCACTGCTCATGTCGCGCACGTCCAGGTGGTTGCAGGAATGGCATCAACGAGAGATGCACGAGCACGATGAACTGGCTGGTCTATCCTGGCCTTCGTTCACCGAGCTTATCAATGACATCTACGCTTTCCAGTATGTCTTGTCCCAATTCAATTTAGTATTCTTCACGCTTATCGCACAGACGCTCAATTCCTTCGGCTACAAGAAACGTCTTCAGGATTTTGCACCAGCCTGCTTCAGGCTTCGACTCGAATCTCCTGGTCAGCTACTTATCCCGGATCAGATAACGTAACGCCTAGCTGACACTTCATAGCTCGTGCACATCTTGCCAAACATCGCACTGTGTCTGGTGCACGAGCCATTCGTCGACTGGAGCAACGTCTCCGGCTCCTCGTTGCAGAATGTCCAACGGTCCTACGAAGCGGTCGTCGGTATGCTCCACCTCGTCCCGTCGAACCTGGACGTCTCGCTCGTCATGACCCCTCTTCTCGCCTTGTGAGCTGCTCATTTCGTGGCGTTCGGCCGAAGCGCATCAGCTGACCTTCTAGCTCGCTCTATACGACGGGAAGGATCATTGCCAATTTCATGCAGAAGGCGCTCGACATGCAGAGCTTCGGCTTGGCAGTCCGTTATCGGGCCGATCTGACCGCTGTTCAGAGCTGTGAGTGACATCTCGATCCGTATCCCTCAGAGTATGCTGACTCCTCAGTGCTAGGGCGTTTCGGACAAAAGTATGTCATGCCTTACAACAAAGTAGCAATCAGACTTAAGCTGACCTTACAGACATACACTCGGAGGCGCCATGTCGAGCTACCTCGACACGTACCTCACCAAAGGCAGCAAAGAGCCATGGGAGGAGAAAAAGCAAATCATGAGCGACAGCGTCTGCCTCAACCCCGCCACTACAGACTCGTACCCTATCCTCGAACGTACCGCTCCCGCAGCTTCTTCGGCATCCTATACTTCAGGTATCGATACCCTACCCCACGCTTATCCCGCAAACGCCAACGACTACATGAACAATAACGCCAATGCGGGGTTAACGAGTCAATTCGATATTCTCTCTGCGCTACATACCTCCAATGGCGCAGGCGCCGGGGCGATGGTCACTGACGAACCTCAACAAGCGCACATATCACCTCAATCGAGAGATACGCCCAATTCCTTCTCCCACCCCTCAGGATCCGGAGGGTCGGGGTCCTTCTCTTACAGTGGCTCTTCGAAGACGACACCGGAGAGCGCGACTCTTGTGGATCCGATGCCGACGTATTTCGACATGGACACGAGTCAGTTTATGAATTTCGAAAAGGGGCAGTTTACGGGTTTGGGCAATATGCCATCGGGAACTTACTCGGGGCAATGAGGTAGAGGGGATCGCAGGTTGTCGCATTGGAGGCTTAGAGCTTACTATTCATTATCCGTGGTCGAGGTGAGAGCAGATGGACTGCTCGTGTTGTAATATATGTACATATGAGTGATATGGAACAGGTTCGTACGGGATAACGGAAAGACGTTCTGCGTCCATCGACGAGTGTGGCGTCGGGACCTGACGCTGACGCGTGAACATGACTTGCTGCATTCGTGCGCAGGTCTACACAACTCGCCACGCTCATGCAATACATACAAGCCTGCTGAAAAGGACCGAGTCGGAGAGCTAAGGAAAGACGAAGTGTGAACAATGAAAGTGATAACAAAAGACGGATGAAATGCTGATGGGGGAAGTTGGGGTAGAACGGGCTATGCAACACGAAAACAGACGCCAAGTCAGGTCTGGCAAGCATAGAGGCGGTCATTCGCTAAAAAGGTGATCAGTGGCTGAACAACGCAGTCGTCGAACGAGACTCACTGGGCCGTTGTCTCAACCCCGTCGTTTGCCAGCACCCCGGTTGGATGATCCTCGGACGCGCAACCTCGCCTCGTCACACCTGGAGAAAAGCTTGCGTGCGACCTCATCTGGGAATCTGCTCGAGCCAGTCATCGTCGCTTTGAAGAGATTGTACGTATCGTCGTCCTCCCACCGGTTTGGGGTCCCTTACCGCTCCTGATCCGGCCTCTCGATGATCGTCGCAGGTAGGGTACTTGTAACACGGGTTGAAAATGTGATCAACGCGGTCTTGCTCTGGACTTTTGGTGCTCTGGTTTGCGAACCGGGATGAGCGATCTTCGATGGAGACGCCGATGTGGCCCGACTCGACTTCTCCATAGGTGGTCGAGTTGAATTTGATACCGTGCGCTGCCAAGAGCTCGCTCAGCCTTGCCCTGTGACTTTCGTCAGCTTTCCTGCGGCAGGTGAAGCCTCATGACCCGGTCACACATTGCTCACAGTTTGGAACTTATGGCTGCGCTTTCCGGTTCTGTCTCTTTCTTTGGAGCCTCCCCATCCGAACTGGTCCCTTCGTTGTCGGCACCGCCTTTGAACATGTAGCCACGACTTGCTGCCTCGTCGAATGGGTTGGCGGCGGACATGATGTCTGACTGGAGTGTTGAGTGCGATCATGTCGGTAAGCGTTGGCTGCTTGTTCAATGGCAACAGTAGAGAAAGAGAGGGAGGATGGGAAAACGACCGACTTATGTGAGACTCTGGGCCGGGGCGAGGTCCCTCATCAGGCAGTGCAGACACTGATCCTTTCAACAGCTCGAGGGAGCGCGTCATAGCTCAGACTTGTCGCCGAGGACCTTTGTTGTCGAGTATTCTTTGTTGTCCTTTGTCAGGTCGACTCAGGTCGACAAATTATCGCCGTACAGGCCAAGTCAAGGCGTGAGGGCTTGGCTCTCGGCGAAGCTGCCCTTCCTTCAGCTGTCTTTCAAGGGGTGTGATGTAGATGAGTGCATCGTGGACCAGTTCTCCTTCCCGCCGCTTCATCCCCTCTCCTCCCCTTCCTCACCAACGAAAAGTAAAGCAAGAACGGAGCGTGTAAGAAAGACGAATCGTCATGGTTGAGGATGAGTATATATGACGAGTGGAAGGTGTGGGAAGTAAATGTGGTATGAAGACAGTCAATATGTACAAAAGCAATGTCGGGATTCTCGATCGACGAATGAGGTTGGGCAATCGTCTTCGCTAGTCAGAAGATCAGTGACCGGAACTTCACGTGATAGACAGACAGTCAGGACTCACTAGACAGCTCATTCAAGTTCTTCAACACGACGTGGGGGCCGCCCATCATCACTGAAAGGTTGCGAGAAGCGACATCCAGCAGTCGAGGTCATGGGCATTCCGGCGGTAGATGTTTCGCGGATCATCCCGTAGAAAGCGAGCTTGGAAAGAGTTGATTTCTTAGGCCAGGCTAACACCTTCTGTCCAAATTGACCGAGTCGACGAGGGTCGTGCATCCACCTCATATCGGTCTCTGGGAATGCGGAATGGACCTCACACGAGCCAAAGGGCTGGCTACAAGACTCGAAAAGATGTCTGGCGGCCTGAACACCTTCAGACAGCTCCTTTTGACCTGCGGGCGTCTGAGCCCTGTACAACAGTTCTTCGACCTCATGCGGCTCGAACCTCTTGGCAGATGCCCTTTGCGTCCCCTCTGCCCTATGAACTCTCTTAGCCCCATCCTCATTTCGTCTTTTGGTTATGACGAGACGTTCGATGACGCTAGACTCACGAGGAAGGGTCACAGGTCGGAAAGCCGGCACTTCCCCCTGCGCCAGACGTCGTGTAGTAAGCGTCTAAGGATTGTTCTTCCGCTTCGAAGTCGGTCGGCTCGTCCGGGTGGGTGTCTGCACAGTTCATGGCCGCAAAGAGCGACTCCAAATCGGCCATTGGTTGCTGAGACATGATTGATGACCCGGCTCTCGAGATTTCCAAGAATGTTCTTTGTTTGTTGAGTAATGGTATCAAGAGAAGGATGGGAAGACAGTCAGCTTGATACTGTATGACCTGCTCCGCAACACTCGGACATCCTTCCATCAGCTCGAAAAAGTGTGTCAGAGCTGAAATCCTTCGTGGAACCTTTGTCGTCCTTTGTCAGTCCCCGTGCAGACCGAGTGTTTCTGCTCAGTTTCCTCAGCTCTCGCCCCATTTACAGCCTCCCTTTATCGGTGTTCGGGCATTGTACTCGTACAGTACTGGTAAATCAATCTCCTCAGGAATCGCCCCCGAAGCTCTTTAGGAAGGCGTCGAAATCAAGTTCGTCCTCCATCCCTCCACGCATTATATCCCAGAAATTGTCACCTCCATACACGCCGTCCATTCGTAATTCCCCTTGCGAGGCCTGACCTAGGTCATTCTGGATTTCCGGACTGAGATCCGGCATCGGCGTGGGCCAAAGCGATTGCTGATTGTGATTGACGTCTGGTTGCTTGACAGGTTGAGAAGCGGGAAAATTGAATCCTGGTACATGTTGCGTGCCCGCTTGCGATGACGCTTGGGCATTTGCGTTCAGATGCTGAATCTTGCGATAGAGATCGACGTCGAAATCGCCCGATTCGGGCACTTCGTACGAGGTTTGTGCTGCGCCCGAACTTGTTGATCCGGAGGAGGACGATTCCGTACTGGCTTTCGAAGGAAGGGCGGCAAACGAGCTTCCGCCCAAAGTGGTTTGCGAGATGATCTCAGGGATAGACCTGAACGTCAGCGGACCCGAGCCCTTGACGAGCATGTGATGCACATAGCACGTACTTTGGTGGCCAAAAACGTAACGCCGATTGGAGCCCTTCATTCTCCAGGTGGGACTCGCGGTCGCGCTGGGCCTTGATGTTCGGATTGATAGGGGGTGGGTTGGAGTCGAAGAATGCCAGAAGCTCTTGAGGCGGCGACATGCGTTCCATTGCTAGGTGAACATGCTCGAGAACGTCCGTCACGTCGGACCAAGCTGTTCGTCAGCACGACCTCTCGTTGGGATTCGCAAAGAGCCAAAGAGCAAGCATACCCCAGCCCTATAATCCGGTCAGCTATCGAATGAAACGCAATGTCGATCGAGTGAGGACCCACTATCTGGTACAGCGCATCGGTACAGATACCAACTTGTCTCTGCTTTTCCGGCCATGTCCAACCAGCTCCGCCGAGCTGAAGGTCCATTCAGCAAACAGTGTACAATCCACTCAGGGCGAGACTCACCGTATGAGTGGGGTAGCCCTGTTCGTTAGTCGGCACCTCCGCTAGGAATTGGGCCGAAGCGATGAGAACTCGGATCATGATCGATGCCGCTACTCGATCAGTCCTCGCCCGCCCACCGGTCGATCATGCTCACATTGGATGATACCCGTCGGAAGGATGTCCTAAAACTCATGAGCTTCCCGCTGATCGCGGTGTCGGGGCTGGACGTACCCTGAACATGGCACTTTGTGACCGGCAGTTGTAGAGAAGCACATCGACCGACTGCCCGTGCAGCCGGTCCAGCATGGCCAAGTCGACCGCTCGTTGATTCTTCGCGCGGTCTTCTGATTCTGGCTCGATGACGTATGATTGATAGAGTAGCTTGCGAAACTCTTGGTGATTCCGAATCGACTCGTGGATCACAAGTAAGAAAAAGGGACAGCAAAGGCGCATGTTGGCTGAACACAGGTCAGTACGAGTCATCGACGGTGGTGATCAGGTTGGGAGCTGACTGATATACTGCTCGTCAGCTATGCCTTCAAGCTATGGGACTCACGTTCAACGGCGAGAAACCCAATATGCCTGGCTCGCAAGCCGATAAGAGATCGACGACCGATCCATTGAGCTCGGTCATGATGGATCGCTAATCCTCAGCCTTCTGCTGATCATGAGTGGAGTGAGGACGCACAATCTCTCCCCAACATTGTTGCACGGCCGCGCAGAGCTCCGAGACGGTGATGCTACCCTTCTTGCCGTTGTGCGTGGTGATCTTCTGAGAGACTGCACGACCAGCCATGACCAGCCGATGCCACATCCTATCAGTGTCAGCCAGTCAGGTCTCAGATTGCGTCTTAGGGTAGGAGCGCACTTCATGAAGAACTTTAAGATCAGCACCATTTCTGTACGGTACTGAGCGGGACTCACAGTCAAGACCTTCATCGTCGAGTTGGGGAGGCTTTCCATGACCTCGTCGATCCATGCTCTGCCTGCATCAAGCTCTTCTATTGGGCTGTACCATCAGCGTGCGTTACGGACAAGAGCTGTGGATCACATACAGCTTGGGCGGTTGTCCAGTGGCAGCGGACCAGCAGGCATCGCCGACAGCTGCGGTCCAAAAGAGGCGTCTGCTCATGGTCAGCCCCGATTCAGCTCCAGTGAGCGCATGTGAAAATGTCGTGGCTGACCTCTGTTTCATCCGCATCTGGATCGCATCGAGACTCGTATCGTCTGAAGTCAGGATTGGATCTCCACTCGTCCAGAATAGCTGGAGTAGCTTCATTTGCTCGATGATGGTAGAGTGAACTAGCATATCTGATACGTATCGCGTCAGCGTGGACTGTCCACCCGGGACCGGGCATTGAGGACTCACTCTGTATCCACTGATCCTTCACCCTGCTGCCCTGATCGCTCATGTGCATGAGCTGATTATACAGTGACAACGCCTGCAGTCCCGTGATGCTAGGCCGACGCATGATACCGTTCGTATCGATGATTCGGCCCGCTCTGTCGAGAAGTGCATTACACACCGGTAGCCTCGCTTTACCCCAATGCGCTCGAGCCTGGTTACCGGGTAAAAATTGACCGTCGGCTTTGATGACTTTCGGAGCGGTATGTGCTTTCTGATACGGAAGACCGAGGACTGCTGGATTATCGGAATATCGTGCTGCCCACGCTTCGATGACGGCGCACAGGACTTCTTGAGCGGGATTCATTCTGTCTGAACGACGGCCGCAGGCTTCCCATTCCATGTAGAACGCTTCGGGCGACAGGACCTGGGTTCGATCAGCACTGCCGCTCGATGCAGAGCCGTGGTAAGACTGACAGGTAGGGAGAAGTGCACGGCTTGAAAGTAGACAGTAACGAGGTGTCGACTAAGCTCTATACCGATTGCTCGATCGGCTAGGGTCTCCTGAACCTGCTCTTTCCTACCCCACGCTACAAGACTGCGTTCCCGCTCCTCTGGCGTTTGCCAGATATGCCACGGATCCCTATCCCACTTGTCGACTCTTCCGTCGAGCGATGCGGGCGTGCTGACACCGGACTCTGAGACACGTAGTCGCTTGCCCGTACTTGAGCCAGTATACCGGATCATTTGGTCGGACCGGTCGGAGGCGGGATCGCCTCGCTGATACCCCGAAGGCCAGCTTGATGTATTCGAACACTCCTCGTCCGACGGTTTGACAGACGTTCCGCCAACGGGAAGGATAGGTTGGACCTGATTGGTCTCAATGTCGAGTCGGCCAAGAGCAGGTAAGAGGGTATTGGGATGGGGAGTATGGGCCGTCATGTCGTAATCAGAAGTATTCGAGGGCTGCGGCGTGGGAGGTCGCAGTGATCTTGAGGCTATGATCTGTGGTGTATGTACGGAAAGATGGCGCCATAGTTGAGTCGCTTCGTACTGTACAGGCTCGCGAGAAGCGGGAGACATCATGTCGCACTCCATGACATATGGCTGGTCAGGTCGCTGCGGTATGGGACCAAGCTCCGAGCTGTCAGGTTGGACTTGAGCCAGAAACGCCGAGAGAAAGGCCTCGTCGTCAGGAGCGAGTGGGACTGGCGGCGGATCAGGTACCGTCGGCCCGCTGGCGAAGGCAGGTTTGGTGGTGCCATTCGTAGTAGTAGTAGCAGCGCCATTGCCGTTCTGTGGGCCGGTCCAAGAAGGATGTGCCAGTTGGTGGCCGCCTACGTCGAAGTATGGGGGAGCTCCTGCAGCTATCGAGGGCCCAGTATCCGGTATAGGTAAGGTCGATGGTCCAGCTTCCGAAAGTGTTGGCTGTTCCAGCAAGGAGTCTCCACCGAAGCGCTTCCTCGCTTCCTCTATCCGCTTTCCACCCTTATTCGGCCTAATGGGATTCAAGATTCCCTCGGTCGAGCATTGTAGGCCCTTGTTCCGACAGTTTGAGCATCCTACCCCAGGATTACGCCGGACGAGGACATGTGCCGGCTCGTCTTCAGATGAAGGGGACCCCGAAAGGAGCGACAGAAGATCGCACTTGACTCGACGGAGCTTGCACGAATCGCACGCGACGTTCTGTTCTATCTCAGATCAGCGATTTCCCGGTCTTCTTGGAGTGCATGAGACTCACTCCGTTTCTTCTTATCTGGTGGAGCATCGGTCATCTTGACGGAATCCCGGACATACCGGGTTGCCGACCGGACTGCTCGTCCTTATCTCTGTGCTTTTGGTGGGCGGACCGGAAAAGGGGATGGAGGTCTCGAGGCTCGAGGAGAATTACCAGATACTGAGCCTGGGCGCCTTGTGACGAAGTCTGACTGCCTGTCGAGGATCTCGATGACTCGAAAGATGCTTCAAGCTGTGAGATTTGCTGTTGAGTGAGCCGGACATCCCGGCGATCACTGTAGCGGTTCTGTTAAACCCCGCTTAATCCTGTGCCGGAGCGCGGCGATCGCCGCTATCAACAAGTGATGATGACGATCTTCTGTCCTTGGCAACAGCAACAACCGCAGCAGCGGCGAATATCCCCTTCTTTTACTGCTGTCCACTGCATCGCATTCGACACCCAGAACGACTCGAAACAGGACAGAGATTGTCAACTACCGTCTGTGACATTGTGACCAAGCGCCGGGTAGGACAAGAGAAGGTTTTCGACCCGCCGCGCGACATCGAGTCCGTCTTTAGGTAGAAAGTGCGTATTCTTCGAGTCTTGGGGAGCAACCTATGCTGATGACGCAGTGTGTATCCCATTGATCTGTGAGCGCAATATTAGACGAATATACCCCGTGTGCTGACTGGGCGCAGGTGGATTTCCCACAAAGGTCTGTCGATCGCGTGACCTGACCGACGACATCCGAAGCTGACGGTGCAGGTCAAGCAGGATGGAGATGCAGGACGAATGTGCCCGAGGTGTAACAATCGTGAGCCGATCCTCTCAAGCTTTTATATGAGCCGAGATTGACAAGTCAGCGGCGGTGATGGCAGCTGCGAGTAGAACATGTAGGCGGGATACTTCGGTGCTCAAGTCGCAAGCTAAAGAGAAACAGGGTTCGAATTCTTCTGGATCCCTCTCGTACCATTCACCAAGAGCCATATCTGGATCTGTGGTATCTGTCGTGAGTCATTTGAGCGCGAGGCTTCCAAGCGCTTTCAGTCGGGAGCCTGGACGAGGCCAACGCGCTGACCTGTGTAGAATGGGAGATGAAGCAGGGCGATGGACCGGACCCGCAACCACCACAGGGATGGAACCAACGTCCGCCTCCTCAAGGTGCTCACGGTGGGTGGAGATGAGCAAGAGAGTCCTTGAAGGCCGGCGGAACATGAGCCTGGAAGTGGACGAATGCCCGAGAAGAGAATATTATCGGATCAGATTCAAGTGCAGTTGTAGGACGAAGAGCGTATGGAGTATGGAGTCAGCAGGTATGGCTACGCGCAAGAGTACGTCCATATCGATATCGCAGGTATGCAAGTCTTGCCAGTCTCTGTCTCTCATCCCACAACCGAAGGCGAAGAGCGATTTGGTCGGAAAGTTTGGATTTGAGGGGTCCTTTGGGTTGTGTTGACTGAAACGCTTACTTTTGCTTTTCAAGTTCATCTCTCTCATCATCATCTCGACTCATTGCGAGTGACAATCCATTGCCTTGCTCATCTGTCTTGTCAACATCGTCTTCCGCGACCTCTCTTCAGCATCCGAAGGAGCTGGACCCCTTACCCCATTCATCGATCAATCCGTTTCACTCAACGCCAAAGGACCCCTTCGACCACCACTCGACCTTTCGATACGACACTTTCATAGCCCGGTATGCGACACAAGCGGAAGTAGCCATCAAGGACAGAGATAGAAAGGACGAGTGAGGGACGTGATTCAGGTAAGTAACCTCTCTTCACCTGGGTCGACAGGTTCACGTCGCTTCCTTCGTTGTCCGCATGCGGTTGGAGATAAAAGGTCTACCTTAGGCTCATGTCCTGTCCTGTCATGTCAAGTGTCATGAGCACCTCGACGAGCGTCAATGTACTTCGCTTCATCACTGATCTCACAGTTTTCATCGTTGAACCGCCAGGTCTCGGCTCGCCATGCTCTTACCACTACTTGCCTTCTTGCCGTTGGCCGTAGCTGGTCCTGAGGAAGACGCAGCCCGACTCGGGCAGTACTACACCAACATCGCCATTTACCGTTCGGGAAGTGGGAACAACGTAGTGACAGTCGGTGTTGGCGAGCCGGCCCAAGAAGTCAATTTGACTCTATGTAAGCTGCGACTCCTCTGTAGCAAGCCAACAATTCAAGCTGACGAAATAGCGACCAACGTCGACTTCGTCCTTGTCGCCTCTGGCGAGTGCGATAGTTGTGTTTCTGACGCCGAGCGGTGAGTCCTGCCTTGCTTGTGTGGTCTAGAAAGACGAGCTGACTAGAGGAGATACCGCCCGGACGACTCGAGGACGATCACCACTTCCCAGCGAGCGTTGTCTGCCAGTGTCATCTACCCCACATCTGACGGTGCGGTCGACGAGCTCACGCTGAACGGCAATTTCGTCACTGAGCGTCTCACCGATCCGAGGGAGGATTCGTACGACCGGGTAGTTGGAGTCATTGATGAAATCGATGAGATCACAGAAGTCGGTCAATCAGGACGACCAGCTACACTTCCAGATGGTGTTTCGGGCTTCTTCGGACTGGGCGTATATCAGGTGCGCATCAAGTCAATGGCCATGAAAGGAGAGGAGGGAAAGCGGTGCTGATACGAATTTTCAGGAGCAGAAACAATGGTCAATCATGCCTAGCCTTATGCAAGTGAACGGCAGGGGTGCTCCGGCGGGCGTGACGAGCTATACTGTCGGAATCGACATGGCACCTTATAGCCGCGACTTGAGTGTACAGGCTGGCAACCTTCACTTCGGAGGTGTCCCAGTAGGTGCTTATACTGGCAACTTGTGGGTCACGTCTCTCGCGGTCCTCGCGGTGCGGGTTTGACGAATGCAGTAACTGGATGGACGCGAATACTACTGCTGCCGGAAGCTGGGGCGTCACCGTGAACAGGGTCCGAGTCGAAGGCAATGTCCTCGACACCGAGCGGTACTATGTGAGCTTCCTCTGATGAAGCTGTCAATGGCCTTCAGCTGACAGCGCAGGGTTCGCTCGATCCGGGCTTTGACTCCATCTACGTCCCCAGCCAGCTAGCGGAGGAGATCTTTTCAGGCGTGAACGCCGCCACGAGAGATGGAACGGATTCGACGAGATGGGTACGTGCTCTCCATGATATGGTGATGGGGGATATGCTTATGACAGAATGTCCCCTGCGACGCGACCATCTCGATGACCGTCACGATAGCCAATAGGGAATACAGGGTCGACTCTTCTCAGCTTGTGCAGCAACGCGGTGCCAGCCCGAGCTCGTGCTGGAGCTCGATTGTCGCTTGGCAACAAGGCAGTCTACCCGACACTCGTGGTGAGATCCGATTGGGGACACCCTTTCTCTCTGGGGTATACGCGTGCGTCGAGTGCCGCCGTGGTGCGTGTTGCGAAGCTGACCGACAGCGCCATCTACTATGCCGACCGACAACAACTGGTCGGTCTTGCTGGCAAGCCCGAGTCGGTCAATGATGAGAATCTTTACTCGAGAGATAGAGGAGAGGCCAATGGGCGTCTAGCTGGGATCCGTGAGTGTAGCTTGATTCTGGAGGCGTCTCCTGATATTGTGGCGGCTGACAAGCATGACAGTCATTGGTTCCCTTCTTGCCGGCTTGATCGTCTTGCTCCTGCTCTGTTACGGCCGGAACCGAAATTCGTTCCAGTCAATCTGGTACCGAGCCGTGCGCCGACAGCATCGAGCGCAAGTCAACGCCCTAGTCCGCGCCGCGACTATCCCACCTCCGATTATTGGGGCGGGAGGAGTCGTGGTTCCGCCTCCGATGCCTCCGCACGGACCGATGATGGCTGGTGTAGGACCAATGGGACCTATGGGTCCTATGGGTCCGGCCTACATGCCCGTCCCGCCTTCGCAGCAAATGGGGTACGGGGGATGGCAAGCTCCGCCGATGTATCAGCCTCCAATGCAGCCACCCCAGCCCCAACAGCAAGGACCATACGCCGGACAGCATCAGCAAACGGGCGGTCAAGCTCCTTTACCTTACAATGCCGTCCCTCCCTCATCAGTCCAACATCAACCTCAAGGCTTCTACTCCCCTCGACATCAATCCCTACCTGCTCAATTACCACAAGCTCCTCATCGATCTCCTAACCCACCTCGATATTCTTCACCTCCACTCGCTTTCGTCCCGCAACATCCGCCCGAGATGACCCAAACGCAACAGTCCGGTAACGGTAACTTCGCAACGATGCCAGTCGGTATCGGGCGTAGTCAATCGGCTCGTCATCCAAGTTCTAGTCCTGGTAAAGTCCATTTCGGTACCCAGCCCGCAGGGGGACGAGCGGTCTACGCAGAAGGAGAACCAAGTATAGTCCAGCGTGATCGAATGAAAGTGGAAGAGGAGCGGCGGTTGGATGAAGCGTTAGCAAGAGGACGCGACGCTCAATACCAACAACCACCACATCAACCCCATCAGCCTCCTCACGGAGGGAGGTTCAGTAAAAACAGTCAAAGGCTCTATCAACCTCATCATTCACCTACCCCCTCCGAGAAGAAACGGTGGTGGAGGAATTCCCGGAACTTAGACCCGTCCTATACGGCTGTTCAGACTCAAGACTCGGGGGCGCCACCTACTGGTCAGACTAGTGAGGCTAAGAGTATCTTTAGTAATAGGGGTTGGAAGAGGTGGACGAGGCATGAACGAGAAGCCGATAGACGTGCGAGTAGGATGGGCGGTGGGCAGTGGTATCAGTAATGCTCTGTAGGGTGTGTGTCAGGACACTGCAGAGGGACAGATAGACTGCACAGAGTGTCGAGCGGTAAGCATGCATTATGCGAGTTTCTAGAAGAGCAGTAACGAGTACGAGTACTGTACGATTTTGACAACGTGATTATGTGATTTTCGACGGTGAAGATATGGACAAGAAGGGGGAAGGCCACCCAACACAAGAATGATGATACAGAGCAGAAGGTAGGCAAGAAGATCAATTGAAGCTCGAGGCGACGGAACGAGCTCTCCGACCAGCCCTCGGTGCGCCGGGCTTTGAAGGCGATCCTACACTACCCGGTGTGGAAGGTGCGATATTGTCCTCTTTCAATGGCGATAATGGCATATCAACTTTTGTCGGTGATGCCCTTTCCGACTTGATCGACGTTCCAACTTCACCTTGAGATTGGGCGTCAAAGTCTGTATCGGTATCGTTCTGCCACTCAAGATCGGCTTGGGCATAACTGATCCTCCGATCCAGCCCGCCCAATCCACTAGGGTCGACAGAGAGTGGTGTATCTGGGAAAGCGGATGCCGAGACGTATCGCGACGTCAGGACCGGGTTGGACGTCGAAGATACCCTGACGGAGGGATCGGTGGGATCGGAGGGGTCGGTCATTGTGTTGATCATGTTATGGGAGAAATGGGATTGACGAGGTGTAATGTCTCTCGGATCAGGAGACATTGGCTGTTGAACCGATAAGAAGGGACCTGATTGGAATGAAGGTGAAGGGTCGGGGACGGATTGTTCGGTGAGATAAGGCATGTTGAGGTATCCAGCAGAGTAGTCGACATTGGGTTGGAGTTGATCAGGCATGAAGCCTTCGTTGGGGAAATCGAATGGCGTCATGCCGATCTCCGGGACGAGTTGGACCGCCATCGCGTGCGACAGGTCGAGGTTGTCAAAGAATTGTTCTTGCGTATCGCCTGATCTCGTAAGCACTGACACCGGGACCATGAGCGAAGGGAGGAAAGTGGCCTACCGGACAGGTTTGCCCAATCTGAAGCGGCGGCTTCTGGATCATGAGGCCATGCGGCGCTCGCTTCTCCGGCAGTATCTTCCATCTCCTCCATGACCACCCATTGCTGGATGAGCTGATCTTCCGTACTTTGTCCGCCAGCATCGTACATCGGGTACAAAGTATCCAGCCCGCCACCAACTGAGTCAGGTATCGACTGAGGCTCAAATACCACTGGTTGGGCGTAGACTGGTCCCAGACCAGTCATGTCGGCGTAGAAAGGCTGACCGGGCTGCACGTACTGCTGCTGCTGCTGCTGCTGCTGCTGTTGCGGCTGCTGCGGCACTGACTGATGGGCGTACTGTCCGTACAGGCTTGGATCGATTGGCGCGTGTACCTGAGGTACGCCTTGACCCGGGAAAGCGTGGATCGGAGGTTGATTTGGTGTTGAGGCGTCCGGGAATTGAGGAGTGTGTTGCTTGCTCGGCGAGTTCTGTCGACTCTGCAATCTGCTTTGCTCGGCTGATGAAGAGGCGTAAGGCACTTGATAAGGGCCATGATCGACGGCCGCATTTGGCTGGTATCCGATCAAGAAGGGGAACGGTTGGGCTTCGTACAGTTGGCCCGGGTCGACTCCTGTGCAAGTCAGCTATGCATCGGTTTTGGAATCTCAGAGCGGTTGAACATACTGTTCGACGGACCAGCTGATCTCCGGCTCTTCTGCGGACTGCCAAAGGGTTGATGCTGCAGTGCTTGGCTCGATCTCGACCGACTCAGACCATGCCGAGTTTCAAAGTTGTAGGGCGCCGTTGAAGGCCGGCTACGTGGTTTCTGGGGACCTGTAGAGTCAGCGATAGATTCGTGTGCCGGGCAAAGGGCGTCATTAACCTCGCTCGGAACGGGTGGCGGCTCGTCGAACCTCCTTTTCCCGCTGCTTTTCTTGCTTTTGGACTTCCTTCTCTTTCTCCTTCTCCATGCCTTTCAGCTCCTTGATTCGCATCTTGTCCGCGCGTCGCATTGGCTGATACTTATAATCGGGGTACTTTTCGGCGTGCTGACCCGTCAGCGCCGTACTCACGGCAATCAGCAAAGGCGACTTACCTCCTGCTTTCTTTGCTCGCTGAGCTGCTCATACTTGGAGCGGACCTCGGCGCTCTCCCGTTTCCAAAGCATACTGATCATCTTACTGATATGCGCCTGTGGCAAACCTCGACCGGTCTTGCCTCGGCCCAAACTTAGCAGGCCTTCGGTAGGTTCCTTGGCACCCTTTTTGGCTTTTCGTTTCTTCGTCTTCGGCTTGGCTTGATCATCATCCGTCGCAGATACCGAGGTAGCAGGCGTGGTTTGTTGTCGGCGCTCGAGACCACTTTCGTCGCCCGAGCTCGCACTGGCTGACGAAGCCGAATAGCCAGATTCGCGCATCACCTCTTCAAGACCTTTGATCTTCCGACCGGCACTGATGTCTTTCAGCCTGTCGGACCGGTACAGGATCCAAGCGTTCGCGGGACGGGGGATGTTGACGCTATCGATATTGACGTTCTTCGGTGATTTGGCCGAGGGCGTGGCCTTGGTCGAAGGTTTGCCCGTATCGAGGTCCAGATCTAGGTCGACGGCGAAAGATAGCGATTCGAAATCCGTCTCGCCCTCTGCTTCCGCCTCGGTGTCGGACTGGAACGGCTTCGAGGAATGGCTGGATTGTTGTGACAACGAGTAAGACATGGGCTGGGAGGGAAAGTAGCCATTCGTCGGGAATGATCCGGGGTACGAGCTGAACTGCGATGGTGAGGCTGCATCCATAGACGAAGGGTAGACTAATGGCGAAGCCATCAAACCGGGAGTGGCAGATCCGAATGATTGACCAGGCGTGTAGGATTGAGGAGGGGGCATGAGGTTGGCGGGCGACATTGATTGAGGCATCATGTGATCGTACATCCCTGGTTGGGGATACACCATGGGCGATGGCGTAGGACGAGTAGACTTGCGTGTGGTTCGAGGACTCCTTCCGGATGAGATGGGCGGTGTGGCAGGTGACTGCAAGGGCAGAGCGCCGTGCGATCCACCTTCGGGCGGTGTGAGGGGACCGCTGGAGTGGAGAGGCGAGACGCTGTGTTGCGACATGGTCGATCCGGATTGCGCAGAGCTGTGACTTGTAGCCAGCATTATGCGGGGTAGTACAGGTGATGGGTATAGGTAGGTATAGGGAACAATAGGTGAAGATGGTTGTGTGTCGGGGGTGTTATGCTCGAATGTAGAAGTTGATTCAACGTTCGTCGCTTGGCCCAAGGCCTGTGAAGGTGACACCTGGCGAGTCTTCGACTCTGAGCGAAAAAGTTCTCTGACTTGCGACGGTCCAGCTCCTGCGAGGTATGACGATGGCGCCCGGTATGTGACTAGTACCCCTTGGGTCGATGGTGTCGAGAACAATAAGAGATGGTACAAGGTGATGCTTGATGCTGGTCGGGTCAGCTCGGTGACCAGGATAAGGGTAGAGAGAAAAGAGGGATGAGGGACAACATGTGTGTGTGTGTGTGTGTGTGTGTGTGTTGCTTTCAGGCGCAAGAGCCACAGACGCGATGCACACACGCTGTCCTCTCTCTTTTTCTGAAACAGCCACTCACCACTCTCTCACTTGACCGAAAGACCAAAGACAATAAGATCCCACTCTATCCTTCTAGTCGAAACACAAAAAGACCATCTCAAAGTATCTCGCTGCACATGCTCCTCCTGACACCGCTTCAATCAGCTGCCAAATGAACTTTTGGACCCCCCTTCTCACGTTTGCCCCCTCCCCTCCTCCTCTTTCATGATCTTCGTCAGCGTACAGGCAGGCACCGTGCCCACCCAATGTCCGGCCAATCCGAGACCGATGGGCATTACACCACTCTGGCCAGCCCAGGCGCCCTTGCTCCGATTTAGGTATATGATCTTGGCGCATCGACGAGAAGATAATGAGTTGATAACCCCGAGAATGAATTAAGTTTGCCTATCGTATCGTTTGTGGGCGCCTCTTTTCCATCAATTCAGAAGCGTGTTGCTGTAAAGAAGGCTAGTAATGATCATCGAAGGTTCAGACCGGCACCTGATACCGGTAACTCGGGCGGTTAACGGGTCATCCCTGCTCGTTGGCTTACTTTTCGCTTACTGCAGGGATTTTCGAGACCACCCTTTTTATTTTCCGACGGTACTGTAACTTATGGTACGGTCCTCAATATAGTAGGTTACCAGTAATGACCCGCCCGTCTCCGTCGGCGTCTTGAGTTGCTTGACAGGTGAGGATAGCAAGAAGACATTGTGGGCGACCAGCCGCTGTCGCGCTCGTGTCGTTGACCGCGTCTGTCTGGGTGACCTCCGGATCAGTCAGATCAATTTAACAGCAACCACACCAGTAGTGCTACCACTGGCTGTAAGCAAGGCATCACGGCTCCCACAGGAATTTTTTCTAGGATTGCTCTTCCCGTTCGTCAACGCTATGGTAGAGGACTCATCTTGTGGAGCTTACCATTAGTCAGGAGCCGGGGGCGTTCCGGCTCGGGCGCCTTCAAGTCATCGGAAGATCGACAAAGTCGCACCGAAGTGGCGCAGATGTGGGCAGTGACGAATAAAGTTTGGTCTATTTGCTTACCGCAATAGCGCCCTCATCTCTGTTTACCGAGCGCCATAGTAGGCTGCCTTCATATGGAAAGATGAAGGACGACAAGGGGCTGTAGAGTAGTCTATTGACCGAACCGAGACATCTATTCCGGTGGAACGGAAATGTGGCGTAATTATCTTGTCAGGGCTGGTCGATCCGCAGATAAAACATGTTACGTTTCAAGAACAAAAAGAACAACATTCTCAGTGATTTCGCACGAGGCAGGTGGTCATCGCTTCCGTTGGAGCTTTTTTCACAGTCGTTCCAACGGAATCAAGCACAGCGTGACCGAGTGTGAGCCAGGTTATCGGTCATTTGACACAGGCCATCTGCATGCCAGATACTCCGGGGTCATCGCAACTCTTTTCGGTTGTTGACCGTAGATTCAATGTGGGGGCGGCGTTCGCTCTTTGTTGAGACATCGAACATTGGCAGCGGGACTTGGCGACAAAGGTCTCTGAATATTAGGCACCAGCGGAAATGGCCTCGATGTAGGCGCCTGATGTCTCTTCAGCCACGTGCGCAGGCACGCTTGCAAGATTTCAGAGCTCGGTGATGCGAGCCTTCAGAGCAACTACAGATAATCTACTCATACGGCCAGTAGCAGTCATGTCAGCGACACCGCAGGACAGCCTGCTAGAGTGCGTCCACCACATTGAAATCTCATCACCTGCTGACGATTTAACAGCTCCGATGTCTCGTTCGCATCGCCTCCCTTCTCCACCTTGCTCGATGCCCGTCTACTCCGAGCGCTGGCCGACTTGAAATTTGCCCATCCTACGTTGGTACAGGCGAAAGCGATACCTCTTCTCCTGGAGGGCAAGGATGTGCTGGCAAGAGCGAGGACTGGAAGTGGAAAGACTGGCGCTTATGCCATCCCCGCCATCCAGAAAGTCCTGGACGCTAAGGTGGTGAGTAGTCCCGTCCTGCAAGAGCAGCTATAGGCTGATATCGGAAGGCCGTCGGACTTGCGTCGCCGGAGTATCAGAAAACAAGAGCCGTGATGCTCGTGCCTACCAGAGAGCTCGCTATGCAGGTACAAGGGTTCATCAAAGCCCTCACGGCGTATTGCGAGGATACAATAACATGCGTCAACGTGGCTTCCGGCGGTTCTTCCGTCTCGAGGTCAGTCCCTTTCAAGAAAGAGATGGGGATCCTGTCGTTAGCTGATTCGTCAGACTCCTCAGATCCGAAGCGCCTGACGTGATCGTTTCGACACCTACCAAGCTGCTCGCCCTATTGGAAGCCAAGACAATCGATCTCGCCCACTTGTGTTTTCTGGCCATCGACGAGGCCGACTTGCTACTGTCGTACGGCCATAAAGACGATTTGACACGATTGATGGATCCGTCCGCAGGACTTGTGCCAAGATTGGGTGTACAAGGATGTCTGATGAGTGCGACCTTGAGCGAGGATGTTGAGGGTGTAAAAGGGTTGGTTCTCTGGAATCCGGTATGTCCAGCATAATCATCATCTCTACAGCATCATGAGTCACGCTGAGAATTTCCAGGCTGTTCTCACGCTGTCCGAGCCGACCGCTACCAGTCTCCTATCGCAATACTACTCGCACACGACCGAACGGGACAAGTTCCTGTACATCTACGTCCTGCTCAAACTCAAGCTCATCCGGGGCAAATCAATCGTCTTCGTCAACGATGTTGAGAGGGGATACCGGGTCAAGCTGTTCCTCGAGCAGTTTGGCATCAAGTGCTGTGTCGTCAACTCGGAATTACCGCTCAGCAGTCGATACCACGTCGTGGAGGAGTTCAACCGAGGAGTCTACGATGTCGTGGTGGCCAGTGATGAGGGACTGGGCGGAGAACCGGAAGCTGAGCCTGAGACAAAGGAAGAAGAGCAAGGTGAAGATGATGAGGCGGAGGCAGAAGATACGGACGAGGAGGATGAGGAGGAGGAACCAAAAGCCGGACCATCCAAGCGGAAAGCGCCCGTTCAACCGCCTAAACGAAAACGCCGCCGTGGTGATCCCTCATCGTCCCTCGCTCGCGGTATCGACTTCACATCAGCCTCGACAGTCATCAACTTTGACCTACCCCAATCGACTACATCATACATGCACCGAGTCGGACGGACCGCCCGAGCAGGCCATTCAGGCCTTGCCCTTTCTTTCGTCGTACCCAAGAAGGACTGGCGTAAAGACCCGACGACGTCGCTGAAATCGGCCAAAGAGGATGAAGAGGTTTTTGCGCGTATACAGAAACGAGTGAAAGAGGAAGGAGCAGGGTCGGAGATCAAGGAATGGGATTTCGGGGGTAGGCAGAAGGAGATTGATGGGTTCAGGTACAGGATGGAAGATGCGCTGAGGAGTGTGACGAGTAAGCGAGTAGCGGATGCGAGGAGGGAGGAAGTCAGGCGGGAGTTGCTCAATAGCGAGAAGCTAAAGGTGCGTCTAGCCTCTGTTTGAAGGCGGGGAGATACTGATACATGGCGTAGGCACATTTCGCTGCGAACCCTCTCGACTTGTCATACCTCCGGCACGATGCTCCCCTCCACCCCGCTCGAGTCCAACCTCATCTCAAGCATGTGCCCGAATATCTCATGCCGAAGATCGGTGGCATTCCCCGCCCTCAAGCAGGAGACGTAGGCGATCACGCGAACATCGGGTTCAGGCGAGGCGGCGGGCGGGGGCGCGGGGGCGCAAGGGGCAGAGGAAGGGGAAGGGGCGGGAAGAAGGTCGACCCGCTCAAATTCAAGGGATGAGCGTTACTGCTGTACTCTTCCGTATGTATGCATACTTTTAGCCGTATGCTGAAGTGCTCGGGCCACCGTTCAGCAAGACTATGTAAGCTGCGATCACGGCTAGGAGGCTGAAGATGGCTGTTGACCATGGGTGTATTCGCCGTTTATGATCGAGCGATTGGACAACCGAGCCAGCTACTGACTCGTCCGTCGCCTCCCAGTCCTCTTGCTCTTCATCACCGTCGGGCGCGTCGTTGCCCAGCTCGGGAGCAGGTCGATCGAATCCAGGATGATGATCTTGGTTGCCGTCGCCCGGACTCGATTGAGGTCGCACATGCGAAGGCTGGTCACCTTGGTCGCTTTCGTGTGAAACGTGATCCATCTCGGGATTGTGCGGCTCGGACGATCCGTCTGGGATTCGACCGCTTTCGACGATCTTGATTGGTGACTGGGTGGGCTGATGGACCGGTATTGCATCATCAGTAGTTGCGACCGAACTTTTTCTTCCGGGTTTGGCATGTCGCTCGTCCACTACTGTCGAAGAAGCTGCACGGCGGAAGCGATCTGATCTCTTCGGAGGGTACGCAGGTCGACCGGCCACTTTGACATTTTCGGACGAGCTTGAATCGCTCGAGATTTTCTGAGGCACAGGTTTCCGGGCCCGTTTGCCCTGGAAACGTGTCCTCCTCGGTCGGTCGGGAGGTAGCGGAGATCCTCCACGTCGAGCTGGATTCTGAGGCACAGCTTCCCGGGCCCGTTTGCCCTGGAAACGTTCCCTCCTAGGTCGGTCGGGAGGTAGCGGAGATTCACCTCGTCTTCGTTCCAGCTCGACGAGGACATCCAGCTCTTCCGAGCTGGTACTGGACGTAGGCCGACTTGGAGGTTTGACCTTCTCTCGGGCCGGTGTGATCGATATATCGGCAGGGATTGAATCGCCTTTCGACGCAAGCGCCGCGCGTAGGCGGTCGTTGTCCCTCCGAAATCGCCAAATACCGAGCACTATCTCCGAGAGGAGAGAACAAAGCGCGAGCTGAACTCTTGCTCGCCATTGAGCTTGGATCGGATTTGCATCGATCACTAGAGACGACGGGGCAAGGTGGATCAAGGCGGGTACGATGGCCGTTGTTGTTCGAAGTATCGCCAGTAAGAGCTGGTATGCTGTACTTGCGATATTCGGCGCGGAGCGAAGTGAAGGAGCGAGACGTGCAAGGTCCGACGGGTCAAGTGACGTGGGAGAAGACGCCTGACCGCCGAAGAGAGCCGGCAAGGTGTTGAGCAGGTCGATTACGGGGTACGCTCGTCTCCGTCTCGTTCGCCGAGGCGTACTGGCAAGCTTGGACTGATCTCAGCTACACTCAGTGCGAGTGGACATACGGGTGATAATCGGTATTCAGCCCACGACCTGAACCGTCAGGATTGAGAATCACGGCAGATGTAGCAACTTGACTCACTGTATCGTCCACCCGAGTATAGCTTCCCATGCAGGCCCCCACATTCCTGACCGCAGGCAAGAGTGATCTTCAGACAACGCTTCGGACCTGAGCCTCGCCGTCCTCTGTTTCCCGGCTGGTGTGAAGACCTTTTGTATATCGTGAGTTGAGTGAAACTCGGCGAGTGATGTCGAGGGAGACACGTACGCATCGATCATCGGGGATGATCTCGATGAATGACCATGTACGCCCCAACAAGCTGTCGAGCGAGTAGCTCGACGATGGCAGATGCGATTTGGCTGGAAGCCAACTGTCCTGTCAGGTGCGCAATGCGGTGCGCGTTGATTTGCTCACTTGTGATGCCACCCTCTCGCCTCTTCCCAGCTCACTGCGTCTCCCACTTTGCCCAGCAGTCCGCGACCTTGCTCATCCCAGAAAAGCCTGCTTGCTCCCAGATCTCTGATGATGTGACGAGCGGTCTCGAGCGAGATCCACAAGTCGGCCCATGGGGCTATACCGTTGACATCGAGACTATGCTGATTCGGCCCAAGGCTGTATTCGACCAGCAGCGATAGTGGTGTGTGTGGGACTTTGAGAGCCAAGATCAGGGGTAGGAAAGAGACATGCGGAGTATGTGATGGTGAGAGAGTGAGGTAGATCGGTAAGCCGTTCTACCGCAATCAGGATTAGCAGACAGGTAGAAAACAACCCGGGTTGACTCACTACCGTGGTGTACAGAAGCGGGGTCAACGGCTGTCCTGGTAGTCGTGATGGCAGTAGAGTGAAGCCTATCGGGAGCGGCAGCGGTGGTGATATCCGAGAGGTCGACGGCATGTTCTGCTTTTGCTGTGCATCGTTACTTGAAGTAAAAACACAACCTTGAAGAAACCCCATCAATCGTCATCGACAAACGCATCAACAATGGGCCACGTGGCCAAAGACCTGAGTGTCGGAGCCCGACTACCTATAGCTTGTACAAATCGACTTTTCACGGCTCGAAACATTGGTCGATATGTCGAGTGGCGCCTAGCATACAACATTCAGACCCGCCAACGCGAATGATGGCCAACCCCAAGGTCGTCGCCAGCGAAGGCCGACTCGCGGCGAGCAGGACAGGTTCCAGTCTGGGCAAAGGCCTAATGCTGCTCACCAGCCTCATCCTGGCAATCGCCTATATCCTCGCTCAGCCCATCACCGATCTCAGCTCGCTTCTGGTCGATGACGGAGGACACAAGACAGCATTGATCTTGACGGCACATCCCGACGATGAGGTCATGTTCTTCACGCCGACCATTCTGGCTTTGTTGGCGGAAGGCTGGGACGTCAAGGCTCTCTGTCTGAGCAATGGTATGTAGGTCTCTTCTGCGTGAGGTCACAGAGACCGATATTCAGGTGATGGAGACGGACTAGGCGGCATAAGATCCGAAGAGCTTGTCAGGAGCTATTCAGAGCTCGGAGTTGCAGCGGATAGTGTTACGCTTATCGACGATCCGTGAGCCAATTCTCATTCGATCATACTCTCGAAACTTATGTTCCTAGCTACCTGCAAGATGGGATGCAGAACCACTGGGCATCCTCACACGTCTCGCATGTCCTTGACGAACATCTGTCCCTTCACCCGGCATCCATAGTGAGCTCGCTCGTCTTCCATGTGAACTTGATGGTCGAATGCTCATGATGTAGATCATCACATTCGACCTATATGGCATCACTCATCACCCGAACCATATTGCCCTAGCTCACGGTTGCTCTTTCGGTCCCAGCAAAACCGCTCGGCGGTGTTTCGCCCTCCAATCGCCAAGCCTGTTGTTCAAGTTCACCGGTCCGATATGGGCCATTTTCGAGAACCTCGCAAGTCAGGCACGACGTACTCTCGGTGCTTCACGACAGCAGAAGGGTATCAAGCGGAGAGTGATCGTGACGAACGACATGACAGGTTGGATCAAGGGGGCCAGAGCGATGAGGGAGCATGGGAGCCAGCTCGTCTGGTTTAGGTATCTATACTTTGCATTTTCCCGACTGGTCTGGCACAATCAGCTAGAAGAGCTTCTCGAGCATGGTTAGCTCGATACCCATAGCATAGGCATGCATAGGCAATAGAGTATAAGAATGCTTATGAGCCGAGCGAGGGCGGAGAATATTGCGATCTCCGCTCAAGGTGGACGTGTCGTCATCCCGGCCGAACCTCCCCCATCCTCTTTGGCTTCGACACCTTCATCGTTCATTCGTCAGACCTCTTTGTCTAGCAAAATAGAAAGGCGATCCCGTCGTTGAGCATCGTCGAGCTCTTGATCGAGTGCGGCGTCCGACATCATGGCGTATCAATCGCCTCTCATTGCGATACCGCGTAAAACGACAACGGATGTCGATTGGACCGGTCCCATCCGGACGATCATCGCCCAATCGTACGGGGAAGACTCGAGTAGATACTCAGAAGAGTGCTCTGTGCTCTCAAGATGTCGGCAGGATGCAGTGAGAGGAGCGGGTAGTGATCAGACGGGTGAGTACCGAGTCAAGGACCTGATATCGGCATGTGTTGACTGTCTGGCTAGCGAGAGATCTGCTGTACAAGTACTTCGGCCAACTAGAACTGCTCGAGCTGCGTTTTGCTGAGATCAAGGTCTCGTTCTTATGGTGAGCATAATGCTACAGGGGCATCCTGAGCCTGGCTGATGAACAGGAATGATGCCTTTACATCCAAGCCCACCACGCAGTCATCCTTGGCGTTCGAAAAGGCGTCCATAATCCACCTTCTCTCGGCCGTCTTGTCTTCGATCGCCGCACAAGGCTCACGGTCCGACCCAGAAGGAGTCAAGAGGGCCTACTTCCATACCCGTGCTTCGGCCGGTATGCTCACCTACATCAACGAGAACTTCCTCCACGCCCCCTCCACCGATCTGAGCCGCGAGGTCGTCCACCTTCTCGTGGGCGTAATGTCCGCCCAGGCGACTGAGATCTTCACGGAGAAGCTGGTGGAGGAGAAGAAGTCACCGGCATTGGTCTGCCGGTCAGCAAATCAGGCTGCGGCCATGTACAACACCCTGGTGGATGAGATGAAGGAGTTCCAAGGCAAGGGGATCCTCGACCGGAATTGGCTCTACATCCTGCAAATCAAGGCCAAGCTGTTCATCTCGCTCGCGCAGTACTACCGATCAGTCGCCGACTCTGCTGGAGGAAAGCACGGACCCGCACTCGTTCGCCTCAAGATCGCCGACACCGCCGCACAAGATGCTCAGCGCCAAGCAAACACCTTCTCGTACTCGTTCGTCGCCGCTTCGACTCCATCGTTGCCACACGATGCCGCGACAAGCTTGCAGGAGATCACCAAAGCGCATGCGACGCTATGCTCGGAAGCCAAAGTACAGGCCCAGAGGGACAACGACCTGATCTATCACGAGATCTTGCCGTCTGAGGCTTCTTTACCCGCCATGGAGAAGCTTCCTCCAGCTGCGCCCATCACCATCCAAGAGATCTATAGCAACCCGGACGTATCCAAATTGATCGGCCCCGACATCTTCATCAAGCTCGTACCGCTCGCCGTGCACGAGTCCGCCTCGGTCTACTCCGAGGAGAAGGCGAAAGTCGTGAGGAGCGAGGTCGAGCGGGTGGATATGAGCGAAGGAGAGATCCGAGCAGGATTGGAGCATCTTGGATTCCCGAGCCTGGTGTCGGCATGGCGACAGCTGGCCGAAGATGAATCGGACGGGGATGCCGAAGTCGAGATCAGTAGTAGTCTCGCAAGATTGGCAGAGGAGGTCAGGAGCGGCGGGTCAATCGATCATCTCGTCCGCACGCTCGAGACTGAAAGAGAGCGATGCGAGCGGGATCTGAGGGAGTTGAGCGGAATGCTTGATAACGAGAGCAGGGAATGTGAAAGAGCAAGGGTGAGTGTAAAGCCTGACCGTGTCGTAATCAAGTTGACTTGTAGGCCAAATACACTCCGCAATTCACCCAGGCGCCGTCCGGCCAGCAGACCAGCCATCTTCGTTCAAACATCTCGTCCAACCTCGGAACACTATCCACCGCCGCCTCATCCGACGCTAGCATTGTGCAACTTTCGCAGAGCATTCACCCCGACGTTGCTCTGCTTTCGGCAGGACGAGAACAGCTACAAAAGATTGCACGAGACGTGTCGACGGGCAAGCAGGTGCAGCAGCAGCCGGTGGCAGGTATGAGTCTTCTCGACCTCGAGGACGACTATGGAGCCGGACAGCAGAAGTCGGGTCTGGATGATGGCGAGAAGGAGAACCTAAGGAAAGCGGTGGCTGATGCCAACGAGAAGCTGGACCGTCTAGGCAAGGTCAGGCGGGAACGAGACGAGGTACTCAAGGATCTTAAAGAGAAGGTGTGTAACGCTGAACGAGCGCATGAACTACGGGAGACTGACACGGTATGCAGATCCAGAACGACGACGTGTCATCGCTGCTCATGCTCAACCGCCGCTCGCAGAATGTCGAGCCTCAGCTGTTTGCGACCGAGCTCGAGAAGTTCCGACCTTACCAAGGCCGACTCGCTTCGGCAGTACAGGCATCGAAATCACTCTTGCAAGAGCTCGAGATGCTTGTGGGTCAGGTCGAGCGAGGCAAGGGTGTCAAGGAACGTCAGCGGGCACAACGCGAAAAGCAGAAACGCGTGCGGGATTGGGAGAAAAAGTTGCTCGCAGCGGGCGAGAGCTATCAGGAGGTCCGAGCGGCTCTTGGGAAGGGCACATCGTACTACGAAAGCCTTCAGACGGTCATTGCGGATCTTCGACGCGAAGTCAAGAGCTTCGTCAGCAACCGAGACGCTGAGCGGAGCAGAATGGTTTCCGATATCGAGACAAGGCAACGTCTCGGCTCGTCACCACCGCCAACGACTGGTCCATCGCCTGCGCGTGGTCTCGAAGGACAGCTGGCGGGACTGAATCTTGGTGGAGGGCAGTACGGGAATTCATCGCCCTCTTCGCCTTACCCAACATCGCCCCCACCCAGACCATCGACATACGGTGCCTCGGCGTACCCGCCTCCTCCATCTCATACGACCACTCCAGGCTTCCCCCCACCGCCGCCTAAACCGTCGTCTCCTTACAGTCACCTGAGCAGCACATCATCTGCTTACCCTTCCGCTCAATCGTCGTATCCGTCACTACCTCCCCCGCGACCGGAACCTCCATCTCAGCCAAAGCCGTCGAGCTATGGATACACTCCGTCATCTTCCTCTTATTTCCCGCCCCCGCCCTCTCGACCCGCTCAAAGCAGCTACCAAAGCTATCAGCCACCTCCTTCGAGTCGGCAATTCTCGGCACCGGCCCTTCCTTCATCCCAGTACCCGTCTCACCCGCCTCCTTCCAACCCTTACCAGAAATCTTCACCCCCTCCTCCTTCCCAGTACCCCTCGTATGCTCCTCCGCCTTCGCATCACTCGCCCTACCCATCTCATCCGGCCCCGCCACCTCCCACGCAATCCAGTTATCCGGGCCATCCACCTCCTTCTGCCCCTCAATACGGCCAACATCCACCGCCTCAGCCTCAGGGTTACACCTATCAACATCCCCCACCCCCTCCGCCTCAATCCGGCTATCCATATCGATGATCATGAAAGTTGATGACACCCCTCGACCTCCTCGACTACCTCCTTGATATGCATCAACTACCTGGATCGGCGACGCTAAACCATACCTGATTCGTCAAAGCTGACGAGGCTGACGAGCTTAACTTCAGTGGTAATCCACTTTGAACCGTCCTTTGGCCGCTCCTTTGAGGTAAAGGACATGCAATCCCCCCCTTCATAAGCGACCCCGAGTGAGCGGATCACTTTCAAAGTTGTCCTAGACTGCCGCTCAAGGGGTCACTATTGGCGGATGACGCTCGCTCAAAGCGGTGAAGATGGCTATTCATGGGATTGCTTTGGTCTGTTTGGCCGATCCCGTCAACCGGGGCTTGGCTAACCTGTCGGAACGCTGACACCTTTCACCTACTACCTACAGTCAGACTTCTAGGTGTATAAGTATCGGTAGGTATACCGCTTCCCTTTGTCCTGACTTCTCACATTAGAACCGAAAATTGTCTACAGCTACTGTTTCGAAGCGACTTGTGCAGAATTCAACTCACGACATCATGAACTGGCATGACTCTTTCACGACCCCCGCCGTCCATCAGGACACGAAGAGTCAGTAGCTTCTGCCGGTCGAATCGTTCTCCGTGCTGATTTGTCGCAGACGACTTCTTCCAGGTGATACCGCCTACACCGTTTGGCGTCGACGGCGCTTTTGCCCATCCACAGCCAGACTTGACTCCCCACACTCACCACCTCCGCCCTAGCTCACTTCGTACTCACCGAGCGTCCTCTCAGACTTCCATCTCGTCCACCTTCTCCACCTTCTCGAGCAATACTCAGTGGGGTAGCGAGTCGGATTATGCCGATCCCGGTCAATCATTTCACGTGGACCCGAAACTGTTCCAGGCAAGGGAACAGCCGGTCGACGAGCCGGAGCAGGTGGAAGAGCCGGTGCAGCCGGCGAAGAAGAAAGCGCGTAAGGTCAAGACAGCGGAAGAGAAAGCCGATCGCAAGAAGGTCTCTCACGCTCGAAAAGTGAGTCATGTCGTCGCCTCGGCTGGATTCAGCGTGCTGATCAGCAGCAACACCCCGAACATATCCCACGACCCCGCAACGCCTTCATCTTGTTCCGAAAGCATGTCGTCGATTCGAAGCTCATCCCTACCTCGGTCGAGATCAGACATCAGAACGTCAGCATCATCACCGCCAAGATGTGGTCAGAGGTAAATCTCATTCTATCACTCTATATCCTGGAGGACGCTGAGACCCAGGCGTCGGCGGAGCAGAAAGCTCACTTCAACGAACTTGCCCGAATTGAGAAAGAAGAACACATGAAAAAGTGAGTCTTGCAGACAAGTTCTCGGCTGACAATCAGATACCCCGGATATCGATACCAACCTGTCTATCGTCGTACCAACGTTATTCGCCGTCGAGTCCGCAAAGACGAAGCTGAAGAAGAGAAGTGCAAAAACGTTGCTCAGCTTTTAATGGAGGGGAAGACCGGCGAGGAGCTGGCGGAAGAGATCCGAGATACCGAGTCAAGCCACAAGAAGGTTGTCAAGGGTACTCGGTGAGTGTCACCTTCGGGAGCGGGGCACTGACGGCAGAGCGCCTTCCAAGAAAGGTCAAGCAAACGAGTTGTCGAAAGGTGCTCTCCGAGCTCTTCGAGCTCAAAGTCGACAGACTGGCGAGTGGTCCGAGGCTTCACGCTCCGTCTCGCGCGCGGTCAGTCCCGAGCTGGACATGACAGAGTTCGATTCGCCTCAGGTCGAGCCTTCCTACATGCCCGGACCGGTCCTCGTTCCCGATGTATACGCTCAGCCACAACCTACATGGGGCTACCAGCAACCAATGTCTCATGGCTATATTCCGGATGCAACCATGAATCGTAAGTGTCTTTGACCAGACGATCGCTGACATGCAGCGGTCACTCAGACTAATCATGAACAACAACAACCCAGCTACTACACCTACGACCAAGCTCTACCCTTCTCCCCTATTGCTGCGGTCTTCCAGCTTCACCCGCAGCCTGGCATTGTTGGTATGCGACAGGGCGTGCCCGACATGGTCTTTCCCACGTTCCCGGAAGGACTTCAGTCGCCCACTGGCCAATTGCCACCCGGACCATTTTCGGCTCGTTGGGACAGCCATTTCGACCCTAATAATATCGATGCGACGGGTCAAGCGAATGCTGGTATATCAGGTCATGGTGGTTTCGATGGTGGTCTGGATTTCGGAAGCCAGGACATGATGTTGCATGACTTTGGCGCTGCTTTGGCTCAAGCAGATGACATGGGTGTGTGGTAAGTAGCATGCTGTCGGAGACGGGCGGCGGGTGTCGTACAGTACTGTTATGGTACTGTGCATCGACCTCCTTGACACAAGGATGAAACGTTCACGAATCGCTTTGAATGCATGTCGTATTCGGCCATCGAACAGGTACATCGAAAGAATCATGATGCGGACAGTGGAAGATCGTTCCACCAGAGGGAAGTAAGAGTGTGTCTGTGGACAGCTGTGAATGAGCGAGATGGAGGAGCTGTAAAGGTATGAAAGTGTCGCGGTGCAGGATCGTATGGGACAATGAGGGTGCTGTGTCGATTGTTTGTCGATAGCTGGCTGGTAATCGAGGAGTGAAGAAACGGAATGATGCGACGGTAGACGAGCACTATCGGAATCCCGCTTTTTATCGGTGCCCTCGACTGTCTTCCTGTTCCCACCCCATCCGACACGGACATGTTTGCAGTCTGTCAGGCATCTTTGCCAAGGATCCATTATCCTCACAGACTCTGCCACACGCCGGCGAGGAGCTCTCCTTTGATATTAGATCCTTACTCACCTGCTCCTTCGCGTCGTTTTCAACGAGCTTCGGTAAAGAAGACACAAAGATTCCTCAGACCGGCCGCCCAGGATGTCGTCCTTTGTCCCATGGCGTCCACCGGTGGAGCCGAAGCGGCACTCGAACACGCAGGCCAGCCGAGATTAGCAGACGTCCATTGGCCCTTGCGTTGCCCATCAGCGCAGCAACTCTTGTACTCCGCGCCCTCATGAGCTCGCTTGCACCACCAGCTCGCACGCTGAATCCCTTCGGCCCCTACTCGGTACCGACAAGACAAAAGAGGGTGGGAAGCCGGCCGTCATCGACATCCATTGAAAACATGACGTCGTGGAAAGTTGGCGACAAGTCAGAGACCGAGGCGGAGGGTAGAGCGTAGTCATTCTCATACTCGTAGGGTAAGAGTGATCAGGTCTTGTGCAGCGATCAGCGCAGGTGATTCACGTTTGATACTGGTCAGCTGGATGCGCTGATTCACGGAAACCTTGTCAGCGAGCTTCGATACTGGTACATGTGTGACTCCCCACCTGACCGGGACGCTACAGGGGATTATATTATACTTGTGTCCATGTCTTTCCTGATCCTTAGTTGACGACCAGGAATCCGATAGCAAAGTTCTGTGCGTCTGCAACAGGAGCGGGACCGCTAAGAGATGTCAGCCTGGAACGGTTGATGATCGATATGGGGTGGGAACCTACTCGTAATTGGTAGCAACCAGGAATGCCTGTTCGGAAGTCAGGTATTGGTCGTTCGCGGTCATAGAAATCAAGGTGGACGTACAGTGCCAATGATACCGTCTGGAAGGTAGACGCTTCATTGACCATCACCAGTCTGGCTAAGCTCGGCGACAGTGGATTTGTCAGACGATAGGAAGGTGATGTGAACATCATCGCCCAAGTAGACGGTCGAGGAGTCTGCGCCGCGACGTCAGCTGCGAGATGAGAAGGTAGGATTGGATGGTGACTGACCCCACATGACCTGGACTTCTGCTCCGGCACCGTGGTTGTCCGAAGAGAACGAAGCCATAAGAGGCGGAATGACGGGGAAGTTGATCGGCGGGTTCGACGACGGGCATCCGGACAAGAAGGGCTTGGCGAGGGAGTAAGCCTGAGGAGCCGTGAGGGGCGTGTCGAATATGGGGGCTGTATTGTCAGCAACTGCGACCCATATCGCCAGAGACAAGCGATACTGACCGTTGAAGAAGTTCAGGTTCAAGCCCTCTCGGAGCTTCGAGTTCTGTCGCGCTTCATTACCAAGGATCGACCCGCCGTTCTGCCTGAGCATCGGGTTACTGAGCTCTGAACGGCATATGAGAACGGGTTCCTCTTCGTAGAATGCAGGCGTGGTATTCGACTCACTGCCAAGAGCGCCGATGAAAGCTCCTTCACCAACGGACGTGATAACCTGTCCTTGCGCGAGGAAAGCCTGGACATTATCGACGCCAAAGGTGTTGTAAGAGCAGTTTCCAAAGCCATAGCCGGCTGCTTCGCTGCACGACGTCAGCCCTGCTCCAGTGACGTATCAGATGCGGAGTACAACAGCGGTCACAGTGGAGCAGCACTCACTTGAGCACAGTGAAGTGACCAATCTCGTGATCCCTGAACTCGTAGAGGAAGTTTCGGAACCCATCGATTCCAGCTTGGGAGAAGTCATCGTCAGTGTAGTTCTCCAAACCTTGATTCCAGTAAGCCAGCTCTGCAGTCTATCAGCACTGACCTTCGTCGAGCCGGAGACTTGTTAACATACCAAGCGATTCGAGGTTTCGAGCGAGATTGATTCTACCTTGGTCAGCATTGACGGATGTTACGCATGTAGATGCAACTACTCTGCACTCACATCTCGAAGTCGAGGTATGCGAGGTTGTTCCTCTTCCACCTAGTGGACTGGACGATCGGACTGGCGGCTGTCCAGCCTGCCAAAAGAGCCAAAGCGATGGTGAGCATGTTGTCGGATTCTCTGTGGGGATAATGAAGTAGACGGTAAGAGTGAGATGACTATGAATCAGTACGCCGTCCTGCTCTTGTAGCCTTCATCGCCAGATCTGTGTCCGCTTCTTCGATCTCCGGATCGTGTTGAAGGTCGACACAACGTCATGACCGATCGATACCAGCAAAACCAGGTCGGGAAATAGCCATACGCCGAGAGTGGGGGCTGTCAAGCTAATAGGGGAGACTGTACGGCCCCGTCAGTGCCTTGTACAGTCAGCCCGGTGCTCCCGACTCTTGCTCTGCTCAGCCTAGCCTGACCACCCATTTCATCGAAGTATGACGATGATAGATGATGAACACGAAAGCTGACAGAAGATTCTGTTTCAGGCATCGAAGTTGTATCGGAGATGCCCGTGGCAGACGTCGAGCAACAACTCTCCTTGCCGAGGCCGGCACATCAGCTCGGGGATACCTAGCTGACATCCCGAAATGCGCTCTTGGCGTCAACAATGGGCGCCGGATGACCCCCGAATATTGACGTGCCAGGGGGATGCGAGCGCTCTGACGGAGATGACAATGTGGTCGTAGCGTAAATGCATCTGACAAGCCGTCTTAGGGATACAGTCATGGCAAGCAGTCCTCCTTCACCTTCCACAGCAACATCATGGCGATGTAGGCGTCGCCCCTCTGCCCATCACGCCAACCCTATGTTATTCTCTCGATGACGCACGTCAAGCCGTCTGAGCTCGCCGTAAAGATCGCTTCTACGGGGATGAACTCTTGACCTGGCATTATCCGTTCCGATTCGTCCGTGCCTTCTGGCCATATCGACGTTGTAGGGGGCAAGTCGGGTATCTGTGACCATGTCAGCATGAGGTTCCGAAGAAGAGTACTCAGAGAACGCACCTTGAGGACACTGAACTTGGTGTATCCGTGTCCGCCGCTCCCGCGATGATCCTTCCCAATTGGACTTGACCGTTTTGCAGTCTCGATGTGTTCTCTGACCAGTGGACGATCGGACGGCTTGATGATGGAGTAGAATGGGTTGTTCTTGAGCTACAGGGTGTTGGTCAGCTCATCACGTACGATACTGATTGGATGGCAAGCGGACGTACCGAACCACCGTTAACGACTACGTCGTTGCTGACGTAGGTCACACGGGCCGTATCGGTGAATCGATCGATGAGGAAGAATGTCCGTGGCGTGCGTGATGGTGGTGGCAGTTGGTGGAAAGGAGGCGGAGTAGGTGAAGAAGTGGATGGTGGGGAAGGGGAAGAGGCGGCAGACTTTTGACGCTACATCATCGTCAGCGGATGGCGACGACCGTGCAAGAGTGTGGAGCAAGACTCACAGTAACGCTGAATCGACCTTGAGAAGCTGGAGATATCTCGAAGATCTCGCGAGCGGTGATGGCATGTTCTGAACGATCAGCCGCCGATGCCGTCCTTGCGCTGCCACAAGCACTCACCGAAACCTCTTGACCCAGCATGCATGCGGGATATCAAGGTTAAGCTCTTGTCATATACTGTCGAGCTGTCATAGTCAGTATACCATCGACGATACGGTGTTGCCGAGCATGAGGGCGACTTACTACGACACGGTACATTCCACCCAGTATCCCTCCTTGTGCAGTAGGCGCATGTACGCCACACATGCCGACTGTTCGTCCGCCAGAGCTCGACTGATGAGGGTAAGCGCAAGGGTATACTCTAGTTTGAGATAGGTACTCACTAATGCACCTCTTCGAGCTTGGCGAGCTCGTCTGGGTGAAACGAGTTGTAGCAGCTCTTGCCAGTCAACTCGGATGGATCGTAGCCCAGTACGTCCGTCACTGAGTCTGAAACATATTGGTAGATGCCCTGAGTGGATCAGCATCGGGCTCGGGAGGTCTTCTCGGAGCTTCATGTGTGGAATAGTAAGGCAGACTCACCTGCTTGTCGCCGGAGACGACGGCAATGTAGCTGAGACTTGGCTCATTCGCCCTCCTCTTTAGTGCTTCTTCGGCTTCCATCAACATCCCTTTATCCCTGACTGTCAGACCGGACACTGGCGAGCCTCTGTAGCTGTCGTTTGACCTTGGCTGAGAACCACTACCGCGGCGAGAGTACGATTGGCGGGATTCTGGTGGACTCGAAGGGCCCGATAGTATGGGCGAGCGATACGACATGGCCATTGCCGCTGCTAGGTGGGTTCCTTCCTTTTATGTAGTTTACCGTAACGGTACCGCCGATCCGGATTAGAACGGGCCGTCGACGAAGTGGGCGTTGTCGTTGTCGATGGTGACGATGACGGCGACGAGCAAGGTAAAGGTATCCTTTATCGCACTTGCCGTAAGTTTGTACCTGGCGCTCGAACCTCTGTTTGTTCTTCTCGGCGCCTGTTTTTATCCTCTCTATCCCCTCTGTCAAATTGACTTCTGGAGATCTGGGCGTGATCAAAAGGCCTTTCGAGTGTGTGTTCGGACACTCAGCCGATTCGAGGGCGTTGTCGAGGTGGGGATGCTGACAATGAGCCGAGATCCAGGGGGGCGCTTGTGTTGGCCGATGAGTCCGTGTCGACGAGCGAGGTGTTTAAGATGGCTCGAGGGCAGGTCCTTTGTCTTACTGGAGGTATGGTGTGGAAGTGTGAGATCCAAATGGACCGAGAGTGGGGTGGAGTCTATGTATCGTATGGGACAGGTGAAGCCGTCGGCGATGAGAGATCTGGTCCAGACTTTATTATCCGAGCAGACGTATACCGTGAACAAGCCCGGCCCGCTCTTTTAACCTTTCGCCAAGTCAACGCCAGCGCTTGTCCTTATGCAGGTAAACAGCGAGCGCGACTCTGTGCCGTGACTGGTGTGGACGTTGATGCTTGGTGCAGCGATGTGGTGGTATGAGGTGATATCAGGCAAAAAAGAAAGCAGTATAATCTGATTACTTTCGCAACACGCAGATCAGTGCATAAACTTAACTTACGACTACCTGCTACGGCAGCGTCCGACACCAACACCAATTGCAAGCGAGATGCGCCGGGCCGGCCGAGCATGAATCATAAGAAGCGAGGCCTGACAAGCGCCCTCTGGCTCCATCTCGTCCGGGGCGTCTCCCACATCCCCTTATTTGTGCCGTGTTGACGTTAACAGGCTCGAGCGGTCCTGTCTCCACGACACGGCGATACGGTACCTGGCTAACGCGAGGAAAAAGACCGACGGCCGTTGACTTGGCTGTTCGAACTCGGCCCTGAAGAAAGATCCGGCTCCTTCAGGATCTAGGGTACACCGACATCTGGATGTGGTTCGTGGTTCGGGTAAGCAGCCGAAAGCCTTGAGCGCCATACCCTAGATTGGATTCAAGTGGCCTGCTGCATCACAAGGACCTCGATGCCCATCCGATACCCGATTAACATCGCCCAAGCGGCCGTGCAGCGCGAACAGAGGAGGGAGTAGGGTTGGTCTGTGCTTTGTGAGATGGTGATGGCGTTGAGAGGCGACATGGTGATGCCCGACGTGTGCTCCGAAGGTTCTTCTTTGGTCAGGTCAGGGCGAGCCGTATCCGGGGCGAGAAGCATAAAAAGCCCGGGCCCGCACGACGAGCACCCTCAGATCCATTTGACCGGACCGGGAACCTGAGATCACTCTTGAAATTAGGGCAAACTCCGCTCTTCCAATGCAGTGGAGCTTTCTCGTAAGTCGATCTCTGGGCCTGGCAGAACAACCGAAACAAATTCTTAGTGCACGAGCGCGCCGTACTAGACAATTCTGCAAGCAGACTACTGACACAGCCATATCTCTGTGGCGCGCGAGACCGACTTTCGTATGCTTCGACACCTTTTTGTTGCATGTATCTGATACGTTTGTTGATGACTGACTTCAGGGCAGGTTGTCCGCCAAGCGATATATCCAGGACATGGCGAGATACACCGATCTGCGCTTAATTCCTTACGTGCGAGATACCGCAGGTAGGTGCGAAAAGCACGATGGAGTTCAAGCGTCATGTCGGTCAAGCCAGCGCTAGCGAGGTGGAGCTGGTGGGCACAGACAGAGCGTGACGAGTGAGCGAGAGCAGCTCTGCGGGTAGGGACGAATTTGTACCGTCTGTATCCGGGCGGCTAAATCCCGATTTCCACATGGATCGTATCCGTTGAATGCATGGTATCGTCATCACTCGTCGTTGCCCGGCGGTCATCAAATGCTACAAATGTCTCTCTACGCCGTGAAACCGAGATCGTTGTGTCTGGCCGAGACCGACGGGAGATCATCGTCGGCCTGGCGGCTTGTATGATCCATTCGCTCCGCTGCCTAAGCCTGGGGTGATAGGGCGGCTAACCGGTCGACTGACGGCTACGCTCCCTCCTTCCCGCTCGTTTGCGTACGCCTCTAGCACCCTGACCACATCCGTCGTCAACATTTCCAATTCCTTGACTTCTTCGAGCGATAGTGGACCAGCCTGCCTCTTGGCTTTACTAGCTTGATACCCTCCATCTGCGCCGTTGGTATCCTCGTCGTCCGACTCCATCTCGCCTTCTTCCGCATCATCATCCCCATCTCGGTCGTCGCTCGCGTTGAGCCTTGAGGAGCTCTTGCGAACGTCGACGTTGGCGCGTGTATCTCGACGTCGGGCATCACGTCCCTGAATCAGACTCTTGCCGACACCTTCGAAGACTCGGAGCATGCACCGTTCGAATAGTGCTTTGAGGCGTTGCAGGTCGTCCAGTGCGTAGAGATTGCCAGTGACGGGAAGCCAATTGTCGCATTCGAGTCCTCGGCGAGTGACGACGAGGTTGTAAGCTCCAAATAGCATGTATGTGAGCGGATCGAGTCGAGTGACGTTTCGGAGATAGGTCATGGCTCCCCCACCGCGATTACCGAGGGGCACGTTTCGAGACTTTTCGGTAAAGGCGTATAAGCGTTTCTCGGCAGGGTTGAACGATGTCGATGGCAGCTCAGGTCCGCCCGTCTCACGCTTTCTCGAGTTGACGGATGACTGGTGAATGAAGACGGTCTAAGGGGATCAGCGATGTAATTCTCGTGACGAAACCCGCTTGACTTACCTTGTCCTGGGAGGTTCGGCACGACTTCTCGCTTGTCCTCAAGGCAAAGTTGGGCGCCGAGGCCATGGCGATGAGCGCAGCGAGCAATGGCAGGCTACCACCATTCTCGTTCAACTCCCTTGGCACCTCGGTCCTCCTGCCTATTCTCCTGACATTGCCACCAGCACTGACAGCCACCACGCCCGCCTGATCCAGACTCTGTAGCAGACTGCCCTTGACCTGCTTGATCTGCAACAAAGTCGATTTGGCCAAAAAGTTTGCTTGGCAGAACTGACTGGCTTTATGCCATTGACCTGATTCTTCGAATATGATCCATTCGTTGTACGCTGCCCAGATGGCTAGCGGGTCGGATCGGAATGATGTGGGCGACCATGAATCTTTGATCTCGTCTGCTTCGCGCTTCAGATCGACGGGAGCGAGGAATGGATCTCGGTTCGTCAGGATGGCGGCGAGCGTGAGGGCTGAGTCGAGACATCGGAAGAATGAGCCGTAAAGGCACAGCTTGCCGATAGCAGCTTCGACAGGTAGTTGAAGAAGGACTCGACCGAGGGAAGTGAGATTCTTTTCCGAGTCCATCGCACCGAGCATCCGCAGCGTGTCCATGGCGGCGACAATGCGGCTTGGCTCGGGCGGCTCGATGACCGCCGCCATAACCTCCTCGACCACACCCAGATTGAGTGCCTGCGGGTCAGCCTGATTCTGCATATTATTGACGCTTGAATGGAACTCACCTTGACGTGCATGACGACGTTGCTCAGGTCGGATCGCATCATCTCGACGGTTTGATGCGTCTCGAGAGCATTGTATCGGTTCTGAGATAGTAAACCAAAGTACTCTCCCTCCCTATGTCGACCTGCTCGACCCGCTCGCTGGTTTAGGTTCGAGCTCCCGACCCAGGCCGAGACCAAGCTCGACATGTGTCGTTCAGGATCGTATCGCTTCTCTTTGACTCTGGCTGCATCGACGACATAGACGACATCGGGGATGGTGATACTCGTTTCGGCGATGTTGGTAGCGAGAATCACCCTTCTCACACCTTTTGGAGGTGGGTTGAAGACTTCTTTTTGCTCGGCGGCGGGGATGGTCGAGTGGAGGTAATGTATACTGTATTGCGAGGCGTCGGAGAAGCGGGTGTTCATGAGTGGGAACCGACCAGACGTGTCGAGCAAGATGTTGGCGACCTTTTTGATCTCGTCCCATCCGGGGAGGAAAACGAGGACGTGACCATCTTCCGACCGACGAAGGACGTACGCGATGGTGAGTGCGACCAGCGGGTAAGGGATTTCGAGATCCATGCCTGTTGTCGAGTTGAAAGCCATCTTGTCTGGCTGCAGCTCGCGATTCAGGTAGTCCACGACCGACTTTTCCTGGAACACCCACGCACTCGATGATCGCGCTTCGCTCCGTAGCTCAGGGGTGATCTCGTCGAGGTAATGTCGCTGAACAGGGAACGTACGTCCGGGCACTTCAACGACCGGAGCTGGACGCCCTCTGTCGTCTAGGAAGTACTGCTTGAAGAGTGTCGGATCGATCGTCGCCGACATGAGAATGACCTTGATGGGCTTCTTGCGCGCTTTACGATCCGCCAGTAATCGCTTGAGGACGACCAACGACAAGTCCGTATCGATGTCTCGCTCGTGGACTTCGTCGACGACGATATGCGTGACCTTGTCCATCTGCGCGATCGCCGTCGGGTCTGCTCCGGCGCCTAAGGCCGATTGCATTCGCTTCAAAAAGATACCGGTGGTGCAAAAGGTGATGGATCCATCCGGTTCCGGCGGCTTGGTGTCAAAACGGACTTGATATCCGATTTCTCCGCCTAGTCGTTGACCTCGCTCGTCCGCTATACGCTCGGCGACCGACATGGCAGCCAGTCGTCGTGGTTGCGTACAGATGATGTTGCAATGCGCACCTTCGCCTTTATTGATGTAGTCGTCAAACAGGATTTGCGGGACCTGGGTCGTTTTGCCCGAACCCGTCGCGGCCATGACGATGGTCACGTCGTTGAGCTGAACTTTGGTGAGGATGTCGGTCGCTCTGACGGTGATCGGGAGCGAGTCTCGTTGTTTGCGCATCTTGTCCATCTTTGCATCGCTATGATAGTCGAGCAATCGATCTTGTAGCACTTGATTCTTGCGTTCGAGCTCGGCTTGACTTGCTTGGCCTCGACCTCCGGAGCGCCAAGTAGGTAGTGCTTGCGCTTCGGTGTTGACACCTGATGTAGGGGCGTTGGTGAAGAGTGTGGATCGGCGTATATCTTCCGACATATCTTGAATGTCGTCGTTGACTTTGTCAGACATCTGAAATACCAAATGCGGTGCCATTCCGAGATCCTTCATGGGGTCTTTATTCGAAAACTCGGTGAAAGCCTTCCATAGCTCCGGGTCGCACGACTCGAGGTACTGCGTGACGTCGAGGTACGTCTTGACTTGCGCGTTCTTTTTCGACGCCGCTTCGCCCATGCCGATCACTCTGCCACCGACGCTCAGCGTTGCCTCCCACTTTTGTACCGTCCCCTTGCTTTTGCCCTTTTTGGCTGTGGAGCTTTGGGTAAAGTCGATTTCGGGTTTGGTAAAGTTGTACCGTTGGCAGTAGTAGTCCATGAACTGGCGAGCGCGATCGTAAGAGATTGACGAGCCGTCTGACAGCTTGACGGTCTCCCCTCCTCCGCCGGATGCTGCAGGTGCCATCGAGGGGGATGGACCGGATGGACCAGACGGACCACCCTTGCTCTTGCCGTCGAGCTCGGCGCATCAGTGCCGCTTCACATAGACGTTACATAGGTCAACTCACTAGTCCTGCCGCCTGTAGCTGTAGCACCGCGCTGAGCGCCGCTAGCTTCTCCGCGTCCTTTTGATTAGGTGCATCGCCGATGCCCGTCAAGCCGGTTGCTGGATCCGCGAGAACGGTCACCCTGTCGTCAGCGATGTGTTCCAGCCGACATGCACTCACCTGACAATCTTCTGACCGCCGAGCACGCCGTGCGTTGCATTATAGTTGATTGGATTATTGGATCCGAGGTGGTTGGCAAGTGGGCTTTTAGGATTCTCGGCCCATTGCGGTTTCAAAGGCCCACCCTGACTGTAGCTGTTGAGGATGAAGGTGCGGTCGTAAAGGGGTGGCTGAATGATGGTAGGCGTAGCGGGTGGCTTGCTCGACGAGGCTCCGGTCCGACGAGACGACGGTTGGCGAGACGATCCAGTTGATCGCCCTCGGCCTCTTCCCCTCGTTTGCGTCATGTCGTCTTCGCCGTCTGTGGGATGAGGCTCGGTAGCGGCAAGTGTCTCGCTGCTTGATGGAGATATGTGATCTGGCTGAAATGAGGGTAGCCCTTGGCGGTCGGCCCTTGGACCGGTGGGGATCGATCGGTCGTTACTTTGGATTTTAGGAAAGAGGGGTGCGGACGCGGGAGTCGATACCTGCTTGATTTCGGCAGGAGTGTTGGAGAGCTTGGCCCGCTTCTCTCTCACGGGACTAGGGGATCGCCTTGGCTGGTGTCTGACGGGACTGTCATGCCCGTCAGCAATGGCATCAAGTTCCCCGAAGAATGCTCACCTGGCCTGCGAGTATTCCCTCCTCTCTGGCTCGCGCTGACGACTACGCTGGAGATCCGACGATACTCTAGAGCTGTTTTGGCTTTGTTCGGGGCTCCAAGCTGTCCTGCTACGTGATGTAGACCTGGAAGATCGACTGTAGTGTCTGGACGAGACAGGTGAAGGTGACCGTCGTACTGAGCGCCTTTTGTCGGGTGATGGGGAGGTCGAATAGTCTCGCCTGCTCCGCTTCAAGCTCTCTGACGGGCGGTACGAGTCCCCGTTGGACCTGACGGTTGAGTGGGTGGGACGATAGCTGTCGGTGGACCTGCGTCGAGGAGGTTCAGGCGATGTTGATGGGACGTATCGGTCAGGCTCCGTCCGTCGAGAAGAGTATGGAACGTAAGAGTCGGTGTCCCTTCGAGAAGATGTAGGGGAAGGGGAACGAACGCGGGTGAGACGGACTGCCGATAGGGATAGGTCTCGGGGTATAGGTCGGATGGAAGAAGTGGGTTTAGAAGGTAGCGCAAAGGTCGGACGAGGCGGTAATGTGGACACGGTCGGTTTCGAAGGCTGAGACATGGATAGTCTGGTCGGCGTCTCGCAAAAGCCTCGTCGCCGGTCTGTTGGTGGGCTCGCTGAAGTGTTGTAGGCTCCTAGAGTGATCAAGATAGATACTCTTCTCGTTACAAGGCGTATGAGGCTAACATGCATCTACAAAAGCCAGAGCCGAAAGAAAGGAAGCGCGAAGCGCTGCTGATTGACTTTTTAGGTGCAATGACGTTGACGGGATCAAATCCCACGTGGCCACATAGCAAGGCTATACATAGGTTTGCTGTACCCTAGACGATACGACGAGACTATAGAGGTCATGCACCTGGCTGAATTGTGCCTCACGCTCGGCTGCAACCCAACATCAGCGTGAAAGAGCACTGACGAGGGCCGCAGCCGAGAACGCCCATCCGCCGATATAGCTGATGTATCGCAGATTGTGCCTCTTTTCCCAACCTTGAACCAGCTCATCCACCTTTTTGGATCGCTTGTCCCAGTCCTCGGCGCTGCTGTTGGTCTCTTTGCCCATGGCCAATAGCTCCGAATTGATCGAAGGTAACCCGCTGCCGAAAGTGATGGGACCGATCAGGAGGGACGAGATGCCGGACAGAAGGTTCAACGTTCGGACTTGAGGATCGGGGTGGATGTAGGCTGTCAAGAATGATGTACCGGCGGACAGAAGGGACACGCCGATACCGTGGATCTGGGGGCGTCAGCTTCGTTGCCCACATGACTTGGCTGAACGGCATACCATCGCACGAGAGAAGTAGCTGTTCCATGCTTTGACCTTTTGCTGTGGCGATATTGGGAAGGGCTCGTATCGTTGGTTCACAAGCGGTATGATTCCCATTGACGTCCCGGCAGAGTTGGTGAAGAGTGTGTACGACGTCGTCGTGAACGATCCGAGCAGTGTCGAAGTGTAGAGCGGCAGAGCGGGGACGAACATGGCGTAGACGCTATGGAGTGTGTTGTCAGATGTCAGTGGACGGCGCAGGGAGATTTGGTCTTCAAAAAGATGGAGGTCAGAATCAGCAGGCGTTAAGTAGCTTGGGCATGACCGAGACACCGACACGAAGCCTACAGATAGCCGACATAAAGCGTCGACCACGTGCTTTTTGCGTCACCGAGCTCTTAGTTCGAGCTCGGTCTTCGCTGTTGCTTTCCCGACATCCGCGGGTTTTCCGCGGCTGTTGGGATGGGTTTGATGCCTGCTAGATAGGTTTGCTGTGTCATTTGCTGGAGTCGTTCCGTGAGCTTGCCTGGCGGACGGACCCGCAATCGAGCTGACGAATCTGTCAGCTTCCGAGGCGATCCCGCGAACGACGATCTCCCGGCAGGAACGAGGGAGCATTTCAAGTGCCCCACGACGCCCATCACACACCTTCGAGACCCCAATATTGATAGATCCAGGTGCACGAGTAGCCATGCAAAACCGTCGACAACCGTTGAAGATGATTCACGTATATACGACTTGTTGTACTACATCATCGCGGCGATGCGGACGTGGCATCGGGACCTGTCGATCTCGACTCCGTGCCGAACGCGTCGCAAAATCGAGTAAGCTTGACGTGCCGCTCGGAGAGTCACAAGCTCCGATACAACTGCGCTCCCAGGACGGCGCTGGTCATGGCAGGGGAGAACGCTTGGTACTGCGAGTTGCGCTCAATAGGTCCGCATTACGACAGCCTCGCCGAGGACATGCCGTTTCCCGCTCGCTTACGACACGGGTCTAAGCGAGTACGTCGATGATGATTCTGCTTATATTGCCAATACTTGACCTGTTTATAACGTGAAAACCAAATGATGCCGGTGTGATATACTTGAATATACCCAAATCTGGTATAGACCATAACGAAATGTGCAAAACAAGGCTTGGAAGCCGCTTGCGACGCCCAACTTGCCGCCGGTTCGACAGGCCTGGAACAAGTGCCTGGAACAAATCCGCCCTTGTTTACCGGCGGACGACGCGAGCCTCTTCGTCATGCCGCACTACGACTCCCGGGAGATCGCCCTCTTTTTTTGTGATCAGGAACCATCCGGGGCTTGTGTAAACCTCGTTTAGCGTTGTGAGAACAAGTGGGGGCCTGAGGGGCAAAGTGTCGTAAATGAGCCCAAGAGGCCTGAAAAAGAGATCGTGTGCCTAGGCCAAGGCAGCGGGTAATGACCCATTTTGGGATATTGGATCGAGTGCCCCTTTTCTTGGTATCACAACTAGCGCACGGCATTGGCGATGGCGAGCCGGGGCTGCACCATCCCGCGGGAAACGGAATTCTTGGGGCAAGGTGGGACCCTGTGGTCGAGCGTGACGCATCGAGGCGGGAAGAGGTATATAAGGGGGGTCGTTCTGAGTTGGACTTGTTCTTCATCCACCTCGACTCTTCATCCCCTCGACTCTTCATCCCGCACTCCCTCCTCGACACCCTCTACCTCACCTCATCTCGACATACTTCTCATATTCTCTATCCACCTCCACACACCTCCATCATGGCCGGCGGTGCAGTAGTCATGGGCGGTTCTGGCGGTAGTGCCAACGTCCTCAAGACGGGTATCATCAGGCGAGAATACCGTGAGTCATTCAAATCATCCCTCATCGTATGGCCGTGCTGATCACTGCAGTCTGGGCATTCATTCTCGTCACCTCCCTCTTCTTCCTTTGGGGTTTCGCCTACGGTCTCCTCGATGTCTTGAACAAGCACTTCCAAAACATCCTCGGCATCACCAGGCTTCAGTCTACCGGTCTCCAAAGTGAGTCTTCTATTCCTGACTTCGGCCGCGATCCGGGGCTGACAATCCAGTCGCCTACTTCGGCGGTGGTTACTTCTGCTACTCTCCTATCGCTGCTGAAATCTTGAAACGACGCGGATACAAGTTCACCATCATTTCCGGTCTCGCTCTTTACGCCATCGGTGCCATCTTTTTCTGGCCCGTCGCCAAGTTCTCCATCGGCACGACCAAGCCCGGAGCCATCTTTGCCGGTTTCGTCGTCTGCACCTTTGTCATTGCTTGCGGTCTCGCCACGCTCGAAGTTTCCGCCAACTCTTACGTCACTGTCATGCCTCCCCACAACATTGCCAGTCTGCGACTTCAGTTCTCCCAGAGTGAGTAAAACTTGCACACAGGCGTTTGGACCGACGCTAACCCGAGCCAGGCTTCAACGGTGTCGCTTCCTTCACTGGACCTCTGATCGCATCCAAGTTCTTCTTCAGTGGCGAGCACGCCGAGGACCTCACCTCGGTCCAGTACGTCTACATGGCCGTCGCCGGTCTTGGTGTTCTCGTCGGTCTCGCTTTCCTCTTCACCAAGCTCCCCGAAGTCTCCGAAGAGTCGCTTCAGGCCGAGGCCGAGGCTCTCGCCCACCAACAGTCTGCCGGCAACTCTCAGCTCGACAAGCCTTTCTGGAAGCAGATCCGACCCATCACCGGTTTCATCGCTCAGTTCCTCTACGTCGGTGCTCAGGTTACCATCGGTGCCTTCTTCCTCTTCTACACACACGACGAGGCCGGCCTCCCCGACTCTGAAGGATCCAAGCTCCTCTCTTACGGTCTCATCACTTTCACCGTCTGCCGATTCATCGGTACCGCTCTCCTCGCTGTCGTCTCTGCTCCCATCCTTCTCGCCGGATGCGCTCTCGGTGCTTTGCTCATGGTCATCCTCATCGGTACCCTTCACGGTATTGGCGGTGTCGTCTGCATGATCGCCGTCATGGGTTTCGAGTCGATCATGTACCCCGTCATTTTCGTCTTGGGAACTAGCGGTCTCGGACGACACACTCGACGCGCCGCCGGTCTCCTCGTCATGGGTGTCGCTGGTGGTGCCGTCATCACTCCCATCCAGGGTGCCATCTCCGACGCTGCCAACGTCAAAGTCTCCTTCTTCGTCTGTGTTCCTTGCTTCGCCTACATCTTCGGATGGGCCATCTGGATCTGGAACAAGGACGGACGACGATGGACCCCCGAGAAGGCCGACAAGGCTCTGGAGCAGCAGACTGGTCTTGCCAGGGCCGAGGTTGGTGTCGGACTCAACTACGAGGGCAGGACTGAGGGTTACGAGGGAAGCATTAAGGAGGATCTCGAGCGAGTCGAGAAGGCTTAGACCGTCGGGTAAAAAAACTGTATCATTGTTATCGCAGGGCTGTGAACAGTCGAGGGGTCGATAGAGGGTCGAGTCATGTTTCGAGTACATCATCGGGTAGTTTAGCTTCATGCAACGCGCTCTTTCACGCACTCCAAAGCCACAGCCAGCCTGAGCGATATCATGATGAACCGTTAGGCTTTGGATCAGCTCACTAGCGCAACCACCATCAAGAGTGATTGATCTGTTTATGATAAGCGAAGACTACAAAATCACGTACGCCGTATGCCGAATATAAAGTCCTGGACCTGCGGTCGGAACAAGTCCGTCTCATGCCACCCTCCCTCGAGCACCGTCCACTTATGCTCCACCCCCTGCTGTTCGTGATTATCGTGAAGCTCGCAAGCTATATCGTATCGGCTCATGTGAAACTCCGTCCCATCATCATTAAGCGGGTGGTAGTGATCTTCAGATCCAACAATGATCTGTATGCGCGTTGAAGTGAAACGAGCGGGGTCGACAGGGATGCCAAAAATCTCGGAGGTGTCGAGAGTCCCGCGAGGCCAGGGATGGGGTGCGATAAGGGTGGAAGCGCCCGGGGCACCGATGGATGCGGCCGAGATTCGCTCGGGGTGTAGGTAGAGTAGACGGTGGACGAACTGTACTTCATGAGCACTAGGACCGTAAGAGGGATGGCATGGAGGATGAGCGTACCTGTCCACCACCGCTGTAGCCAGCTAGACCGAAACGAGCGATGTCGACAAAGCCCCAGTCCCGCTTGACCTGTTCCAATATGTCAAACAACAGCAAATCGTATCGAAGCCCGACCGAGCTAGATCCGTCATCCGGATGGGCGAGGTACTTGTATCCGTTCGGACCATGAGGGAACTGCCGGGGGTCAGCTCAAGATTGCAGAAGACGTGTACCGAGACGAGGTCGACTCACATCAAGGCGGCCGGGCCAAAGAGGCGCGACGACGATCACTCCTTCTCGCTCCGCCCGTTCTGCCCAGCTATTGCGCAGCCTCTCTGCATCCCTGACGCTTCCGTGAATTAGGACAACCACCTTGAACTCGCCATACCCATCCCATCTATCCGAGTGATCCTCGACATCGCCTCGCCAGCGCCGAGAGACTGGATGTGAAGTCGGAAGGTACAGGTAGAACGAAGTGGCAGGGTCGGATCTTGACTGATAGGCCGTCGAACGGCCTGACGCGAGACGTAGAGACAGGTGTCGTAAGGGACAAGTATACAATGAAGAGCGGGGTGTGATCGTTCCGCTCTGTGGAGGAGGGATCGGCGCAATTTGAGGCAAAGGATGCGGCGCAAATGACGGTTCGGGCAGCGATGGGCGCGACTTGGGCGACTTGATAGCAGGATCCGTTGGGGCAGTACCGTTTATAGTGGTTCGAGGTGTAGACATGTTGTCACAGAGAGAAGGATTCAAGAACGGACCGAGCAGAGCTTTGATGGTACCCGACCACGCATCGCTCTTTTGATTGCTTGCGATTGAGTTTTTTGGGGTCGTCGATCGACGGGTCGACACAGAAGCACGGCGAGAGAGAACGGCTATTGTCTGGAACACGAGGCTGGCTGGCTTGACCTTTTTCCCCAGTCCCGCTACTTAATCTCGCTAGCTCCGCGCAGATCCACCGTGTCGTCTAGTCGGCTATGCCATGGGAGAGATGCACAATATGGGTATAGGTTTGCTGTCACTGCTAAGTCCGGACAAAGATGGATTAAAGTGCCTTTACGAGAACAATCTTATCACCGTTTAGGATTAGCTTATAGATTGGCCCCGCCATTCTTACAACTTGTTGAAGAGCTTCTATACCAGTTCCATTACATGCATACAAGGGGAGATACTGAGAGGGTGGGTCATGCAGTTGACAACGTGAAAAGACATGATGATGGACAAGATGCTGTATATGCTATGCGACAAGTGTTTGACGGCGACAAGATGGACATCAGTGCTAGTTGTTCAACCAAATTCTCGTCTATGATCATCAGCGTGTGATCTTGAGTAGAGATCAAGGCTGATCTTGGACGCACCTGACACCTCGGATCATGAATGGCTGGACACGATGAATCACATCCATCTCCTCGTGCGCCACCCCGGGTATCTCCTCGTACTCGACCTGTATGCCTCGGCTGATCCAATCGTCCCTCAGCATCCTCAGGCCATCGATACGGTTCATCTTCGGCGCCGTCCCATCGTCAGCAGTGGGTCGCCAAGTATCATCGAGACCGATGACCAGTTGAGTGAACGTCCTCTGCAAGTCCTTGGGATTGATTTGGATCGAGAATTGGTCGTGTACGTCGGCAATGCCGTGTGGCCATCCTCGAGTCGGGTCGAGAGGGGTCGAAATGCCCGGGGCGCCAACACAGAGAGTGTGTACGCGATCCGGGTGGAAATAGAAGAAGCGGTGCACGAACTGAAGAGTATGTCAGCGAGATGTGGCCGGCCTGCCACAGTGGAGATGACTGACCTGAGCACCGCCAGAGTAGCCAGTCAGACCGAAACGATCGGTATGAATGTATCCCCACCTCTGATCGATGAGATCCACCATCTCGAGCAAGAGGTGGTCGTAGCGGATGTGCGGGGAAGCAGGAGAGTGATCGGCTTGCTTGAGAGGGTATCGCATGAGCTTGTAGTTGAGCATGCCATCGATCGTCTGTTCGTCAGTTGCTGATCAGCTGCCAGGGCAAGAAAGAGGGGATCTTACCTCCATGTCGGCTGGAAAGAGAGGAGCCAGCACAACAAACCCGTGCTTCTCTGCCAAATCCGCCCACCTGTTCCTCAAGCCCTCGGCATCCCTGCTGCTCCCGTGCATGCAAACCACGAGCGGGTACTGTTTCTCCTCTTGATCGGAATGTGCATGACCGTTGCCATTCATCGTGTGCCCATTGCCGTTGATCGCATGGCCGTTCCCGATCTGGTGATGTCGGGCTGGAAGGGTGAACGATTCACCTCGTTTCCTTCGGCTGACCGGATGCGAGGTCGGGATGTAGAGGTAGAAGGAGACGGCGGGGTAAAAAGGCAATTGGAAGGCGGACGTCTTGCCCGACGAGAGGTGGAGTAGCAAGTGACCGGGCGGGACGGTGTAGAGGGGTGAGGTGGACGAAGGTCCAGGTTCAGCGTTTGCGTGACCGTTCATCGTCATCGTTCTCGTTTGGGTCGATCGGAGGAAAAAAACGCCGGGAAGGGGTTGGGGGATTACGGTATACACAAGGAGAGAGAGAGAGACTATATATATGTCATGCAAGGGGGGTTGGAGGGGAGCCTGTGTCGCGGCCCATCTACTCTACTCCGGGACGGGCCTTCGACGGGGTATAGGGATGATAAGAAGATAGATACAGTGTAATTAGTACAAAGGGTATGTTACAAGGGCAAGGGGGTTGTAAGAAGTCTTCAATTCCGGTTTGTCGTGTCTCCTTTCGACTTTTACCGGACCGAAATCTTTAAACGTCTCCGGATCGGACATCGGTCATCAAGAAGTATCTGCAAGCAATGTCACCCTTTCCATTCAATGGTAATACACCCCTCTACGCCTTGCCTCGACAATATGCATGCTTTTCGCGAAACAGATGAAATTGGAGGTACAGATGATACATTCGATCGCGAGCTAGAAGCTTGATTGTGTGATGGACCTGAATACTGGTAACTGACTTTGGAATCTGTAAAATCTGGAACACTTCGATTGATACACGACATTGATGAAACATGCAAAGGTCGCCTTTTCAAGGCCCGTTGCCCTGCCCTTGACTCCCGTTACCGTTCCCATCGGATAAAATACTCGACAACCACATGTCGAACCCTTCGGAGCTTGGAGCATATGGGTCCGGCGCGGTGTTTACGCCTAGGTTCTGCATCGACATGGGCCAGTTGTCCATCTGGTTCGGCATCATTGGTAGATGACCGAAGTTGATTGAATTGGCCAAGTGCGTGTTGGCGATCGGACTGGTCATGGGCATCGTCAGGTCCATGGGCGAGACCTGACCGGGCGGCAGCGTTTGCAGGTGCGGATGCGGACCGCTGGAAGAAAGCTGAGGAGGTGGTTGTTGTTGCTGGGGCGTCTCGACATTCGACAGGAACGGGAAGCTTGACCAGTCAAACGGGTTGTGAGACGACTGCGAAGAGCCGGTCAATGGTGGCTGCATTTGCGGAAAGTCCATCGCCCACGCTCCGTTCGATGGCGCCGTCATGGCCGGATTGACGGTCTGACCTGGCGCGATCTGGTTTTGGAGCAATTCGCTGAAAGACGGCGTTCGGCCTACATGCGGATGACTGGACGTAGCCGGCGGCGGAACGGGAGCAGCGTGAACACTGCCAAAACCAAGGTATCGAGTTCGTGCGGTAGCCACCAGTCGGCGCACACCGGCTGCTAGCGCTTTATTCTTGGACGACGCTCGCGCGATGGCGATCCACTCGATGACGCGAGCGCCTTCTTCCAGCAAAGTCATCTGCTGTGATGCCAAAGCTTTGTCCGTCGTCTTGACCACTAGAGCCGTTGGACAATGTAGGGTGGTAAACAGGTCGGCGGCGAAGCCCTGAAGACTCGGTCAGGCCTGTATACAGCATCATGAAGCGATGCTCAACTCACAAACCACCTGGACACCGTCTCGTGGTCACTGCCCATGGCCGTCTTGAGTAAGAGCACCATGTGTCTGCAGGTCTCGAGCATTGTCTGTACGCTCAATGAATTCATGTCCCCACCCTTCGCCAGGATCTGCATGAAACTCGGTCGGTGTAGGTAAACTAGCAGCGAATCAGCGAAGGCCTCTCTTGCATAGATGAGCGGCAACCTACAGAACACCATGACGAAATGCTGCGCGAGACGGATCTGCTGGATATCGACCTGATTAGCGGGCGAGCCGTCCGCAATATCAGGCGGTGGCGGTGCCAAGCTCGGACGCGAGTCGCTGTCGGTGCTGTGCCTTTGACCGTTGGTGTCCGAGTCTCGATGCCCGCTGTCGGACAGAGAGTAAGCATCGGGCGGCATGATGTTGCAGGTGAGGTGCTTCGGGATCGAGTGGTATAGCTTACGCAGACCAGCGTCGATCGTCTGTATGGCTGCTCTGCGTCAGCCCGGGGACGCTGATCCCTGGAAGTGCCTAGCTTACCTGCCGAAGAAGGAGCGGTACGGGCAGTCCAGCAGTCGATCACACGGGACATGTATCGCCCCAATCGCCATTTGCACACAAAATACCCGTCCGGATGCGCATCCGAGGGAAACGATACGTCGTAATGGCTCGAGCTGATCGACCCGGGCAGCAGTGAGGGCAGGCACTACGGGTCAGAGTGGTTATCTATGGTCTAAGTAGACTGGCAACTCACATGAACCCGCTCCACCGCTAGCAACTCGTACCAGATCCTCCTCCTCTGGTCCAGTTCATCCTGCGGAAGGTGATAGTATGGCATGTCTCGGTGATACCCGGCAATGACGGCCAATCTCATCGCCATTCCAATGATGGCAAAGATGGCATCGACCATTTTTCGATCGTCAGAGTTGATGAAAAAGTTGGCGAGCAGGTGAAGCGAAATGAGCGAAGCCGTCGTCGTCTCGGTGTAGAACTTGCCGCCCACCAAGCAGGCGTATGACAGCTCGTGATAGTCTTGTGGGGTGTAGGACGAATTGGGAGTTGGTCTAAACAGCTCCGACATGGCTTTCGTTGCGAACAAAACGGCGAGCTCGTGGTAATGGGGGCCTTCACCAGTCTCGTAGATGCCGTGAATGATTCGATTCGTAAAGTACGACTTCGTCATCGGCTGGATCCTATCCTCTTGTCAGTCATTGTCGCTGTTGATACTGGAGTTGATGGTGGCTCACCTCCAGGCAGTAGCGTCCCAAAAGTGATCAAACATGGCTTTAGCCTGCTCCTGAGTCGGTAGCATGGCTCTGCACCTCGCTATCAGGGATCCCACTCGTGACGCGTCCTTCCAATCCTCTCCCGCTCGTCTAGTCCAGGGAGTTGGGAACTCCACTAGTCCACTCCTGTCATCTTCACCATCGACATCCGAGTCGGCTCCATCAGGACTGCTGAGGTAGAATGCACTCCCCTCCGTCCCCGCATAGCCTTTGCTCTGGGTCGAAGACGTCAGCTCGCCGAGCATGGCCGTCATGTCCCAAGCCCTTGATTGGGGGTTCTCGTCTGGGTTGACCGCGGTGGTATGTGACACTGGTCGAGGGTTGACGGGTGGTTCGGGCGAGGGAAGAGAAAATGGGATCTCGGCATCGAGGCCATTGCGGCGAAGAACGTCTTCGAGCACTCTCACTCGGTCGGTCAGGTCGGCAATGGTCTGTGATTTCGGCTGAGAGATTTTCGACACTTGGTTCGGACAGATGTGCGCCAGACCTACAGCGTCAGCCACTGTGCACGGTTTCCTAGTCACAGACACAAGCAAGCTGACCCTTCTTGACACATTCTGAGCAAGGCCAGGATCGATTGCCTGAGCCTATAAGTGTTTGCTGTACACCGCTTCTGCGCAGTCTGTACTTACAGCGACTCTTGGTCCTGCGACATTCTTCACAATTTAGGTGAATCCTCCTTCTCTTCTTCGGACCGGGAATCGGCGTCGTGCCAGGCGGCAAGGTCGGTGACGTCGACGTTCGCGGTAGCCCATCATGCTCCCCGATATTGAACTTGACATCCTCAACCGATCCCTGTCCTGGAGGCTGCATCCCCTGATCCAGCCCTTGCAGCATATGTCGACTCGGAGACTCTGAACCGTTGTCTTCCTCCGGACTCGGTTTTCGATACGGGCTGTATGGTCCACCTCGATGATTCGAGCGATGCGAAGGGGGTCGAGAGTAATGGTATGGTGGAGGGTGATGTAAGGTTGCTGTCGAAGATTGAAAGTTTGAAGACATTTTTGGTCGGTTGTCGTCGACGAGGTTTAGTCCGGGGAACCGATAGAAGCCAAGACAAGGTTTCGGCTAATTCACTCTGCGAAAACACGTGGGGGTCAGCTATGACGTGCAGTCCGTCGAACTCGATGGGACTTGATGCTTTGATGCTCGACACTATAATCAATACTCGTTGTTGGTGAACAGCGCGCGAGAAAATTAAGACAGGAAGCAATAGTCACCTCGACCGAGATGACTTCGGTGTGTCAGCACCACGCCCGGACCCCTTTTCCCCCTCTCCGCCTCACGAAGCCGCGGTGGGCCCCTCCTTTCCGGATCTGATCCTTTGACCACGCTCTTTTTCACATGACCCGGCCGTCGGTCTGTGATTATCGCCCGATCGATACCGGTCATGGAGGTAGTCATGGACCCCTGGACCTCATCACCTCTGAGACATACCTGGACTTCAGCGACCATGACTGTCTTGCGCGGAGCAGTGTAGGCAGTGAGGATCGGTGGTCGAGTGTGAGAGGTGACAGCTTCTGGTCTGGAAAGGATGGAGCCTCCGACATCCGTTGACATAGTCACTTTGAAACAGACATGGCTAAACGTCCGACCTAGCAACCACGAATCCCCATCCTTCAAATCTCGGTTCACCGCAAGGATCGCGAGAGTCTTCCATTCGACATCATGACTGACCAAAGACTCGGATCTTCACCGTCCATCCAGTCCGACGCGCTTGACCTCGAGTCTTCGCGCCCCAAGCAGCCCAGTTCGTCGATACAATTTGGTGACTATGTCTCTGTGTCAAGTTCGAACAATGTTTGGCGACGACTTTTTCGACTGGGCTCGATTTGGAATCCTGGGGGTGCAACCCCTCTCCAGGTTTTCATTGCTACCACGTCGTGCCCCCGCTGTGGCAAGCCGATCACGATCGGCTCGCGAATCCATTCGTCCGGTATACGGCCACTCAAGGCAAGCCTGGAAGGGCATGGCGGATTGTATCACAATGACGATGATTGCAACGAGACCGAGGGGCGATTCCAGGAAGTTGGATTGTTGAGGCAGAACGGGTACTGTCCAGCGGACTTCATGGAAGGAGAGTTGATTGCTGTCATGAAGGGTCAGACATTGGAGGAATACAGCAAGGTGCACTCCATCGTGTACGATTCCGCCAAGTGCAGGACTGCGCCTGGATACAGTGTGAAAGAATCAACCTCATATCGCATCTGGTGAGTCCAACGATCGCAGGTTTCTCACGCAAAAGTTGAAATCACATAGTCTCGATCCGGAGGGCGATTTCTTCAAGGCGACCGAGACCACAGATAGCAGCAACCTCCCAGCTGCGTCTGTCAACCTCTCCAACGTCATTTTCGATCCCGACGAGTCGGTCATCAAATGGCTCATGTCCTCGCCTACAGTCGACTCCGGCCAGATTTCTCGTCTACAATCAGCTTTGGGCCGCGAGGCCGCCGAGACCAACGACTGAGCTGTTGTACCCCATGTACCCGTATCATACCATACTTATGGCCTGGCGTGTGTACTGGTTTCAGATTTTGAGCAGTGAGTAGTGTGTATCAGAGTTCGTTCATGATCTGTCTTTGGGATAGAGGGCGCGGAGTTTGCTGGCTAGCGGAGGTGAGGGCACTACGACCGGGGGCCATGCGCCTCGAATACGATTCGTCGTTGGGATTGATCGATACATCAGAGACTACACGAGTGCGCCGACTACCGTGTATTTCCTCTCGAAGTGCTCGTGCCATCCCGTCATATTGGCGCTATGGCCATCAGCATGGTGTTTAGCTTCATTGCTGTGAGTCTGCCTTACAGTTCAGCCGAAGTAAGATCCGACAAATCATCAAGTGGCTTGCCAATGTCGGTCAACATGTCTTCCAGTCGCTTAGCTTAGTCCGACGGCGTTGCCAATCACGTACTCACCTTCGTCGAACGATTGTTTCGCCATGCCTCTCGAAGCGTCGCGCCCAGCGAAATTGCCATACATCCCGTCTGTCTTATCAGCTATTGATGTTCACATGACCAGCATGTCAGGGGACATGCTCAACACTCACCAGGGCCGTAGAAACCTCGACCTGCCGAGACGTCAAACACGGTCCTCTCCAGTTTCGTCCCCTGCTTCATCCTCATAATGGCCAGAAGTATCCTGCCGCCATCCTTCTCTTTATGATTCTGTCCATCATACCGTGCGAGCTCCGCGGCTGTATATTGCTTGTAGCAAGCTACGTCGGGGTGTCGGTCGGGCAGCCAATTATAGTGTTCTTCTGCGTAGAGATGTGGTGTTGTCGTTGGAAGGCTTGGGGTTGGGAACAGGATGAGATAAGCGACGTAGAGAATAGGAGGTATCAAGAGGACGTTCAGCAAGTTACTGAGAGCCATGGCCGCTGATAGCCATGCACTATAGCTCCGGGATGCAATCATAGATCTGATGCAGGGTTACGCAGGAAACGAGGATGGCGCGGCGCGGCTGTTGTTCGCGGCTTCGGCTTCGGCAAATGTTGACAAAGTGTCTCCGCCATCCTCCTCCTCGACTACCTATCCTTTCATTCTTCATTACTTTTCTCTTCCCACATCCAACAAGAGCACGTTCAGTCATGTCAGATTAGTTGTGACTGTTCCTCGATATCAATTCCACTACCCAGCATGCTATCGACGGGTGGACCCTCGAGGCTTGGGGCTGCCGGAACGTTGGGGAGAACTGCGGCCACCTCGGCCAGGCGTTCTCTAGGTCTCAACGGTATGTGTGTCTCTTGCTCGTGAGCCCCTAAACCCCGCTCAAAGATGTCCAGCGACGTCTAGATCAACGCAATACATGGCTGCTGCAGCAGTGCACTCGGCCTTGCTCTCGCGTTCAGCCATCGGTCTACCACCTTCTATTCCCCTTGCGCCTCTGTCATCAAATCTACTTCGTGTACGCTATCTCAATACCGAGACTCACAGACCGAGCGATACATCATCACCACCGCCGCCTATACCTCAAGGCGATCTGAAACATGTCGCTCAGTCCGGACGACCACAACTTACCACTACCCCTCCTCCTAGCGCGCAGCCACCAACACCGCCTCTCCCTGTCGATTCCATCCCGCCCAAAATAGTCGATGTAGCTGCAGAAAAGGCGGAAAAGGAGCTGGCAGCCAAGAAGGAGGAAAAGCCGAAAGGTACCATGGTGTCTCGAGCTTGGGCGACGGTGAAGAAGGAGGCCTCACACTACTGGCACGGTACCAAACTGCTCGGTCAAGAAATCAAGATCAGTGCCAAACTGCAATACAAGGTGTTGCAAGGAGCGACTTTGACGCGAAGAGAGAGACGTCAGGTAAGCCGCCAACATCGTTGACAGCGTCGAGCCTTTTTGACCGAGACAGCTGCGCCGAACAACTGCCGATCTTCTCCGCCTCATTCCGTTCTTGCCATTCGTCCTGATCCCTTTCATGGAGTTCCTGCTACCTGTCGCTCTCAAGCTCTTCCCCAACATGCTTCCCTCGACATTCGAGGGCGAGTTCGCTGCGGTACGTTTCGAGCTACAGCTAGCCGGGTGGAGGCGCTGACCGTTCAGGCTGAAAAGCAGAGAAAGCTGTTACGAGTGCGAATCGAGATGGCCAAGTTCCTTCAAGAGACTGTTCGAGGATCTGGATTGAAGATGGACAATGTCATCAAGAGTGACGAGTTCAAGCAGTTCTTCCGCAAAGTGAGTGTTCTTCACCGCAAGATAACTCGCACACTGATCATCAAGGTCCGATCGACCGGTGAAACACCTTCCGACACCGATGTCATTCGTGTGGCTAAGCTGTTCCACGACGACATCACGCTCGACAATTTGAGCCGGCCCCAACTGGTATCCATGTGCAAGTACATCGGCGTCAACGCATTCGGTACCGACAACATCCTCAAGCATCAGATTCGTAGCAAGCTCGAGCGGGTCAGAGTGGACGACATGGTACGTCAAGTGTTGCTAATGAGCAGAGCTTTGTCTGATCGTTCAGATGATTCACGCTGAAGGCGTCGACTCGTTGACCACCAAGGAACTGCAGTCTGCCGCCCAGTCTAGAGGGATCCGATTCTCAGGTGTTTCGCCCGCGAGGCTGCGAGAGGAGCTCGAGATCTGGATCCAGCTTCACTACACAAACGGCATTTCTGGTGTCCTATTGGTTCTCAGTCGGGCTTTCAACTTTGAGCAGAAGGGCGATAACGTCATGGATTCGTTGATCACCACCCTCAGCAGTCTGCCCGAGAACCTGGTATGTGACTTCGCTGTTTCGATCACAGATGCACACTGACCGTGTCCAGATCAACGAGGCAGAACTCGACGCTTCGGAGGAAGCCACCTACAAGCAGCGACTGGAAGTGTTGCAACAACAGCAGGAGCTGATCGAGGACGAAGCGGAGCAAGAGCAGGTGAGTACAGCGTTCGGCAATAACCGTCATGACTCACGCTCTGCAGGAAGAAAAGGAGGCTCGCGAAGCCGAGAGTGCTGCCAAGAAGGAAGCCGAAGAGTCTGCGAAAGCGCAGGCTGCCGCCGAACAGCCTTCCACGGAGCAGGACACGACCGATACCGTCACGCCCGAAGTCGAAGACGACGCCAGGATGACCAAGGAGCAGCTGAGCGAACTAGCGGAGGCTCTGAACATCTTGACGGCCAAGTCGTCGATTGTGAAGGAGCGTCAGGAACTTCAAGCCCTCTTGGAGGACAACTTGCTCTCTGAAGCGGTGAGTATTGCTCCATGGTGGAATGTCGGATGCGTGCTGATGTACAAAGGAATCGAAGGAGAGACCCGACGAAACCGACCAGAAGACTGTCGCAGTGTCCAAGCGAGTCCGATCGATGATCAAGAAGATCGACACTCAGCTCGAAAAGTACGATGAAAAGGTTGGCTCCAGTCTCAACGTCATCCACACGAATGCGAAGGGTCAGATCTCGCTTAAGGACCTCGAAACGGCTTTCCGGTCTATCAAGCATGCACCTCCCGAGGAGATGGTTGAGAAATTGGGAGAGAAGCTTGATGTCGACAAGGACGGCTTTGTCGTGAGTGCCGTGCTCCATTAATTGTCGGGCGATCTGACGTTGTACAGGAGCTCGACCACGTCGTCGACCTGGCTCAAGAGAGGGACTTCGGAATTGGGTTGGAAGAGGAGGCAGTTGATATACTCGGCCAAGGCAAAGACATCAGGACCAGCAAAGATGTCAAGGAGCTCAAGTAAGCGTATTCAGTGATCATTGAGGCGGAACCTTCTCACACGCGTAGGCCAAAGCGAGAAGACATCCTCGCGTCCGAGAAGTAAAGATCCTGCCCGACATCACTCATTTCGATCATCCTGCATACAATTACATCACTACTACCGAAACATACACAATGTCATGCACAGCTTCAATCGCCTTTCGATGCGATCGGCGGGTCAACGGGACCATCAAGCAAATCTCACGCAAGATCATACAGGGTCCTTGGGTGATCCATTGATCATGACCGGCGGACCAGAAAGGAGGTGGGTCGACTGATTTACCTGTTTCAGCCCCATTGACATCCAATGTCCTCGGTGCCAGCCAGCACGTATTCTGCTGTTCTCGTCGTCACCACTCTCACTCATACTCATACGGACGCAGCATCTAACACACCCAACAAATATATCACACTCGTTTGTCAAAACCAAGCAAACACCCTTCCTCAGCCGACAAAATCATTCAAAACGAGCAGCTGTGACAGTTCTCGATATGCAAATCCCCAAACCGACGTGGTTTCTGTTCAACCTCTTCCGCATTACCGCGGTGGTGTTCCTCATTTGGGCTCTGGTAGCCCAATTCGTGGCTCTGGCGAAGTGAGTCGAGCTGTCAGGCTGTGTATCAACCACAACTGACGTGTAAAGCGATATTAAAGAACAGTCGGAAGCTAGACGGAACGTCGTCGTTCCTGCTTCACAAGCCACCACAACCAACCAGACCTCGTCTCGAACCTCCTCATCCTCCTCTCTCCTGGTCGCGAGCTCGTCTCGACCTACTGCTTCACCGACAATCATCCGAACCTTCACTACGACCACCACTCCGCAATCGCAAACAAGGCTCACTCGGGTCATCGAAGCGGAGGATTCATCGACCACCCGCTCAGCGACATTGTTGACGACGACAAGACTGACTACATCGGCGGAGACGGACGCCCTAGTGGTGCCCGTCAGGAGAGAATTCGCAAGGAGAGCCGAGGCGGAACCGACGAGCGGCACGCATGGATTGAGCAGTATACCGACCTCCAATGGGGGTGTACTGTACGAATCTGCGTTTCAACCGGCCTTTGCGAACACTGACCGCCTTGTGCAGATTTGCTGCCGTGTCGCGTATGCTGATGGGTGCGTCCAGCATCTCATCAGTCCAGTCGTCCTCCGTTAATTGTTCTAGTCTTGGCTCTCGGCTTTCTCATTTTGGCGCAGCTGGGCATCCCCGAGATGTGGCTTTATCGTCATACGCCAATATTCGGACCTCAGTCGACGCCACTCTGGCTCGGTATAGCGCAGGTCGTGTAGGTGATGTCCAGATCAAAACCCTGCCAATGCTGATTTCGTATAGGGTCGCGGTCGAGAACTTGAGGGTGTAGTAAGTCCTGACATGTTTGCAACAGTGTACTCCGCTCACACTTCAGTTCTGTCGCCGTCGTATGGTCGGCTCACGCTGGACTGCTCGTCATCGGAATGATCAACGCTCACCTGGTTAGTCCATGTACACTGCATCGGCAGACGCTTGTGATTGACAACCGAAGGCTCTTCTCCTGATCTTCCTGGCTCGTCGACGAAAACTGCCGAAACAGCCGCCTCCGCCACTCTACTTCTCTCACGTCACTCGATTGCTGTTCTTCCGTCCGCCTCCAGCGTGCTATCTTCCATTGCTCGACAAGCTTGACGGGAACGAGTCAGTCAAAATGAAGCCTGCTCCTGGTCGAAGCCGAGGTCTTCAAGTCTCGATCGGTGATCCTGAGATTGGTATCAACGATAACGCGCATACCGATGTGCGTCAAGGCGGCTACCCTACCTTTGCGCGGGGCGGACTTGGCCATCCTGGGTCACAAATACCGGCAGCCACCATCGATGCAACGCAGGGCGGTCACGTCAGAGGCTTCATTGCCCGTCCGCCGGCCGATGCCGTCGATACCAGAAGTGTCGAGACTGGCGATGCGTACTCTGGCGTGGCGGATGACGAGAGTCGAGGTTCCAGTTTGGCGGCTAGGAATGCCTCCATCTCAAGTCTTGGGAGCAGCAGAAGCAACCGAGGCAAAAGGAAGCCAGCGCCTTTGGGTCTCGAACAGTCAAACAGTATGCCGGATCGACAGAAGGAGGAACGGCAACGCAACATCGAAGCTCTACGAGAGAAGCTAAGCGGAAGACTGGAGCGGAACGCCTCGGCAGCTGGGTCGTCCTCTGCGGCGCCGAAGATCAGCCACCCTGTCTTGCAGCGAAGCGCATCGGATCAAGCCGCCGCACCCGGTATTGCTCACGTCGGCAGAGGAGGTGACCCGCAAAACAGCGCATCGAGTACGACCACGACCAGATTGCCAACCATCCCGAAGCGAAGCAACACCCTCGATCAGCCCTCCGCGCGAACCCCTCATCTCGGCTCGGCGAGAACGACCGCCGAGGTGACCGTCCCGAAGCTGTCTGCGTCAGCTGAAAAGCCCCCGACGCCGCCGGCAAAGATGACGAAACCGCCTAAATCCCCAGCGAAATCTATCGCTGGTTCTCTTTACTCCTCAATATTACCTTGGACCAAGGCCTCTCGACCAAGCAGTCCAGACAAGACCGAGGGAGTTGCCTCGACACGGCAACAACAACCACCGCTCCCTCCCGTCAAATGGCCGACAAAGACAGTCCAGCCTTCCAACAACGAGACTGCCGACAAGCGACAAGCAGAGGACGCTCACCAGAAGCCTCGCCCCCAGCGGGTTGATCAGCTTGCCGGAACCTCAAGATCTGCCAGCCCCTCGCCCGACGGCGCCCTAGTCAGGTCGGACTCAGGGTCAAATTTATTGAAGAAGCTCAAGGGTCATCGAGGCCCTTCGCCCACGCCACTCAGCACCGACAACAATAAGCCGCTTACCCGCTCCGATACCCTGCCCACACCCCGCGGCAAGCCCACATCATACGGAGACGTGCCAGCCCGCCAAGCATCGTTGGGCGCGAAGGGACATTCTGGCAGTCCCTCGACCTCCACGGATGATTCGGTGAAAGACAAGGCCGGTGCGGCGGATAAGCGTGGATCTCCCATGGCGCCCAAATCCCCTACACCTTCCCCGCCAGACTCTCCACCTGTGCGTCCGGTCACGACCCAATCGATGTATCCAAATCCCGCGTTACGTTCGTCAATAGCTACTCTCGCCCGATCCGGCTCGACACGGAGTGCCCGATCAGCTCGGACTGCGATGGGCGTTAGATTCGACCTAGAGAAGAGGCACTCGTCATCTTCCGAAAGTCTGCTTAGCCCTGATGCTCACGACACGCCGACACCCCGCAGTGCCGGGTTCAGGATACCTGGTACCAAATTGACCATACCCTTCCCCTCGACTCCCCGCAATCGAGCTAGCACAGGCAGCACACCCGCGTCCACCCCTTCCACAGGTTACCATCCGGACGCCTCCGATCTCATCTTGGAGATGAAGGATAGCGATGACGATCTCACATCTCTCGAAGCTGCGAGGCCCGAGAGTTTAGCCTCTCTGTCTTCGGCCGGATCGACATATCAGCGCAAGGGTCTCGGCCACCTGACTGCCGAGACTGGCGATGACGAGAAGCCTTCACCACTCGTCAAGTCAATCGGAGAACGAGCAGGTCTACCCAAGCGCGCCAACACGGTCATCAATGATCCCGGCAAGCAAGCCAGGCGGTCGCACCATGTGATCTTGGGTGGTGGCTTCCTGGACGGTGGGGACGTATTGGACAACAAGCGCGGTCACAGGAGGAGACCAAGCAGTGTGAGTATTGACGCCAGTGGCCGGATCAATGTGTAGTTGTACAATTTTCGTAAAATGTTGCCAACTAATAAGTCATGATCATAGATATCGTACAGTATACCTCCTTTCACTGTTATGCACACCCTGGACGCTTTCCAGGGTGTCACTTAGCCTCGACGCCTTTGGCGTAGATCTCGCTTAGTCGCATATGCACATAGGCACCCGCCGTCATGACCTCGTATCTCGCTGGACGGTCCTCCGTGACGCAAGTTGATGGAGGGATGAGCGGAACGTTGTGGTCGCAGCCGAAGAAGAAGGGGATCGAGTACCGATCCTTGAGCGTCGGGAGTACTCGATGGGTGGTGGATACGAATATGTCGTCTGCATGTCAGCTGAACGTCCGCAAAGCAAAGGATGAAGTAAGCTGACTGGTCCACCTGGCAAACTGATCTCCAATGTTGATGACGAAAGTGTCGGGAATGTAGCTCGCATCGAGCCCTGATCTTTTTCAGTTTCGCGAATCTAGACAGGCAGATGGACAAGCCTCCTTACAATCGCCTTTTCGATTCTGCACTTGAAGTCCAGTCACGTCCGTCTGCCTCAAGATCGTGAAGCACTCGAAGTCTGATGCGTCAGCTGGGAGAAGAAGTGACGAATGCTGACAAGGTGTGCACCTGTGTGGCTCTGCCAGTCAGCTCAACATACTTCCCAACAATTGACTCACTCCAATCCCTGGTTCCAGCTCCTCCGCCTGCTCAGCGGTACGTGCTGGGTAGTATAGCAGCCGCATAATGGCCGCAGGGTATCGAGTCTGCTCTCGATCAGTATGGTATCCCACGGGAGTCAGGGAGCTGGGCTGACTTTGTCATCGAAGAAGTCCTCTGGTAGATCGAGTGCGAGGGCGAACAGGGGGAAAAGAGATTGACCAAGTCGCAATACAGCCTGACTGAGATTGTCAGTATACCCCTCGTCGCTAAAATCGACCTACTAGTAATCCAAACAAGCCGACTTCTGCTCCGATCAGCGACGAACGGACAGGTCTCTTTCAACGAGAGTCTTCACTCACGAAGTCGTCGGCTTCCGGCCAATTCTCCTTGCGCGGCCAAAGATTGTCAGAGTGCTGTAGCTCTCCCTCCGTCTCGGACGGCTCCGGTGGGTAGCCAAGTGAGGGGTCTAGACCCAGATTGAAAGCTTCGTGATAATCTCCGTTGTTTGCCCTGGGCTATCAGCGGCATTTTCTTGTCCCACCAATGGGAACTTACGGATTGTTATTCTCGGTCATCAATCCCATGTACCCTCGAAAATTGGTAGATTTCGATATGTCAACCTGCGTGCTTAGAACAGCCAAGCTTTTTGGGGCAAGGAGCTGACCCACTTGCTTCTTCACCTCGACTGGGCTGGCAAAGAAAGCTTGACTTTGGTTGAAAGTGGAATGAACGACATCGGAAGTCACGCCGTGGTTCACGACTATCCCGATGAGCTATGGACACTCTCATGGACAGGTGCTCTTTGGCGTGACTGACCATAGAAGAACCCAGCCGTCAGACATGCCTCCCTGATACGATGTGCTACTGCCAGACGCCTTCCCACATCGCTCGAGCGCGCATCCGTCAAATCACTGTGGTGTTCAGCTTGCACACGGGTCTCCTAGACAGCAGTGACGTACATGACGGGTATGCTATCGAAGTCCTTCTCTCCGAGCGCGACAGATTGGTCCAAGAGAGTAGATGTCATCGTAGTATTGTCCCGAGCGAAGCATGTGTTTGTGACACGCTTGAACAGCGAATCGTGAGCTTGCAAAGATAAGATACGGACATCGGCTGTATCCGACCGTGGCATGACCCTCAGATCAGAGGGGTTTTTCTCCCGGAACGCCGCTGGTCTAACTGGCTCTGTCGGAGTGACACTCGCTCAGTGGGTAAAAAATGCAAAAGGCAACGAAAAAGTCCGCATCCGAGGGAAGTCGAATCCCCGTCTCCTGCACAAAGGCACCTCGTCGGTCGTCGAACCGCCATCGAACCTGTTTAGGTTCGTTGACCAACTGGTTCGACAACCTTCACGGTACAAAAGGACGCACACGCTCTGACCGCTGAGCTACGGACATGCCAGACGGGCGCTCAGACGCGAACAGAGTTCAGTCGGCAGCTTGGCCGGATCGCCGAGCCTTGAAGGACGGAATAAGCGCAGCACTCCCGGCGATTGTCTGTTCATTTGCCGTCTCTGTGTTAGCTCCTGATCACCGGGTGTCCACCGTTTAGCAGCAGAGTTGTTTGTCACACGATCTAGCTCTACCCTGCCTGAGCCAAAAAGCATCCGGAAGAGATCGAATCTTCGACCTTCTGCACTATGGGCTCCTCGTCGGGTCGCCTCGAGAAAGTCCGCAGACCCGCGAGGCGTGACTTTACGGTGCAATCAGACACAGACGCTCTAGACCACTGAGCTACGGACACGATATGCTCGCACTCGAGAGCTGAAAGGATACGTGCCGGGCTTGTGTGTTCGTCGGGCTGGAACATGCCTTTGAGTCGCGCTCGCATGTTGTTCGTGATGATGGCGACATTCGGAAGGCGATACGCTATGGACCGTGTCCACACTTTGCCCTACCGCTCGAGAACGGACAGCCATCCGTCGCACTTATCCATATAGACTGAAGCGATTCAACGCCGCTGCCTGTCGTCACCCATTTAGCGGTCAGTGGTCAATCATCGTGTACAAATCGTTCCGCCATGAATCGTTTCCCAGTCACGATCACGTCTCGTCAACTGAAAAAACCACTGACCCAGGAGGTATTCGAAACCTCGCCCTCCCGTCCCAATCGTGTGCTCTCGGTCCGTATACCACCTCGAGGCGGACATCCGCGGACCAAGACCACACAACCTTTCTCGGACGCTCTAAACCGCTGAGCTACTGGGTCCTTTGTGCTTGTAGACTGGGGGAACGAGCCCGGTCGATCTGCATTGGCGCGCCACAGGGCTGCTCGAGATGTGTTCGTATCATCCTCGTTGAACGAAAAACACAGCGTGACGAGTCACGCCTGTAACAGTCAAAGGACTGACGAGGTCGTTGTCGATCATCACGCCTGTGGGCGTAGGTGGGAGGAAGATTTAGGCGGATGTTCGCACTGTAGCTCCATGGCTCGGGACGTAGGAAGGGCCTAGAGATTTTCATGCAAAAGGGCTGCCCAAAGCGTCGAATGGGCGAGGCAAGGGGCCAAGAGGCTCACCGCAATGTGTTCTTCGCAATGACGTCATTGATTAAGCGTAATTGACCCATTATGCCGTTTGCCGTCCTGTCGATCATTCATTCTCGCCTTCTGACTATCAATCATACATACTTATATCCCCACTGGCCCCACCCGGACAGTCTTCACTACTGCATACTCTTTATCCACTACTCAAACAACACTTGACACCATGGGCCTCTTTGGTAGCTCTGACCCCACCAAGAAGGAGGAGAAGTTGTTGAATAAGGGTGAGTTCTTGCGACCACATCGACCTTGTCATCTTGTTCGGTCCATCGCCGACAACTCTCTCTAGAGGCGAAGTCAGAGGAGAAGCACCTCAAGCAGGCGTTGAAAGATGTCGAGCACGCTGAATCCGCCGAGGAGAAGGGGGCGAAGAAGGAGCACCATGCCCAAGGCGTAGGTGGATTTTCTGTTGACCTCGCTGGTCGGGCACGAGCTGACCGTGCAGGCCCACGAGAAAGCCGCTAGTGCCATGGCAAAGGCCCAGCACGCCCTGGAGAAGGCTCAGCACGGTTAGTGTCTTCCTTGTCCGCCTGATAACCTCGCTGAAGTGATTGTCGTAGAGTACACCTCTGCGCAGTCGAAGGAGCAGCATACCCAGAAGGAGTACAACGCCTCGATTGAAGACCACAAGCGACTGCATCAGTCTACCGAACAGGCCAAGGCCGCTTACGACAAGGCTCAGCAGGACGTAAGCCAGCCAATCACTTGACAGAAACTGGAATTCGGTCATGTGCCTGACCCATGCAGCACCACCAGCACAGTGTCGACCGAGAGGGCAAGCTCGCGTCCCTCGCCGCGAAAGCCGAGACTGGCGCTACTGGCTCAGCCGCTGGAGGGGTCGCCGGCGAGCATCATGACGAGGCTGGCGCTACTGGAAGAGGTGCGACTGGTCATTCCGCTGTCCCCGGCCATGGCCACAGTCAGGACCTTCCCAGACAGAATCAAGGTCTCTCGCAGGGTGGACAGTAGCAGCCCCTTGGCGGTCAGGGTGTCGGTGGACAGGTTTTCGGAGAGCAGGGAGCTGGGTACGGCGGTGTTGGACAGGGCAACCTCGGCGGACCCGCTCTACCTACCAAAGGGGAGCAGGTCCACAACGTATGATGCACATGTAAATCGCCTTGCAACGTGAAGGAGCATTTTAGCTAGCTTATAATCTGTAAACGAAATGTAGCCAATCTGAAAGCCGTCAAATCCGGAGGAAATGTGATGCTGCCGCAAACAAGGCACAAAGGTGCCCGCCAGGATCGCCTCTGTGGATAAGCTCTGTGCCGTCTGTCTGTTGATTCCATCCTTGCACACGCCTTTGCTGGACATCGTATCTGCTACACGACTGATGAGGTACCTAGGACGCAGCGAGGTCAACGCGTGAAACGTCTAACGTCTGCAACATTCCCTCTGCACTGACCTCCTGGACCTTGTTCCTCTTCTTCACACAATCACACGTAACAAATACACAACCGCGCAAAGCATCAACACAGGGGTTCGTGACCAAATCACATCGAGTCGTGAACAATTCGCCTTTGCGGACGTCCCTGTCCTCATCGCACATCCCTCGACCACCTCGTTTCAACACATGGCGAAAAGGGAAAAGGGGCAAAAGGATGTCATGTTTTTTTACGCGTCTATCCGAGCACTGACCTGCCATGGACGCCGTTTGGAATCGCCTTTGACTGTTGTCTCCCCCTCCTTCTGACCTCACTTACCTTGCCCGTACGCGTCTATAATCGATTCCAGCTGTCGACCAGTATCCTTGTCGGCCCTCACGCTCTTTACAGAACCATCTTTCACGGCTCGCCACGAAGAGCCCCCTTGTCTGCTCCTAGCGCCACCCTATCCGTCTACGAAACCCACTACACAGCCATCGCAATGCGCTTGTCATTCTTGTCTGTCCTCTTTGCCGCTCTTCCTTCCGTCATCCTGGCCGCCCCGACTGGCACCTACCCAGGGCTTGGCGACATCTTCGGGCGAAAGTACTCGCCTACAGTCGTTGAAGAACGATCCAACGTAGGCATTCCGCCGCCTCCTATCCCGCACCCCAGTCCCAGCCCTTCCTCGGGTGGCCACTACGTGAGTAAACGCAGCGCATCAGCGCACGACTATCACCAAGCTGACCATCAGTTCCCGCGAGCATTCGTGCCTCTTCCGACCGTTCTGCCTCTCGGCGCGCCCAACGACCTCGCCCGATGCCCGACTGGTGGTCTGGCTTGTCCCACTACCCCTCGAATTGGTGGCGTGATCCCTGTTGATGAGCCGTACGAGTGGTGAGTGAGGAGCAGTAAGCGGGTGTAACAAGTACCTCATCGTATCAGCGTTTCGCCCAAGGAGGACCTCTTCTCCTGCGGTGGATGCGCCACTCTCGGGTAAGTTGGTACTGGATCAGCCAAAGATCGATTGCTGACTAATCAGCACCGGCACGGACTGCTCGACTATCGCCCACGCCGAGGCCGTATCGTGCGCTGCCGCCAAGTGCCAGGGTGAGTTCCCAGGTCTCTCGATTCTCCGTTGAGGGTGGTCCAGTACTGACGCGATCAGTGCACGCGTGCAAGCCAGGATACATCGTCTCCATATCCGGCCGAGCTTGTCTTCCCTCCATCTAATCATAGGCTTGTGCCCAGACCGACCCCTGCGTGCCCGGACGTCTGGTCTGTTAGCTCTCACGTATTGCCCGGCCGCACCTGTCGTCAGTGACGGCATAAAAGCCACGGACTTTTGACCTCTACTTTCCTACTTCATTCTTCGCTCGGCAAGCATGGTTTGATGATGAGACATTGTCAAGTTGTTATAGATGCATTGTCTTAATTGGTTGATGAGATCGGAATACCCGGACCGTGTTTGGTGCATCGGAGTAATATCGGGGTGGGCATTAAACCAGGTAAAAGCCGGCTGAACGGAGTAAAGAAATATCGAAGGCGACCTTTTGTCGACCTGCTTGCTTCTTCATCGCTTGCTGTAACGCGTGACCACTGCTCAGTAATTTGTGACGCCTCGACGCCTCGCCGAAGACTGCGACTGTTACCCATCATGTCCGGTACCGAGTTGAAGAAGCCTCTTCGTGAGTGAGCAAGTCCACTAAGTGCCATGGAGGTAAGCTCACCCCGTAGCCCTGCCCTTTCAGTATACCTTCGCTGCAGGTGCAATCGCAGGTACGCTTATACTGCTCTCATGATTGTCGGACCACGGACTGATGCTTGACAGGATGTACCGAGCTGCTTGTGCGTGTGCTCTGCTACTGCTCTGCAATCTCGGCCGACTGACCTTGCAGCTCATGTACCCTCTCGATGTTGTCAAGACGCGTCAACAGCTTAGCACAGATGCCAAGGGAGCTGGTATCGTGACCACACTACGGAATATCGTAGTTCAGGAAGGGTGAGACAATTGACTATTGCCTGGACAGGAGATGCAGGACGCTGAGGGAATCCTCAGAGCCTCGAGACTGTACAGGGGTATCATCCCCCCTCTTATGTTGGAAGCACCCAAGCGTGCCATCAAGTGTGAGTTGCTCCCACCAGATGGTGATGATATCGTGGCTGATGAGTTGCAGTCGGAGCTAATGGTGAGCTCCTATACTCACTCCTAAAGAAGCTCGACCTGATGGTCTAGGCTGGTGGGGGTCATATTTTACGGAAAACGGCCAAAAGCCAAACACCCAAGCTCTCGCCATCTTGACTGGTGCTTGCGCGGGAGCTACGGAATCGGTCGTTGTGACCCCGTTCGAGCTCGTGAAGATCAGGCTGCAAGACAAGTCGAGCACGTTCAAGGGACCTGCCGATGTCATCCGACACTCTTTCAAGACCGCCGGACCGCTAGGGTGAGGTCACGAGTATAAGAAGGATATCGGTCGTCCACTGACCGTACTCAGGCTGTACCAAGGAATGGAGAGCACCTTCTGGAGGCATGTGTGGTGGAACGCTGGATACTTTGGCTGTATCTTCTCGGTCAAGTCCTTCATGCCCAAAGCGACTGTGAGTTCAGTTGACCGAGGAGTCTATGTCACGATGCTGATCGAAATCAGAGCAAGACGCAGGAGATCACAAACAACTTGATTGCGGGTACTGTCGGTGGATTTGTCGGAACGGCGCTCAACACTCCCTGTAAGCGAGAAGTCGCCGATTTGGTGTAGACAGCAGCTGACGTACCAGTCGATGTGGTCAAGACCCGTGTGCAACTCAAGGGTTCTGGCGAATGGTGAGTTCAGTCCATCTCTCAGAGGAGCAGCGAGTCCATCAGCTGACTGACAGGGCCTACCCCGCGCTAATCAAGATTGCGCGAGAGGAAGGTGTCGGCTCTTGGTACCGAGGATTCGCTCCCAAGGTCCTGCGACTGGGTCCGGGAGGTGGTGTCCTGCTGCTCGGTGAGTGATCAATATCGATCTCGTTACCGCAATCGCTCATGGGTCAGTCGTGGAAGCTTTGTCGTCAGTGTTCAGAGGATACCTTGGACCCCCTTATGTCTAGACACAATAGAATATGCATCTGGTCAACCTCGGCCGCCGCGCATGCCCTCCTGCTGCGCCCTCTTCTTCCATTCCCGACACAGAGAGACATTCGAGCAGAGATATCGTCTCATCCGTTTCTTGCCCAATCAAGCTTTCAAGTACTTGGCGTGGAACTTGACGTGCTCCGGGGTAAAGGTCGAGATGAAGTAGTACGAATGGTCGTATCCTTCTTGCATCCTCACTTCCACCTCGTCCTTGCCCCGTTCATTCTGCTTGGCAGCCTCCTCGAGCGCCTGCGGTTCACTTTAAAACGGTATCAGTTACCCGGTCAATTTCCGTCGTGACACAGCGAACTCACAGCTGACCGTCTTTCAAGAACTGGTCTCCAGAGCCAGTGTCTACCAAGATATGTAGCGAGCCCTTGGCCGCTTTGCTCGTTGACAACAGGTGAGACGAATCGTAAGCCGCCCATTCGACTGGAGGCATAGACCGAGTAGTCGGGTTGATGTACCCGCCGAAAGCCTTCTTACCCCACGGTGTGCGTGAGGGGTTACAGGCGGGTGCGAAGGCCGAAGCAGACTTGTATTGATCCAAGTTCTTCAGGTAAAGCGAAAGCGCACCGTGGCCTGGTATGTCAACGTGGGTGCTGAACGATAGAACAGTGAGGGCTGCAAGTCACCTCCCATCGAGTGACCCATAAGCGACATCCTGGACGTGTCCTGCGAAACTCAGTATCGATCCAGACTCGATGACGTGAGACTGTACGTACCAGACCCAAGTCAGCGTCCTTCAGAACCTGCGGCAGCTCCTTGACCACCAAATCGTACATGTTGTAGTACTTGCTCCACTTCTTGTCCGTAGCATTCAGGTAGAAGCCAGCTCCTGGGGCGAGATCAGTGATGAACACGACTCACGTCTCGCTTGCGGTACTGACCAGTTCCGAAATCCCAGTCATCATCCTCGCCCTCGATTCCTGCTCCACGAGGACTGGTATCGGGAAAGACGACGGCAATGCCCTCCTGTCCGGCAGTGTTAAGGATTCCACCCTTTTGAGCGCCAGTGTCTTCGTTGCAGGTGAGGCCGGCCAGGTAGAACAGGACCGGGACAGGCGAAGACGAAGAAGCGGAAGAGGGGACAAAAACGTTGACGTTTGTCGGCAGATTCAACGACGAGCTATCGAACGTGTACTTGGTCAGAGAGCCGGTCGACACCTTGTTGCTGGACTTCTTTTCAAGCTGACCCATGTTGACGTGGAGAATGGTTCATGTGATTCGGCCGGCAAAAGACGTGGAGTCGAGTGTAATGACGATGGTGGAGGTGAACGGAGCCGGGCAAGAAAAATCGAGTACGGGGATCGAACCCGCGACCTTGTCCTCTGATACCCATTCGAGTAGGAAAGACACGCGCTACCTCTGCGCTAACCCGACTGACTAATTTTATCGGGTCACATTTTTGTGATGATCAGAATTGATTTGGGTCAAAAAGGTTCAATCGGGCGGCAAGATAAACAGACTACGGGGCATTGTATCCAGGCAAAACATAGCACAAATTGCATCTTGTATAAGGGAATGTGAACATCAGAGGGAAGTCGAACTACAAGAGAATGGCTGTGTGACGGGTCCAGCGCTTGAAGCAGTTAGCTATCTGTCCGCCCGACATGCAATTGCGGAACTCACTAGTCGAGGATGATGGCCTTGACCGCGGTGTAAAGACCGGGACCAAGCATGAACAGTCCGAGTGCCATGATGATAATGTTGGCGACAGTCTGGGCAGTCTTGAAGGGCGAGGACCAAAGTTGGTGCTTGTTGAGATGATAGTACGCCAATGCCCAGAAGATGAAGCCGTAGAACGAGTCAAACGTGGCCGACATGATGGCCAGGAAATCGCCCATGCTGGGAATGACACTATCGAGGTCAGCATCCTCCGGACGAGTCAAAGATGAGTGGCATGACTCACTTGCCCAGGATAAAGGCGGTGGACCAGATGCCGACAACTATAATGATCCACGTTCCCCATCCGATCACACTGTGACTGTGCGCGTGCCTCGAGTTGCCCAAAATACGCTTGTAGACGAACTTGCCGGCAACATTGGCGTAAAGAGCGCCGATGACAACGGTGGGAACGAGGACGAATGCGAACGCGGACTTGCGCATCCAAGGCTCTTGAAGGGAGCCGATCGAGGGTGCGGTCGAGTACTGGCCGAGGTAATTGTAACCCACAGCCGCGACGACCGAGAAGAGGATAAGCTCCATGACGGACAATGCGGCCAATGCTTTCGGGAAATCTTTCGGATGCTTCATCTCGGCGATGAACGAAGGGTAAAGGATTTGACCGATCCACAAAAAGGTAATGCTATTGGCCGTTAGTGCCCGTATCCCGCCGTCGTAAAAAGGTGAATTGCTTCAAGACAGCGTTTAAGCCGTTGACAAAACCCGGGCTCCCGGGAATGCCAATACTCGTTTCAACTGTTGATCCGAGTTCCGGCCAGGAGCCACCATATCCGTACACTGGATGGTCCTCTATGCCGGCGTAGATCAAGGATAGAAGGATGGCGATGCCCATGCAGACAGCCGAGACTATGCCCATCGTGCTGACGTGGTTGAACGTCCTGGGCAACGAGACAAGAACTGCTGTTTCAGGCCAAAGGGGTCACTCTGGCAGTTTCAAACATACTGCCGATAATAGCGGTGATGGCCTGGAACAGGACAGTGCAAACGCCTCCATCGCTCAATGTGTTGAAGACTGGGATCTATGAGCGACGTGTCGGGCAACAAACAAACATCCAGGACGCAAGCACTCACTCTTGGCACCTGTGAAGCAGTGGAAGCCGACCTGTTGTGATGTTAGCAAGCCGTCCCTCCCTACATGCTTACCATACACATACCAAGAAGGTGTTGTTGAGCAAGAGCATGATCGCGGTGGCTTCAAATGCGATCGTGGGACACCACGGAAAGAGCAGTCTGGCGATATCGCAAATGTCGGTGACTTCCGGGTGCTTCATGCAGAATTGCCATAGGACGTAGGAGGTGTCTGGGAAGTCAGCTGAGCCCGAGGTAAGAGTCGTTGTGGGATGACTCACACCACGTGATGAGACCGAGACCAAAGGTGATAAAGAACCCGGCAACCTTGTAGCGTTAGTCTCCGACCTGGGCGCCGAAACTGATAGTACGCACCCATCCGACAACGCTCCACGACCACGACAAGGCGAGGATCGCCAGACAGACGTATTCGGTAAACAGAAGCAGGGTAGTCTTTTGCCAGCTGAGCGTTCGGAACTTGATCTGCCAGTTGTCAGCCATAGGAAGATCAGACGATGATTTGACAACTCACTTGATGCTCCTGCTCCTGCAGTTTGAGGGCCTCGAAGGGATCGACCTCGACGCCGTGCGCTAGCTCGATGTCCTGATCGGAGCCCTCCTTCTTGATATTTGCTTGGACCTGAACGCTCAGTGCAAGGCTTCGTGGACAAGAATCTGATGCTCACCATAATTGTTATCTCCGGTATTGAGAAGAGGTATGCATGAGACGGATGGAAGAGATGATGGTAAATCCCGTTAAGTACCCCCCCCAAACCGAGAGCCTGGTCAGCGCAGAAAATCACCAATACGAGATGATGACCAAAGCACGTCAACGTGTGGGACCGAGTTCCAGGATGCGCTCGAATATGACCGACCTCCCGCAAGCCGCAAGGCGAAACCTGAGTCTGCCGCCCGCATGAATGGTCTCATCTTTCGCCTTGACATCCAATGCACTGGAACTGGCGGGACTGTACCTCCCGCAAGCAGCTTGTTCAAGACAAGTCAAAATCAGGCGGATCAACTGGGCTCTCTGTCTTCGATCTGGTCGACGTCGATAGTTCCTAGCATTTCCCTGGAATAGTTATAATTAGACTATACTTGCGCCTTTTCCAGTAAAGTGTTGTTGAGACGGAACGGGTTCTGATGAAGCGTGAGAGCAGAGCGACTTCTCCTTCGGCTTCAGCGATCTCGTGCGGGGACGCAGATGCGGCGGAAGCGGGCTTTGCCTGGACTACGAAGGCCGTCGTTACGGTACAGCAGCGTTGTGGGGAAGATTTGGACTGCGAGGCGGAAGATTTAGAGTGGCGTCGGTTGTCATCGATGACGTGCTGCTCTTTTCTTCCACATTCGCCGGGAAAGGCTGGAGCTTGGAGACGAGGAGGATTGGGTCCCAAGATGTCTAGTTATCGATAGTTCCTGACAAGGAGAGCAAAGGGCTTTCGGTTGTTGGGACGCTCGACACGATCTTGATTATTTTCGGATTGGGTAATGTTCGCACGCCTACCAGACTGCCGCACTGTCACGGTACTCTACGAGTGCACAGCGAAGGAGACAGGACATGTGTGAACCATCGATTCACTGCCAGTCATTCTCGCGTGCTTACAAGCGCGTTCCCGCTAGCAGTCGAGTAGTATAGGAGCACGGAACAAGATCTCCAGGAATACCTAGATTCGGACTCGTTGCAAAAGTGGAGTTGGAGTGGAGGCCGGCGCGACTCCGCGAGCCGAACGCAGAGACACCGAAGTCGCCGGTCCCCTTCCGAGATTCGAAAGTCCCGGTTCACTATAACAGGCTGGCTTCTCTGTCGCACCTCCTCATCTTCCGTTTTCCACGTTCTCTTGCACTCAATAACCAACACTTTCTAAGCCGTCAGAATGGTCCGCACTGTCAAGCTCTGCGATGGGACAAGCATGCCAGCTCTCGCGTGGGGGTAAGCCCGAGAGCCCCCGACCTCGCGGTGCTTCATAGCTGACTCTCACACAGCAACATGGGTGGTAGCGAAAAGGCGCTCGCTGGCGGAACATACGCATTGAAGGCCGGCATTCACCACATTGATTCTGCTCAGATCTACCAAACCGAGAAGGAAGCGGGTGAGGCGATCAAGCAGGCCGGGTTGAAGCGGGAAGATGTCTATGTGACCACCAAGCGTAAGCGCACGATCATCACTGTGCGTACAAGGCTGATGGGTACCAGTCTTCAACATGCCCAGTCAGTGAAATCGTGCCGTGTCACGACGTGTGGGCTAACGCTTGTGTCCAGATCAGCCAAAATTGCACAGCATGGACGAGCTGAGGAAGTCGGTTGCCGGCTCGTTGTCAAAGATCGGCTTCATCCCTAACCTGCTATTGGTTCATAACCCGCTCATCCCCGCCGAGGGCCATATGGGCGAGTTCTGGGGCTGGCTGGAGAGTCTGGTCGAGGATGGAACCTTGAAAGGATGCTCATTGGGCTTGAGCAATTTCAGACCCAAGGATATCGAAGCGGTGATGAAGGTTGCGAAGATCAAGCCTGTCGTCAATCGTGAGTCACATGTGCGAGCAACGCTGAGTTGTCCGTAGAAATCGAATACCACCCATACGTCATGACGCATGTCCAGCCGGTGATCGAGCTACAGGAGAAGTACAAGATCGTCACCCAGGCATACGCCTCTCTCGCCCCTGTGACGCGTCACCCTACCGGCGGGCCCGTCAAGCCTGTCGTCGCCAAGATCGCTTCGGCCATCTCGTCCGAGTCGGGCGTCGAGGTCGACGAGGCTGGTGTCTTGCTCTTGTGGATCATGGCCAAAGGCGGCGTTTGCATCACGTCGAGCAGCGACGAGAAGAGGATCCAGAAGATGGCAGATCTGGAAAAGATTCGGGACTTGAAGGCGGACGAGGTGGCTGCGATCGATGAAGCCGGCAAAAAGGTTCATTTTAGGCAATGGGTGAGTGTCTAGCAAAATCGTATGACGCTCATCGCTGATGATTCAGGATGAGCACCTAACGATAGATTTCCCCAGCCCCGATCTCCCTTCCGATATCTAAGCAAGGAGCTATGGATGCAAAGCATACAACGGGACTGGTCATCAGAGGCTACTGATCCGCACAAGCCCACGTTCTCGACGATGGCAGGAAGCTCCGAAGTTCGTGAAGAGCCGAGACCGCGTGCATTTATAGGTATGAAGGATTATAACACGGCCTCTATGCTGATGACTACTTCCTTTTCCGTCTCTATCGAGGTACCCAAACGGACATTATTCACATCGTCGCGTATTCTATTCCAGCTGATCATCTCGGCGCTTAGGCGCAGTGGACGGCTGTTCGGTTAGCGCAACACATCGAAAACACATCTAAAGGGAAGACTCACTGCCATCGGCGTGAGTGTGGCAGTCGCCAGTCTCTTCAGCGGGCGCGGCAGACGCGGTAGGCGAAGCAGGCCCCTCGCAGTGGTAGTGGTCAACGTGGAGCTCGCAGCCGGTGGATTCAGCGGGAGGAGCGGGGATGTCGGCAGCGGCCGAAGAAGATTCGGCAGGGGCAGCGGTCGCCGAAGGAGTGGCGGTAGCGGAAGGAGCATCAGCAGCGGAAGACGAGGCGTCTCCGTGCGCGTGCCCGTCGTCGTGCGAGTGTTCATGAGCCTCGCCAATGCAAGCGTCGCCGCCTCCAGCGACCTCGAGGGCATAAACGTCTAGTCGAGCGTCAGCAATCGTCTCATACTCTAAGCTGCGATTACTGACGGGCGGCAAAGTATTGCAAAGCGTCCTGATCGTAGATGGCGAAGGACGAGTTGTGCTGGGCCAGCTCGAGGACCTCGGCGTAATCTTCGGCAAAGTGCTCGACGACGGCGTTGGTCACTTGAGGAACGTGGAACAATCGGTGACTGCGCGCTTCAGCCCATGTCTGTACCGCTGTGACCACTCACATCAAGTCGATCGACCAGTAGTCGGCAACCGCAGACTCGGTCAAGGTCCAGCCGTACATGCAGAACTCTCGGTTGTACAGCCTGTCGGTGTATGACAGATCGCAGATGACGGTCTCGGAGGTGGCGTTGTCACCTCGCCAATGACCTCGCCATCCGGCCTGACCACAGTTCTGACTCTGTAAGCGAGGTCTATACCCCTGGAGAATCCGACTCACGCCATCCGGGTTGTCGCATCGGAACAGGACTCCCTCCTTGTTGGAAGTCAAGAGGGCCTCCCAGATACCGATGACACCAGAGAAAGCTTTGGGATCGGTACCAAAGTACTTGGTGAAGATGGGATCCTGAGGCCCGTTGGTAGCGGCATAGTCCCGAGCGAACGTGGCCATCTCCCAAGTGTCGCTGCTGGATCAGCCAATGTGACGTTACAGTCTCTTGAGGCCAAGGACACTCACGCTAGAGCGTCTTCCAACATTCGTCGCTGGGTAGAGTTGCACGACTCGTGAATCTCGACGTCCTGGGTGTAGCTGTGCATCTCCCGTCGGGACAAGGGCGAAGCGAGGGCGGCGCCGGCGAGGAGGGGAAGGGCGAGCATGGAGGACAACATGGTTGCGCGGGGTCAGGCAAGCAGGGTCGTTGTGAGGTGAAGGCTATGAGAGTGCGATGAAGAAAATGATCCATGTCGACACTCGCTCTTATATCGTTCCGACATTGGTTACGATTGTCGACATGCATCAAAAGGTCCGGGAAAATTCACGCCGGCCACCTCGACGGTCCTCTGCTTGGCGTTGAGAGATGCTTCTCGTTTCCTGTAAGTGCCCACCCCAAAGACCTGGTCCCCTCGGCGGAGACAGCGATCGGTGGAGCCGTCTTCCTGGTAGTCTAGTGGACAGGTCCAATATGGCGTCTCGCTTCCGGTGGTTATGCCCTCGCAGCGTGGTTTGAGCCAGGAACCAAACATGACCCATCATTAGATTTCGAGGGTCAAGAGAGACTACAAGCTGCATGACGCCTGCGCAGAGAGGAGATCGGCATGGATCGAAGTGATGAAGAGGAATGAGGACTCTACGGAATTGCATCAAGCCGCAGAGTAAGCCGAGTACTGTGCGGTAGTGAGGGTGCCACTAACCGGGAAAGGAGAGAGTACCCTCACGGTCGCGTCAGATGCCAAGACAATCCTTGGAATTGATTTTGACCGCACAGTCGTTCTTTTTCAAGTTTGTTGGACGTCGCTTCATAGATTTACTAGCTGCTACTGCTCATCTAGGATGTAGGATGCCAAGACTTGTCTCGACTAATCGCCTGACCGCGAGTGAGGATCAGATGACGGACAGGTGATCTTGATCTCAACTTTTCAGTCTTAGGTTCACATCTCTATCAGCCTATTTCAACCAGACACATCTCCGACGAGCGCACAGACAGTCTGTTGTGACGAGGCTGCTTATCCACCCAACCATGTCCTTTGTCAAAAAGTTGTCGACAATCCTTCTGTTGGCCGCCGGTGCTCAAGCTCAATTTGGACCTGGCGCATCGAGCTCCAGCACCTCTATCGGACCGGCACCCACCGAATCTATAGGATGTCGCGTCATTGATGGCGAATGGCAGTGTGCCGCACCTCGGACCGCAGCGAGCGCGTCGACCAGCGCCGCTGCGGAAGCGTCAGAATCACCCTCGGCTACGACTGCGACCGAGAGCAGTGGCATTCCCCCACCCCCGGCCGAGTCTACCGGATGTGTGCTTCACAACGACCACTACCACTGCGAAGGTGCGGCGGATGGGCACGAGGATCACACTCCTACCAATACCGCCGAGCCGTCTATACCGTCGCCCACGGAGTCGTCCAACTGCATCTGGCGTGAGTACACCCTCGAGGCGAGGGAGCGACGCTGACACGAAGCAGACATAAGCCACTGGGATTGCTTCGACACTGCCGCAGAAGCCGAAGAGGCGCAAGGAGCAGAGGATACGGGAGAATGCATCATTCATGGTACGTCAACTCCTTCAGGAATGCTTTGCTGATCGTGTAGTCGGTCACACTCACGGAGACTGTTCCGATGAGCAACTCGCGTGCGGTCGGGTTCTCTTGGAGGACTACAACATGGGCTTGCACATTGGATCAGTCTTTATCGTGCTCGTCACCTCCGGTCTCGCCATCATGATTCCTCTGATCTCGAGCTGGATGCGCAAGTCGGAACAGGTCGACATGGACGGATTCGACTCGGCCGCCAACTTTGGCAGGAAAACCGGATGGTGGGGCAATATCTTTTTCATCGCACGACATTTCGGAACGGGTATCATCATCTCGACCGCTTTCATCGTGAGCTTGTCGTTTTTTTTTTTTTGAATTGCGCCGAGACTGACTATCCAGCACTTGCTATTCCATGGTTTCGTCATGTTTCAGAACGAATGCGTTGGCGAGCTGGCGTACGAGTCGACGGCTCCGGCCATCTCGATGGCGGCGGCTCTGATCACCTTCCTGCTGGACTTCGTGGGCTCGCGCGTCGCCCACCGCAAGTACAACGGCCACCCATTAGAGTCACCTTCGCTCGACAGCGGCGAGTCAGGATCGGGCGAGCGCAAGGAACGACCCGCCGACGCCGCTCATCCAGCTCATCACGACGCTCACGGTCACAATTTCGACGCTGCTCTTGCAGCTGAACAAAACCATCAGGTACTCTTGCTCGAAGCTGGAATCATCTTTCACAGTATCATGATTGGCGTTACTTTGGTGAGTGGTCAACGATCGGAGTAGGCGGGACGCCACTGACGTCGCAGGGTGCCGGCTCGGGGCCTGGCTGGACCACCTTGCTCATTGTGATCATCTTTCATCAGATGTTTGAGGGCATGGCGTGAGTGTGGTACTCCTTGGTGACAGCGCCGAGTCAGTGACTGATTGTCCAGGCTGGGCGCAAGGATTGCGGTCGTCCGGGTTATTGGGAAGCTGAAAGCGATCATCATGGCCGCCGCCTTCACGGTGAGTGGTTTGTTGGGACTGTCACTTTACATCGCTGATGCATCCCAGTTCATCACTCCTATGTACGCCGGCAGCCTCGTGTCAAGGTGATCATCAGAGCTGACAGTTCAGTGGGATCGGAATTGGAATCGGAGTTCGCCAGAGCTTCTCGCAGAATGGCAAAGCTTCTCTGCTGTCTGTTGGCATCCTGAACTCGATCTCTGCTGGTATCCTAGTGAGTCCAGGTGATGGCTTCGCATGGACGCACGCCAATATAGCAGCTCTACACCGCCTTCAAGCTCCTGTCATCCGACTTCGTGGATGGCCCGCTGCGTGATGCCAAACCGTACAAGGTGTTTACGGCGTTGGCGGCCATGGTCGTTGGGCTCATTGCCATGTCGGTTCTGGGCAAATGGGCGTGAGCAGGATGGTGAGCGTGTAGGATAGCAACGTAGGATATTAGACATGGCATAGATTATTGGACCGCTCTCATGAGACCGCGAAACATGCATCTCTGGACCGCGCTCCCATATACAAAAGTCTCTCCAAAGCTTGAAACCGGCCCCTCCTCTCGATCGATCGTCACGATCTAGAGAGGCTGGGTCTCAAACGGCCTCTACCTCCACCACCTCCTCCATCCTGTCTCTTTGTTCTCCACATCCTCCTCGGCATCCTCGCGCGATTGGGTGTTGCCCAGGTACGCGTCGCGGAGGAGCAGTGACCAACAGATGAGCGGAATGCAGAGACAGATACCGATGACTATAAGTCAGCATTTGTCGAAATGCAATGTTGAGTACATACCGGCAAGCAACTTCTGCACCGCAGCATACGAAGCGACCATGCCGTCTCGCTCGGGTGTGCCGATGGGATATTGTTCGATCGTGACGTATGGTGCGTTGTACGTGCTGAGCGCCACGGTCGCGTTGCCCACTCGATTGGCAAGCTCGAGAGGCATGCGTTGGGTCCAGACAGCACCAGCCAAAGTTTGACCCAAAGCAGACCCAAGTCGGTAAGAGGCGAGGTACAACCCGGTGACCACAGCGACATCTGCAGTCGTCAGTTCCGATTTTGGTTCCAGTGGGGATCCACATACGGGCGTGTTTGGTACGCGACTGCACGGACACCAGCGTCGGATAGCTGAACATTCCACCTCCAATACCCAGGACGATCTCGGCAGCTATCACTCCAGAGACCTGGCCGTCGGTACCGGAACGGAATCGAATCAGAATGCCAAAGGCCGTGGCGAACAAGCAGCAGCCAATGACGATGAAACCCTTGAGTTTGCGAACGCGAGTCACGATGAGACCGAGTGTCACGCCTGAATGGTCAACAATTGTAATAGAATGGTGGCGAAAGCGACTTGCCCGTGAGCACGCTCGCAAATGAGTAGAGAGATGTGATGCGTGTGGCAGATCGCTCAGTCTGATCGAATGCCACCCTCAGCATCGGGAAAAGGTAGGTGCTCTGCATCGCAAAGGCTGAGCTGGTCAGCAACGACACATCACAAGTCCGAGCTCACTTACTGGCGTTGAGTGTCATGGCAACACAGAAACCAGCCCAGACTCCGCGATCTTTCAAAAGCTACAGGACGCGGTCATAATGAGGGACAGGCACAGAACGAGCACGATACCCACGTGAAAGGGAATCAGAGGGTACTTGCACTTTCGCTCCCAGAAGAATAATGCCGGAAAGGTCAACAAGCCGATGATGACTGGGGCAAGAATATGAGGTTGGCGCCACGATTCCGCGTTGCCCCGGGCGAGGGTAAAGGGTACCAAGAACAGACCCGCGGCGATGATGATCATCAGGATACCAATGATGTCGATCTGCCAAAACAGTGCCGAAAAGATCTTGGACCCTTGCGCCTGGAAGGGTGACCTGTAATCGGCGAGGGCATTCCTTCGCTTGGCGCGGAACTGGGCGAGTAACAAAATGCCAACGAGCAGCGTCGTCGCGACTACCCATTCAACGACCTTCTGACCGGCGGTTGGGAGCAAAACAGACCTGGGTAGATGATTCCAAACATTCCGATACCCCATCGCCAGGTGGTGGTGTCGAGGACCTTTTGAACGATATCGCCGCTGACCCAAGTATTGATGATGAAGGGTGTCGCTGGGACAAACGTAAAGAACAATCGATTTTTGAGGACAGACATGTCGGCGATGATCACCTCGACTTCGAGGATCAGTCGCCTTGGACTGCATCGTCTATCGGTCGTTGTACTCACCCAATAGGATCGCCATCGTGTAACCCAGCTCGTAGATGACGGCACCCGCACAGAACGTCTCGAGGTTTTGAGCAGTGACTTCGATGATCGTTCCTGATCATCAGTGAGTGTGTCTGTACCGGCGCGCTCGAGCCATACCGATAACGTAGAAAGCAATCGATATCAGCAACAACTCGAGTCGACCGAAAACATCCGCAATTTTGGCCGCAGTAGGCTGGGCAGCGCAACCAATGACACTTCGGACGACTCCGATCGTTGCCAGCAGTGAGTGGACGCCGAACTCTTCGGTCGCGTAACCTTGATAGGTGTATCGTAAAGACTAAAACGGGTCAGCTATAGGAGTCTGTACCATGTCGTCCCGCTCACTCCATCCAGCCCGTATACGTAGGCGATCAGAAAACAGCCCATAAACAAGAAAGCCCGGGACCTTTTGCCCAATTGCGCCGAGATGGTTTCGATCCGTTTCACTCCTAGCGATAAGCTTTCGCTGATTGCTCTGCGACATACCTGCAACTCGTAGCTCCTGCAATTCTGGTCTCTGAGTCGTTTGCTCGTCGTGGTGCATCGATACGACGTTGACAGTCCCCTCGTCTTCTCCATCTTTACCCTTATCTAGTGGCTCGTTAGGCTCTATTATGCTGCGGTTGTCCATGGTCTCGGTTGGATTGTGGTCAACTCGTTCAGCTAGAGGATGATGAGCTTTATGCCTCGAGGCGGCGCCTATCTGACCTGGAGTCCGGGCGAGGTCGATACTTACCGTACATCTACATACCCAGCCGACGGGAGGGCTTATCTGATGTCGTTGCAGCCCTATCTGACAAGCGCCGTCTCAAATCACTCACGTCTGGCTCGCCCCATTTGCCAAGCATCTTGGCTCACCGACTGCCGACCTGGAGTGGAACCGGAAAATTGGACTATCGCGATAGGCGCCGACGCTCATGCTCCAAGATGGCGCTGGCTTGTTGGCCTCCAAGTATTGCAAATGCGAGGAGCTCTTGGTCATAGACATTGTGTTCTGTGCGAGCGTCAGCTTGCCCAGGCCGTAGTGATGGCCCACAAGATTTGATTCCGCCCCCACCAAGTCTGAGTCTTAGGCGCCGTTATATCTCGGACACTACACTGCGATACAGACATTCCGAGAAGCACACGGCCGCCACAGTGTTGAGCAGTATGGAGTCGACTTCCGTCTCACTCGAGCCAACTTTGATATACCCGCGCGTAATAGGGGTCGGCGCCTATTGTCTGTGATACTTTGACCGGTCAGGAGCCACCTGGATCGTCACGGCCGACGACAATCTGCCCAGCCGGTACGGTAAGGTGGTATTGGCTTCAGCATCAGCCCGCTCATCTCGTTCGCAGCGGAGAACCATAGTACGAGTACGTTGTTGCTGACAGGTGTTGAGTTACGTAAGACACCTGACCTGTGCCTGATCGACGCCTGTTCCTGGCGGATGTCGAGACCCAGTCTATGGCCCGAACCAGTTCAAGGACAAAGCAAGTTATTAGCCACCGTTCTCTACATCCCTCTTGCAAACCGCAACAATGGGCGATAGCACTCCGAGTGTGAATCAAAAGGCCAAATCCCACATCTCACATGACGAAGCGACAATCACAAACCAACTCAATCAGCTGGAGTACGGGCTTCGGCCACAAGTCTCCGGTGACTGGACGCCAGGAGCGCTGTGGTCCTGTCGCAAAGGCTTCGCCTGGTGTCTGCTATCAACAGCAGGTGTAGCCAGTATTGAGTGCGTAGCAGTGCTGGCTCCATGCAAAAAATTCGAACGCTGACATTTGAAGGTATCACAATACCGTATCCGCGAATGTGGTCTCCAACTCGTCTTTCATTGCGCGAGTGGGGGAGTCGGGTTTGGGGGCTGGTGGGACTCACGCCCTTGACCCAAAACACCTACAAATGTGGGCAGGTTGGTGCAAAAGTCCAGGTGTATGGCAATCACTCGCTGATGACAGGTGTCTACGCTGCAGGATTTCTTTTAGCTTCGGCATCGGCATGGCTTCCCCTGGATCGTTTTGGCCGGAGAATGGTTCTGCAGTCCGCGCAGCTGCTCATCGCCGCAAGCATGATCATTCAGATTCTTGCAGGACACTGGGCTGTTTGGATGATTGCTAGACTACTGGCCGTGAGTGGTGTGACTTCGTGAAGCCTAGATGCTGATGAAACCCAGGGTCTCGCCGCCGGACTCGATCAATGCGCCTCTATCGTATACCTGAGTGAAGCGGCACCTGCAGGACTCAGGGGAGCTGCGCTTGCATCTTTCCAACTTGCGGTAAGCTGATCCCAGCCACTTCAGGATGGAATGCTCAGCGAGACAGTCGGTCTTCGGACAGACAGGGGCATGTATCGCCGAACAGCTATTGATGATCACGGCTCCGTCAGGATACAGGCGGCTCTTGCTATCCCAGGTTGTTTTTGTGTCGTGAGTTTTGTAGTATCACTTTGGGTCTGATCGTTCAAGTGTCGGTTTGGCGGTTTCGTACGGGATACCCGAATCTCCACGATGGCTCGTTCTTCGCGGTCGGCTTGAACTGGCCGAAAAGTCGCTTTGGCGGCTCCATCAGGGTATGCCCGGCTTGGAGGTCGGCTTGTCCGATATCATCGACGAAGCCGGTAGATCTTTAGAGGAAGAAACAAGCCATAAGCTGCTTCAACGTCACAATGTGGTAAGTCTTCGCCTTGGTCACGATTATGCTCATCGTCAGCGTCGAATGTTCATCTCCGGCTTCCCCCTGGCATGGCAGAGTTGGTTCGGGGCGCCCATCCTGCTCCGCTACACTCTGTACTTTTTCCAGCTTGCAGGGGTGATCGATCCGTTTGAATCTGGACTTGCTACTCGGTGAGTGACAGTAGGTGAAGTATGACTTTGGCTGATCTGGAGCGCTTTACTCCTTGCTGGCGCCATGGCCGCGATCTGTCTCGTCGACTTGGTCGGACGGCGCAAGATCTTCCTCTTGGTTACGCCTGTCATGCCAATGGCAGTTTTCGTGATAGCAGGTCTGGTGCATCACTCATTGCAATCGTGGACCGGTGACATCCTGACCTTGTCCGCGTAAGTACAAAGTCTCGCTCTGGAACCTTTACCCAATTGGCTAACAACTACTGTACAGCTGCCTCTGGATTTTTGCGTATGGCACCTCGTCAGCCCCTTTGGCATGGGTTTATTTGGGTGAGACTGCGCATGTCCGACTGCGACCGAAATCGATCAGTCTTGCGACGACCCTGGCAGGTCTCATCGCGCTGCTTGGTCAATACTGCACCCCGGTCATGATCGCTAATCGTTCTTTTGGCCTGTTCATTACAGGTGAGGCCTGCAGTGTGATTTCTGACGTTTCGCTGATCCTTTCAGCGTGCTTTTACGGCTGCACTGGTCTGATCGGTATTGTGCTCTTTTTCTTCCTCGTCCCGGAGACCAAAGGTGAGCGGCCTCCCATTTCATCCGTCTCAGTCTGTGTCTATATTCACCCGTTCTCCAGGCCTCTCTTACAAGCAATTGGACGCCATGTACTCACGAGGGTTGCCGGCGCGTTCGTTCAATGCGCGAAGCCAGGACATGTGACAGCTGTAGGAGAGACTTTCGAGTGATGTTTCATATAATTCGATCATACGTACGAGTATATACAACGCTTCCTGGGCTTTCAGTTCGGGCCCTCATAGTCTGAATCGAGTGCTAGTGCTGTGCACGAGATCTACGACACAGGTGTTGTCCAGCGGTGCGTATTGCGCAGTCATCAACTTGATGGCTTCCTGAGCAGCGAGCCCGCCCAGGAGTGCCGCGGTTGTCGGAAGCGTCGAGAATCCACCGCGAACCCTGCACAAACGATCAGCCGTCATGGACCCTGACGTGAGCAAGACTCACACTTCATGTAAGCATCGGTCGACCTCCTGCGGCACTTCCAAAGCCCCAAGACCACCAGCTTGGAACATGGTATCAAGTATGGTACTGGCCTCCTTCAGATCGCTCTCAATTGATGATGCGCTCGACCCTGGCCAGCGTGAATGAGTGGCGTAGAACTGATCAGCAACGAGCAGGCTCAAGAAGAGCGGCAAGCCCAGCGTCGTAGGCCAGTCGTTCAGCCCAAAGCCATCATCTTGTCACATCAGACATGCTCGCCTCGGTGAACTCACAGCAAAGAGCCTTCAAGCCATTCTGAATAAGTCTTCTGGAAGTCAGGGATGTTCCCCTGACCACCGCAACTCCATCCGTGTTTTTGGCAAAGGCTTCGACCTCTGCGTCATCGATAGAATCGGGCGGCAGACCGGCCTGGTCAAGTGCAACGAGGAGATGATTTTTAAAGGTGGAAAGGTCATGGCGGTGCTGCGACTTGTAGAGGTTCTGGAGGTGGATATATGATTCTGTCGACGAGTGCATGTCGGGAAGGGTGGACGAGATGGGTGGTAGTGGACTTTCGGATAGATAGAGGCGAAGCGCGGTAAGCAGAATGTGAACGTCCTTGGACTGGCAATCAGCGGGGTGGCGCCTGCCGAGATTGCTCACCTCTGCGCTGAGTTTTCGGCCTGCGCCATCGTCTAGAAGGATTTGCAGTTCCGGCGAGATCTACAAAGTCAGCCAACAACAATCCCGATCGCGCGTACTATGGAGACACACTGTCGTCTGGGCCCAGACTTGATAAGCCTGGGCGATGGCTTCATCAAAGTTCTCCTCGTCGGCTTTTCGTCTCCAGCTGTTCAGCATCTGCTTGAACGCAGCTTGCTCATTCACTCCAGCATCGCCGTCACGATCACGAGGCGCTTCACCGCCATGCTAGACTCGTCAGCTCTTGCCCGTTCCCGGTGCACGTACCTTGTCCCTCCACTCTAAAGACGCTTTGACCAGGAGGACGGCCCAGGGAACATGTGAATGACACATGGAATCCAGTGAGTCTAGATCCAGCGATCGAGCATATTCCGCAAGCGCTGTAAATGGTCGGTCAAGTCGCAGAGTGTGAGTCGTGTCCGGATGGGAATCGGTTACTAGGCCTGTCAGGTGTTGCCTCAAAGAGATATAGACTCACCACAGTGCTCTCTGAACTGTATCTCCAGGCGGCCAACAAAGCCAGAGTTCCGTATCACCACCAAAGGTACGTCCCGCCCGCTGGGAAGAGAGGACTCTTGACCGTCAGTTGGGAGATCAGGCCTCGAGAGCATGCTTACCGTTCCACAATAGGTCTGCGATCCGCCTCTCTACACCGGGACTCGCGTTCGACACCAAGACTAAGGAGAAGGAAAGGAAGAACTCTGGGCCTGAGTCCAGCAGAGCCTCGAGAGTCTGGTGACTCAGCAGATTGCGCGAGCGACACGGTGGAGTGGACTAACCTCGGTGCGTGCATTACCGTTCACGGCTGGATTCAGCTCAACGAGGTGCCTGAGTGTTCAGCTTCAACGCCACTGGACAGTCAACCAGACCTGCACACCTGACCAATTCCGGGGCGATTGGCTGGCCAATGGATGTGCTTTGTAGGAAGAAGTTGGTAGCCACATCTTTCGCGGTGGTCAGTCGGTCCGAACAGATTGTGAATGAGGATACACCTCGTCTGATCAGCGCTGCCCAGCACTCCAGTAGTACGCGAAGCTCACCGGGAAGAACTAGATTCTTGAGCGCCTGACTTCCAGAGGCGTCGTCTCCGATGAGCAGCACGCTGCCTTGCTCCAGAGATCGCTGGCCAGATGATGCCCACAGTCTACAGCTTAGTGAACAGACCATAATGTTTTTCTCACCTCAATTGTCGATCGTAGCGTCTTTCCTTCGCATCTGGACGATAGCTGTGCCATGAGCCACACGTCCCACTCTCACAGCACAGGATTTATTACCTCGGCATGTCTGATTTGCCGGTCAGAGCTTCCGTGAGCTTTAAAGAGTCATCCATCTTGTGGAGCTTGGTCGGACGTGCGAGCGAGCTGGAAGCCGACCGACGCATGGAGTTGGCGAACAATACGCCCGCGAGGTCTGCCAGTGCGCACGAAGGAAGTGCTGGCGAGCTGCTCAAGGGTCGAGCGAGGTCACTGGTAAGGCTGGGAGGAGTGTACGGAAGAGTCGAGAGAAGAAAAACGTCACGGACATCACTCAGAACCAGGTGAACTGCCTCCACCGGGCTCGTCCGGTGCGTGGCACGTCACGGTGGATCCGCCAATGCATGAATGCGGGTATCAAGACTCCAGCGGTAATCACTGCATCGGCAGACATCTGCAGGCCTTCAGGTCCGATGACACTTTACCACCCGAGAAACCCTTGTCCCGTCCGCCTTCCTTCCTCAGCGCCAGATGCGACGCCGACGGCATTGCGCAGTAGGCCTGGGACGATTTTGCCTTGCATGATGGTCTCTTCCACTATGCGCGGGATCTCATGTGGAGTGACTCTGCCGTAGGAAATATATGCTCCGGACGGGAACAACAGCTGCAAAGGGTCAGCGTCTAGGGAGGCTGCAGGAGATGAGCCGAGTCACCCACCAACATTACGCCCGCGTATCGGTGGCCGCCAAGATGGTTGATGTTGAAGATGCCGACTTCGCCTCCATCGCCGCCCGACACCCCCTCGATCTCGCGGATTCTGCGCAGCGCCTCAGCGTCACGCTCCTGGTCGGACCCCTCGATGTCTTCCAAAGCAGAGCCGTCGAGGCAAGCAAGTGACGAGCCCGTCTCGTCGATTGCAATATTGTGCTTGTCCAGAACCGTATGAAGCGCAGAACGCAGCAGAGGGGCGGCGATATGACACCGTTTGTCGCGACGCTTGTGCGAGCCTGTCACAATGAGCTGGCTAGGTTGATAGCCGTACTCACATAGTAGGACAATGGCACGGTACGGCAAGGTCCAGCTTCTCCTACGACCAACAGTGTCCGATCGCTCACTCTTCCTGCCACTTCGCCCTGTGCCCGGAGCCAGCAAACCATCCCAGATCTCTTCGGCGCCGCCTCTGGAGTTTTCCAGCTCATGCACGACTTTCCAATCGGGAAATATCAAAACTGTCTGGTCGGCGGGATCCGTCGATTGCGAGATGAGCGAGGACGAATATATTGACGGGAGTACCGCATCAGACCTTTTGGACACGTATGGAAGATTTGAAGCTTCAGGAACCGGAGGTACTGTCTGGGAGGTGATCTGATAATTGAGATGATGTGACAAGAGGCTCTTGTCATCCTACCACCGCTCAGAACCTCGCTCTTTATCCACCGACAACCAGCCGACTCACATAGTGATCCCTGTCCCAATCGCTTTTCCCCGTGCTGACAACGGCGATCCTGCCCCGTCCGCCCTGTGAGCTCCCAGCGAGCTCACTCTCCCAGTCTGTATCTATCGAGTCTGGCCATTCGACCAGCGACCCGTACTTTTGCTCAACGTATGCGTGGTAGTCCAAGCCTTCCCACGGCTGACGAACTTCGAGTACTTGGCCGGCTCCCACAGCCTCATTGCTTGAACATGCGTGATCGCAAACAGCGCAGTCCGCCGTCGAGACCGGCACAGACGCTTCATGGAGCTTATCGGCAAGCTCGGCGTACTGCTTTGCGCGTATCCTCGAGTCGTGCGTAGGTGGGGGAGGTGGGGTGGCATCGCGAGATGTGTTGAGGGACGAGATCGCAGAGGTGATTTTGCCTAACATTGCGGGATGGTCAGAGCCGGGCGAATGACTGTAGCGATGATGAGAAGTATAGGTGCAAGTTGATAGATGACTTATGAGGTGAGAGCTATTACTATCAGATACGTGATACGTTGACTGTCGGCTGCCCGGGCCGGCCTTTGCTAGATTCAGCTGCCACAAACGCGACCACGAGGCGGAGTTATGATGTTTTGAGATTTCCCCGAGCCAAATTCCCGATCTGTAAGAGATGATATATTATATAATCCCACCGTTTAACAAGACTCTGTTCGCTGGCTGGCTGGCTGGCTGGCTCTCACTCGCATGCTCTTGGCCCCGGTTGGTCTGTCAAACTTCGCTCTCGATAGTCAAGTTCATTCATCTTTTGGCGACTGATAACGTCGTCGTGCTCTTGGAGCCTAAACAACGTACGCCAGGCGTTAAATTCTTCCTCTTGAACGCTGCTGATATTTGGCTTCACCGCTCTCATTCTTTCCTCCGCCCACGTCTTTTCTACGTCTTCTCCTGGTTTCGCTCTCGGTCCAATAGAACCCTCCCAAAAGTTCCGCTCTCGTGGGATAGGAGTCGCAAGCACAACATGTCGGTCGTGTCCAAAAACCCGTTCGACTTGCTAGGCGGTGGGTGCTGGAATCTCACGTGATGCTGTTGTCTTGTGCTGAGGCTCGAATCAGACGACGGAGAGCCGAGCCCGTCTCCCGCGCCTGCTGTCAAGTCTGCCGCTCCACCCAAGACGCAGGCTGCCGCCGCTCCGGCGCGAAACGTGCCAGGCGCTGCCCCTCGAGGTAACGCCAACCGAGGCCGAGGAAGTTACCCTGGACGAGGTGGAAGGTCGCAGAACGAGCCCAGGAACACCGGACCCACCAGCGGTGACGGCGTTGCCGAAGGTTTCGAGACCGCCGGAGGTTTCGACGGCGAGCGAGTCCGTGAGTCGAACCGACCTGCACGCTGATACGCTGTGTCATGCTGATGACACGAAGCGCCCTCCAAGAAGAACCACCGAGGTCCGGATGCCCACACCAAGGGGCCCAGGGAGAACCGACCCATCAAGAACGTGACTTCCGGCGGCCACACTGCAAGTCTTTCGTTTTCAGTTCTGATTAGGAGCTTATCCCGCAGTCTCGAGGGGCGGGCAACACCGGCAAAGCCCGTACTCCAAACTTTGGTGCCGAGCGAAGACAATTCGAGCGAAGGAGTGGCACCAACCCAGACTCGCAGAAGAAGGTTGAATCCGGATGGGGCGCCGACGAAGGCGAGGCCGAGTTGACTGGTGAGTAGACATATCGCACCTTCCCTGCGTGACTGGTACTGATCGTTCAGCCGAACAACAGGGAGAAAAGGACGCTCAGGATGAAGGCAACGTGCCTCAGACTCCCGCTGCCGACGCCGACGCCGCTGGATGGGGGGCTGCCGAGGGCGAGGCCACCGTTGCTCCCGCTGCTGCCGAGCCCGAGGAGCCGGAGGAGGTCACGAAGTCGTATGACGAGTACCTCGCCGAGCGAGCCGCTGCTCAGCTCGCTGGTCTCGGCAAGAAGGAAGGTCGACAGGTCAACAGCGAGACCCTGGAGGGTACTCAATTCAGGAGGGAGGCGATCGCCGACTTCTTCTCTGGCAAGGTATGTTTGCCACTACCCACTCGCGTGGCGCAGGCTGATATCGAAATTTAGGACAAGACTGCCAAGGCTCGAACCCAAAACAAGAAGGAGAAGGTCTTTATCGAGTTTGATGGCCAGTTCGCTTCGCCCGCTGGACGTGGAGGTGCCGAGAGGGGCCGAGGCGGTGGACGAGGTGGACGAGGAGGTCGAGGTGGAGACCGAGGCGCTCGAGGTGGTGCTGGTGCTGGACGAGGCGCTGCCCGTGGCCGGGGTGCTCCGCGAGGTGCCGCCCGAGGCGTCGATGCCTCTGACGAAAAGGCCTTCCCCGCTCTCGGAGCATAAGAGGATCGTAGCCACCGTCCCTTCTAGCTATCTAAAGCTACGTACTGCATAGCGAGGTATCAATAGCTTGCTTCTGAATGAGCATCTCGGCTTCACAATACGTAAGCTGACGTCTGTGGCCACCCGGTTTGCTTCCGCGCCTCTCCCCTTGCTTGCCCGCAGCTGTGTCATGGCTTCACCTCTTCGTTGGTCCTACGCTCTTATTACTATACAACCACTAGGCTTTCCACTTGGACTTTGAATAGCTCTCCGTCGGCTTGCGCGGTCTACGGGTTCCGATCAGTCGCGCCGCAGAACATCATTGCGCACAGCTCTGCCCCGCTTGCCGCTCGCCAATTTCGTGGAGCGCTTCACTGCGACAGGACTTATACACAAAGTCGACACTACGATGCTCTTGAACGAAACTATGTCCGAAGAGTCTCCGCTCAAGGCTGTTCAGGTCAAGCTTGTGCTACTAGGTGCGTCTGCAAGCGATCATCCGGTACCGGATGTGGCATTTTTCCTTCGTGCGAGTGCGCCGGGTCGGAGTCGCGCACCGCATGCCATGCGTGCTGTCAACATACACTGATGCACTCTCAGGCGAAGCTGCCGTGGGCAAATCCTCTCTCGTTCTTCGCTTTGTCTCTGTGCGTGCGCCGCAACCAAGTCGTGTGTCTTCGGATTGACGCTGAACTTTCCGTCAGAATGATTTCAACGACAACACGAGCCCCACCATCGGTGCTGCCTTCCTTACGCAGAGTCAGTCACCTATTCCTCTTCACTCTCGCATCCGAGCATTGCGGCTCACCTCTCTCCACAGAGTGTCGGCTGGAGAATCGCATCGTCAAATTCGAAATCTGGGACACCGCTGGACAAGGTGAGCCGCGGCGTCTCTCTCGGTTCCACGTTTTTAGCTCGATCACTCATGTCGTCCAGAGCGTGTATGTTGTCTCGTCTAGGAGCTCATCTGCGAGTCTTGAAGCTCAAGATATATAGTTCCACTCTTTGGCGCCGATGTACTACAGGAACGCTGCGGCTGCAGTCGTCGTGTACGACATTACCAAATCAGTCAGTATCCGGCTCAGTCAGCACGCGCATACCTTTTCAGACCTTGGCTGAATTTTCAGGCATCACTCGAGAAGGCCAAGGCGTGGGTCAAGGAGCTGCAGAGACAGGCCAATCCCAACATTGTGATCGCCCTCGTCGGCAACAAGGTTAGTCAATCAATGATTGGGATCCATCCATGGTCTGGGCGCTACTAACAGGGGTAGCTCGACTTGGTCGAAGACGGCGCACTCGCTTCAGGAGCTACCTCTCCAACTCCCGAACAATCAGAGACCGTGGAGGAGGAAGTCACGGAGGATGCAGAGGACGGCAGCGAGACACCTCCGCCACCTGCCGCCGCTTCACCCAGCTCGGTCAACACTGAGAACGACCGACAGGTCTCGCGAGAGGAGGCGGCAACATATGCCCAAGAATGCGGCTTGCTCTTTTTCGAAGCGTCTGCGAAAACCGGAGCCAACGTTGGCGAAGTTTTTACAGAGATAGGTGCGTAGCCGACAAAGATGCTCATTGCTGTGGCTCAGCTGTGTGGCTGAGCTGAACCTGTACAGCGAAAACGATTCCATTGGACGTTGCGACCCCCAAGCCCGCCGCGGGATCCCAGAGAAATGCGAACGCCAATCAAGCCACACAAGGAGTCAATCTGGGCGAAGGCGCTGAGGCGAAGAAGGCGGGATGTTGCTAGTGAATCGAAGACGTGATTTGTACGAGTACGTAGTTCCTCTTCCTTGCTGTCCGTATCCGCGACTGTGTATGAATTTGATTATGGACGTGTTGTACATGTACATCTCTTAGCGTGTCCGGTGTCTTAGTCGATTACGATTACGTCCCGTAGGGCGGCATACTCGTCCTCGTCAGCTCCGCCATCTACCTCCATGGCCTCTTCTCTACGTGTCGAGACGCTGCCATTGGAGTACACCTCATAAATTTCATCTGCCTCCGGTCCCTCCACGACAGACTCGAGCAGATCCTGCGCCAGATCTGCATCATGACTCATCAGCTTGTGCATTGAACGAGTCTACGCGACTTACACTGCACAGTGCGCCAATCCAGTCGATCTGCCTCTTGGGGCGTTCGCGCGACAACCAGCTCGCAATACGACAGGTTGCCCAGCGCGCTCACAAACATGTGCGTCAACGCAGACCATTCCTTGATGGCTGTCGCGGCCAGCAAACGCGCTCGCAAGTCGATGCCTTGGGGTGCTTGAACAGCGTTGTTCACTTCTTGTTCCACGAAAGGTCGTTGAGAGAGAGGTATCGGGAGGCGAGAGCCAGAGTGGGTAGCAACGGGAGCCGGAAAGACGAGATGGTGCAACAGGTACAAGCTCGATACTACGACCGACAGAGCCCTGAGAGATTCAGCCTGTTGCGCGCGTAGTCTGGGCGGACCACACAAGCTTACGATTGCGACATTGTCGTCCTATACGACATGCCCAGCATCTGTGCCGCTTGACGATATAGTAACTGAATAAGGCTGGGGATGAGCGCCGACTGTTCGGCAAGCAGGATGATGGCATCGTCATCGGCACACGTGAGCATGCTCAGCGAACGGATGATGGATGCTTGACATCCGAGAGCCTATACAGTCAGCCAACGGGGGCGCAGGAATGCACGATGCCCACTCCTGTCGGGTCCCACCGCGGATGTGGCGTTGCCAGGTAGCGGCTCATTCGTTCTAGAACAGGCAGTGACACCGGCCGACTGATTTTGCCGTGTTCCATCGTGGTTGTCGACGCGATCACAGCCCGAAAAAGGCCTGGGTCTATGCCGTGTGAGTCAGGTCAAGAAATGAGGACAATCGGGACTCACTGCAGCTCGCCGCGCGGAAGAGAGCTATTGCCCTGCGCACGGTGACGGGACTCTGGCCTGGATCCGCAAGGGTGTGAATGATATATGCGAGATGATCGCCAGTCCTGATATGAGTGTTGGCATCGCTCGCTCGAAATGTGATCGATCGTGATACTCACCATATCTTGGGGTCGGGCAGCCAGCAGAGACCTTCGCATAGACGTACCAAGTAATGGACAATGGTGGAGGATGGTTGGCGAATTCTCGCGTCGCGTGGCTGAGCACGGGTGCCTCGTCGCCGGAGTGTATCGACGTCCTGCTGGTCGGGTTGAAGACATTTACGCACAAACTGTCGACTCGACGCGACCAGACCCTGACAGACAACGGGATCCATAGCCAAAGGACACAAGAAGATAGAGCTCGAGATCAAAGCCAACACATCTGTGAAGACGAGGGACTGATCATTGAGCATGACATCTTGCGCCCGAGCAAGATGACTCACCTCTTCGCCTTCCAAGCGTGTGTGCGGGGATTGGACCAGAATGGCAAAGAGACGGCCGGACGCACGTGTGATCGCGACGTCGGCCTCAGCGATCGCATCTTGTGACTCGGAGCAAGCCCGCAAAAGATCCGAGCAGCAATCGAGATACGTCTGGCTATTGACATGAGGGCGATATTGCAACAGACGCTGCACAGCGGGTCGTCTTTCTTGATCCTTCAGGAGCTGTGGCGCGACGTAATTGAGTGTGTGGTGGACAAGCTGGCACGAACGATTAGGTGATCATTGAGCTTGATCTGTCGCTAGGAGCTCACTATTTGCAGAGACGTCCGGCCCATCCTCCCGTAGTCCATAAGCTCGGCCTCAGCCGCTTGATCATGTGGCGTTGCAGGTTGATCATGAGGTGCCAGTCTGTCGACATTCAAAATACCGTCGGCGTCCACCATCTTGCATTCGGACGGCCCCGCTGGCAGATCCTTCTTGACGGGACTGACTGGTTTCACTTTGGAACCCGCGGTGAATGCATTGTGTAATCCACCGAACCGCGGCGGAGCGCGTCGTGTGGGCGATTGCTGGTCCATCGGTCGAGGCGTTTTCGCTCTCTGAGCCCGATCACGAGGCGATCCATTCTGGCTACGTGTTGGGGTGACTGGACGTGGGGCGGCTGACCCCTTGGCTTTGCCTTTGCCGGTCGAATTGAATGCGGCATGAGTCTACGAAAGTCAGTGACCGTTGGAGACTATTGATTGATGGGCAGACGTTGAGGCGGCAGCATGGGAAGGCTCACAGCAAAGATCGCTTGGCTTTTGACACTCTCCATCCTCGCAACACTCTCCCTCTCCTTTTCGGCAGTAGACCTTTCCATGTCGGCGATGCGCTTTTGCAGCTTTTCAGTGTTTATCCGATGCCTGTTTGACTCCTGTCATTCTACTCAGCATGACAAGCATCGCTTAGAATCACACGATTCGAGCGCACCTCTTGCTGCGCTCGCCGTATGGTCGATGCTTCGCCCTTGGCCTTCCAAAGCTCTGTTTGAAGCTCCTGAAGCCTGCTCGCCGTTCCTTCGTCGCTCGGATCTGGGGCGAGGCCATCCGCCCAGTGTTTTGGTCTTGTCTTCTTGAGTCTGTCCAGATCCCCCGTCAGTCGGCGGACCTGCTCTTCCAGTTTTTCCCGACGTTGTCTCTCGCTATCCAACTCGAAGACCGATCTTCGGATCTGACTGCCTTGACTGGCGGGTTGTTGTTGGCTCGCTGAGACTTGAGACACGATGGGCGCCAAGCCTGCGGGCAACGGCGCTCTGGCAAAGAATTGATTTCCCGCCGATACCGAACGCGACAGCGACCTAGAAGGCCCGGCTGTCGGCGGCAATCGTACGTTGTCGCGAACGGCGCCATGCTGTTGAGCGTCATTGGGCGGGGCGTTAGACTGGTCTTGTGCAGCCCGAGCGATGGCCGCACGACGAGCCATGGCGGCCTGACTGCTTGGAGGCGGCTGTCGATCAGGAGAAGCTCGTCTCGCCATTGTCCTTGCTCTAGCGCCGGGAGCGTGGAGGTCGATGACTTGACCATCATCGTCTTCGTCGTCGGCTTCCACCAGACCGTACCCCCCAGAAGCGTCGATTGTGACGTTTGGCATTTCTTCAGCCTTATCGTCATCACGGTGCAGACCCCAGTATTCCTTTCTCTTATGCACATTCTCGACGTAGCGTGTCGCATTCGCAGGATGAGCATGCTTGCCGCCTTCGCCGAAGCCAAAAGTACTTTGACCACCAGCACGGGGTTCAGTGTTGAGGGGACGAGGCGGCTTGATGGCTTCCGGCCGAGGACTGTTTACCGCGTGATGATAAGTTGTCGTGTTCTCCTTTGCCCGGGCTTGTGTCGCAGTGATCGCCTGAGCTTCACACGCGTCAAGTTCGGCAAGGTCGATCTGGGCAAAGAAAGGGTCATCGTCAAACGGGTCGGACGACATCGCAGGCGTAGCTTGCCTATCGGCGGAGCATTTGTGGCGTCGTCGGTTTCATGGGGGAGCGGGTCACGAGTTATGGTGGACGGCGTAAAGACCAGTAGGAGAAGGACGTTCGATGGATTGGATGAAGTATGCAGACAGGGAAGAGGAAAGGAAAAGTCAAAAGCAAACCAAAGCAGAGTCGACATTAAATGACAGGCGCGTCGAACGAGAACTGTGATATACCTCTACTGTAAATGCATGTGATTTCTTAAATCCCGGCTGATGTGTACAAAATGCTTCTCTACGTGCAATCAAATCTCCTCGGGCACAAATTCTCGCCAAGACTTGACCTCTGAGGGGTTCGTGCCCTCAACGTACGGCAATGGACTGTTGTGGAACTTCTTTTGCAATGTCTCTGTGAAGAGGACTGCCAGCTTGGCGTTGTTGATGAGCTGGTCCCGCCGTTAGCATCGTCAATCTTTGAACGTTAGTGTAAGGAGGCGACTCACAGGGATACCGAAATCCACAGCAGCACGACGTGACGCGTAGTCGGCGTCGTTGGTGTCGGGCGCTCGAGATCGAGAGACATTAATGACGCAAGAGATTTCGTGATCTTCAAGGACTGCACAGGTCAGCGCCAATCCTGTCGACAGTAGAGCTGGCAGTGATAATGACTTGCCTTCGCGAAGCTTTCGCTTGTCCTTCACGGGAACATGAATTCGCTTGATGGACAGGTATGGCTGGTCGTTGATGTGAGCGGCAACGTCTGGAGCTGGCAGAAGTATAAGCTTCGAAGCCCTTCACGATGCGGACAGGACTTGCCATGTGTGTACAAGTGGAAGCCCAATCGCATTAGGTTGGCAGCAACGACGGCCATCTCTGAACGGTTGATGTCACCTCCAAGCAGAATACCAGAGTGCGGGCGGGGCAGTTTGAATCCATTGACTGAAAGCAAGGCGGCCCAGTAGGCCTCATGGATGTCTTTTCCGAACGACGCGACCTCACCAGTCGAGGCCATTTCTACGGATGGTGAGCATAACAACTCGGCCGGGACATGGGAGACCTGAGCAGAGCTCACCGACACCCAAGAACGGATCTGCGCCGGGCAACCGAGTCCACGAGAATTGCGGGACCTTGATAGCGACATAATCACGCCTTTGGCTCATCAAGTCGACTGGCTCGGGGACGTTCTCACCTGGGACAGTCAGCCAGAGCTTCTGCTTTGATTTTCTGGCTGATGAGAAAGACTTGCCCATGATCGCGGCAGAAGCGACGTCGATAAAGTTCTTGCCCAGTACCTTCGAGACGAATGGGAAGGATCGCGACGCTCGAAGGTTGCACTCGATCACCTTGAGCTCGGCCTCGGCGCCATCGACGGGTGGCTTCCGGATGATTTGCATGTTGAATGGACCAGAGATGTCAAAGGCCTTGGCGACCTTTTGTGCAATAACCTTGAATCGTCCCATGTCACTTTGGGGAAGAGAAAAGGGCGGCAGCACCAACGTGGCGTCGCCAGAGTGAACACCGGCGTTCTCAACGTGCTCAGATACGGCGTGAACCAAAAGCTGACCCTTGTGAGCGACGGCATCGACATCGATCTCTTGTGCGTTGTCGATAAACTGCGAGATTACGACCGGATGATCAGGCGAGACATTGGCGGCGGCGGATAGACGGTGCTGAAGGGTTGACTCATCGTAGACGACATTCATGGCAGCGCCAGAGAGCACATAGGACGGCCGAATGAGGACGGGGTAGCTGGCGTCTAGGTCAGCACACGACGCACGCACCTCCTGGCTCATCACGACTCACCCGACTTTGTTAGCAAACTCCTTGGCGGCCTCAAGAGAAGCGGCTTCGGTCCACGCAGGCTGGTCGACACCGACAGAGTCCAAGATAGAAGAGAACTTGTGACGGTCTTCGGCGTTGTCAATCTGCTCCGGATCCGTACCGAGGACGTTGACGCCGGTCTGCTTCAAGCGAAGAGCGATGTTCTGAGGTAGTTGACCTGGGACTGATCAGCAGCAGCGCGAGTGAAGAGCCGGATGCTTCTCGACTCACCTCCGACGCTGACAACCACACCATCGGCACCCTCGAGCTCGTAAACGTCCATTACACGCTCGAATCCAAGCTCCTCAAAGTACAGCCTATCAGCCTCGTCAAAGTCGGTCGACACAGTCTCGGGATTGTAGTTGATCATGATGGTCTTTTTGCCCATCTTTCGGATAGCTCGCGAGCAAGTGACGGCGCACCAGTCGAATTCAACCGACGATCCGATACGGTATACACCGGATCCTAGAACCATGGTACCATTGTCGTCGAATTCAAGGTCATGGGTGGTGGCGTTGTACGTCGTATAGAGGTAATTGGTATATGCCGGGAACTCGGCGGCGAGGGTGTCGATACGTTTCACAAAAGGCGTCACGCCAAACGATTTTCGCAAGGCTCGCACATCGCTTTCCGATTTGCCGACGAGTTGCGAGATGTGGAGATCCGAGAAACCAGTCTTTTTGGCCGTCATGACGAGGTCCTTGTCGAATTGGTCGAATGGCGTGTTTTGCAAGCGCTTGTAGACGGTGACGATGTTTTCCAGCTTGTACAGATACCAACGGTCGATCTTGGTGAGGTCGTGCAGCTTGTCGACAGAGTAGTCGAGGTTCAGCATGGCATGAGCGATGGCGAAAAGACGTCGGTCATTATTCTCGGTCAAGGCGGTGACCATGTCTTCGGGTTGCCAGTACGCGTCAAAGCCCGTAAAGTTTGGATCCACCTGTCGAATAGCCTTTTGAAGCGACTCTTCAAAAGTTCGACCGATCGCCATGACCTCTCCAACCGACTTCATTGCTGAGCCGACATTGCGCTCCACGTGCTGGAATTTGGCCAGATCCCATTTGGGGATCTTGGTGACAATGTAGTCGAGCGACGGCTCGAAACAGGCGGTGGTGGATTTGGTCACCGCATTGGGTAGTTCGGGCAGGGTATGACCCAGAGCGATCTTGGCGGCCGTGTAGGCAAGCGGATATCCTGTCGCCTTGGAAGCAAGAGCACTGCATGTCAGCCCAAGCCAGTCTACACGCGTGCAAACACTACCCACCTCGATCGGGACAGACGGGCGTTCATTTCAATGACTCGGTAATCCCGAGAGTAGGGGTCAAGGGCGTATTGTACCTGAACGAGTCAGCAGCAAGTCCGAAGTCGGACGCTTCGGGATGATCTCACGTTGCATTCACCGACCACACCGACATGTCGAACGATCTTGATGGCGGCCGACCGCAGCATGTGATACTCGTCGTCCGACAAGGTCTGTGATGGGGCGACGACGATCGAGTCTCCTGTGTGTGTTCCAAGAGGATCAAAGTTCTCCATGTTGCAGCAGATGATCGTGTTCTACAAGTCGACATCAGCCAGTGTACACGACAAGGCTTTCGAGTGGACAAATACTCACATCGGCAGCATCCCGGACGACCTCATACTCGACCTCCTTCCAGCCCTTGAGACTCTTCTCAATCAAGACTTGTGGGCTCAAACTCAGACTCTTGGCAGCAAGATTCCTCAATTCCTCCTCGTCGTGGGCGAAACCGGATCCAAGTCCACCGAGTGAGAATGCAGAACGTAAAATGATGGGGTAGCCGATGGTCTCAGCCGCATCGAGGGCGGCCTGGATGGTTGACACGGCGGTCGACTGCGCCGCGGGAATGTCGATCTCTGGGAGCGGAGGGTAAGCTATGTTGCATTGGCGCACATGTGCGAGACGCACCATTGAGCGCTTGCACAAACAAGTCTCGGTCCTCCGAGACCTCCAATGTCCGGATAGGAGTGCCGAGCACTTTGACACCTAGGCGTTCCAGTACACCCATCTTTTCGAGCTGAATTCCGACATTTAGAGCGCTTTGTCCACCGAATGTCAACAGTATACCATCGGGGCGTTCCTTTTCCAAAACGTAGGCGACGTAGTCGGGCGTCACGGGCAAAAAGTAGATTTCGTTGGCCAGGTGGTGCGATGTTTGGATGGTCGCGATGTTGGGGTTGATCAGGATGGTTGAGATGTTGGATTCGCGTAGTGCCTTGATGGCCTGGGAGCCTATATGGGGCGGGTCAGTTTGACCGCTCAAAGAAAGCATTCGCAGAAGGTCCCACCCGAGTAGTCAAACTCTCCGGCCTGTCCGATGCTGAGCCCTCCACTGCCAACAACAAGAACCTTCTTCACGTCGGGCTTTTCGAGTCGGGGCAGCACTTTGGCGCTGATTCGACGCGCGAGTTCGGAAGGGGAGTTGAGGGTGGGCTCAGACTCGGTGTAAGAACCAACAGCCGGCGCTGCCACCGCGTAGCCCCGAGAGGCGGCACGATGTGGACCAGGGACAGCGACCCTTGGTCGGACGAGCGGAGACGCAGCTCGGGACGAGACTCGTAGCGCCCGGACGCAACGTGGACGAAGCATGACTTCGGGATGGACGGTGTGGTCGACTACTGGCGGATTCGGGAGGATTCGAACTTGTTTGCGGTAATCCCAATGCACGCTTGAGTGTCACTCGGACGTGAGCACGAGGGAAGGACCCAGAGTTGTTTTCGATCCGAGAGTCTTGAAAGATAGTGCAGCAAGATAACAGAAATATTTCCTGCCTGTTTTCTGTTTTCGGACCTGAAGGCCGATCACTTTTGACTCGGTTGCTCAGGAGTGACGTGGCATATTTACAAGGTCACGTGCATGGTACGGATACTCTGTGTCACTTCTGGTATCTCATCTGTGTCCTCGCTCCTTGATACATCTTTCTCGGCGGATTCATCGCCTCGAACGACACTCCAGTCGCGATCCGCTCCGCCCACTCTTTCTCTCTCGATGACGCGAGACCCGGAGGTCGAAGGCTTTGTTCCAGTAGGGCGCCTGTCTATCCGCAATATCTTTGGTCCATGCAGAAACACATCCTCTCCCAATATCTCAATCGCAGCTTCATCGCCGACCACTTCGTGCCAATGTCCGTCTCCGTGGGAAAATATGCGATGTCGTGTAGGGAGGATGATTGGGTCGGGATCTGAGATGGGCTGAATCTTTGGGCTTCATTGTCAGACAATAATCCGCGCCACCGCTTTTGGAAGTGACAAATCTGGCTCACAAGACGTGGTGTCGATGGATATCACGAGTGACTTCGGTGCGGTACTCGGTGTGTTCAATATGCCTCACATGCTCCTGGACGGTGATCAATAGGTCAACTCAAAAGGTCACGAACGCAAAACTCACATGCACAACCGGCTTGAGCCACCTGGTCCGCACCTCCAAATCTCCTCGTCGGTCAACCCTGTCTCCGAAGCCAGCAGCCTCAAATACGGCCCGACCGACATCGTCTAGTGTCAATGGCTCTTGTCCTCGGCGACTGTCCTCCACTATCTCTTTCACCAGATGCTGCCGCTGCGAGTCCAAGACAGCCCCGTGACTGCCTCCTGATGGGCTTCGTGATTGCCGGGAAGAGTCGGGAAGGTTGTGGTCGTCGTAGCATGGATCGCTGTGACCAGTCTCCGACGGGGGCTCATCGTTGAAGCATGATACTTCACTTTCACCTGCGGTCGACTCCTGCAGGGAGGATCCGCGAGAAGGAATATACAAGGCTCGCGACATCAGGCTGCAATTGATCTAGGCGATTGGTTGATGCTTCGTGAAGACAACGACCCAGAAGAACCGTCTTCCGTGTAGCAGATCGAGCAAGAACTGCGAAGGCTGATCATCGACGCCGTGTGGTTGCCCACCCGTCGTCTCGGCCTGTATAGCTACTATATGACGTCGGGTAGTATGTGCGCGACAATGACGCGGTCCAGCTAGCTTTCGCGTAATTTGCTGTTGACACATACGTAGACAGTAGGACATTCACTACGTAACATTCCAATTCCGTCACCCAGACCTCGAGATACATTCGCCGTCGGACAGGCGGGCCCCAAGTGAGGCGTTCTAGATCCAAAGCTTCAAAGTGTCACGACCGCGACTCAATAATGTACCATTACGTTACAGGATCTCGGTGAGCGGTCGAGATATCGAAATCTCACGATGACTCGACCTTGTTAAGCTTACTCTGAACTCATGGGCGTCACCTGATCCCTGTGACGTTGACCTCGGCTTGATGATGCGGGCTCCTGTCGAGGCGGTCGAGGTTGGACAACCAGGCAAGACCCATTCGAAATGACGTAGGGAAGACGAGTTCCATCGCCTGCAGCCTATAACAATCCGCTGCAAGATACCTAAACTCTTCCTCCCACAGACATCTCACCTTTTCTTCCCACACAAATCATCGACTCGGTTTTCCTCCTCCCCTATTCCAGCCACCATGTCAAACATCACTCAAGGCGTCAAAGACTTCCTCAAGGGGTCCAACAAGGCCGACACCACCGAAGTGTGCTCCGAGCGTGCCCCTGAGGTTGTTGAAGAGCATGTCAGACCCCAGGAGGAGACGGAAACTGCCGAGGCCGTCGACCGGGAGAGGCATATCCACCACCACCAAGTAAGCTGATATCCGCTACAGTCATCGAACGCCCGTTTCTGATGCGCGACAGCACCGAGTACAGCCCGTTGAGGATCACCAAACCCTCCCAACGCAGCATATACAATCGGTGGCGCCTACAGTCGTCCAGGAGCGCACCGAAGAAATGGACCCAGAGGCCAAGGCCAAGCTCGACGAGATCAGGAACCAGCATCACGACACGAAGACCGAGGGCGACGTCGAGCGCTCGAGCGCCTCTTTGGGACAGTTCGAGCAAGAACACACCCACCACCATATCCACGAGACAAGTACGTCAGACCCAGACTGCTGCACTATACGGGCATCCAACATTGCTGACCTCTGAATCAGTCCAACCGGTCGTCCAGCGTGAGACTGTGCAGCCGACCACAGTCCATCAAACTATACCCGTTCACGAGAAGATCGATGAAGCACCCATTGTTCATGAAGCGACTACCTTGCCCACCATCAGCCACGAACAATTCCTCGAGCAGCAGAAATCAAGCGGTGAAGCGCACACCCACGCAGATCAGAGCCACCACCACCAGCACTGTCAGTCAGATGAGGTTCCGCACAAGCAGTGCTGACGTACACAGACGAAGGTGCACCCAATGTCGGTGAGGGCAAAGCCTCAGCGGCGGTCTGAACCAATTTTGTCGCCTTGTTTACCGATACGTAAATCAACCTCTGGCAGAAAGGATGCAGGCCGTTATCTCGTCATACGGACGGACGTCACAGTATAGTGGCTTCCATGTACACAGTCCAGCAGGATTGAATCCCCGGTCGATTCTCCATGTACGCGGAAATCGCCGTGCGCCCTGTCTTGAGAGACAGTAGAGACGGTACCGGCTACCGCTGGCCGCACATCCATAAACAGCGTCCCTCGCGTGGCTGTCAGGTCGGATCACTCGCCTGACCCTCTGGTCAAGGTGCGCGTGTCGTGCACTCAAGATTCCCTGGGCCGCCTTCCGTGTCCGAGTGCATATAAATATACTTACAACAGTTCGATCGCAAGCGTCCGCTTCAGCTCATGGCGCCGAGAACCTTGAACGCCAATGCTTTCAAAATCTCCGCCTTCTGACTCGCTTCCAGACCCGTGAACACCTGAGCTACACTCTTGCCCTTTGCGTCACGGATGGCGCCGAGGCGACTACCGGTAAAACCTATATGTGTGAAAAGGATTCTGGGACAAATAAATGCTGAACTCACCCCCCGCGACCGCGCCCGGTACATTAGCGACGATGTAGCCCAGGGTCGCGCCAGCACCGCCACCTAGCCACGACCACCACGGCCGGACGTGAGCGACCTCCGGCGCGAGCCTGTTGTAATCAGAGATGACCAGGGGTAGGCAACATTGAACCAGCAGAGACGCACATTTCCTCGAAGACATCTCCAAACACGCCATTGGCGTCTGGTCGCGGATGCCCTCGAGTGCCAGTGCTAGCCCCGGCGCCCGTTGCATTCTGGAAAAAGGATGAAAAGTTGTCAAAGAACGAGCCGCTCGCTTGGTCTTGCTCAAACTCGGAAGCCGTCTCATCTGTGAAAGCTGACGATGGGCGAGATCTGAAGAGCGAATCGTACTCGGCACGTCTAGCGGGATCTGAGAGGACATAGTAGGCGTCCGCTACTGCTTGCTGCCAATGTCAAACAGACACCGACGTGTATTCTCACCGGACTCACAAACTTCTCGGTAGCCCTTCTCCTGTCCTGCGGATTGGCGTTCCCAGGGAGACGATCCGGGTGCGTCTTCAGTGACTCCCGCTTGTAAGCTGCTCTAATCTCGTCCCTGCTTAGATCAGCCGTGCCACGCAGTGAGCGAGACCGGAGCCATTTACGCTGAGGCGGTTTGAGGAACATTCTCGACGGCTATCAGTCACAGCGTCTAGGCCGCGCGATGAGGGACCCACCAGGATGGAGTAATACTGAGCCAATGTCAGCCGCGGCCTACGACGTAGCAGTGAGACTGTGGTTCCTCACTTGAGGTAGACTTGACATGCTGGTGGTCGTTGTTTTCGGCTTTAGACCAGATTGGTGCTTTGCAGAAGACAAAACAAGCAAAATGAGTACGAGTAGTAGCTGAGTAAGTAGCAGCTGCTTCACTTGATGACGTGCATCCACGTGTCGACCACAACATTCTCTGCGTTTTAACCTTTTCATCTGATCCCCTTGCGCTTCGGGGACCAGCAACACAAGGGGGAGATCTAAGTAAGGAGACTCAAAGACGGCCGTACCTCCCGGGATGATCCAATCACGATCGACTCAGGCTCTCGACACAGCTGCTCTCCCACAGGTCCAGCTCGCCTTTGGGGCGTCCAACGGCGCATGGGACGATCGAGACTTGATCGATGCCTGTGATGCAGCGATGGAGGAATTTCATGTGTGTGTTCCCACACTTTCGACAGCTGCGACAACTCACGCTACAGGCTCATCACCCGGGACCCGGGTCTTGGCTGGACAAAGTGACTGCGGCTCAGACGAATGGCAAGCCGTTGCCTGGCGTCAAAGCGGCAGCATCATCGTGAGTGCAGCGAGCTCCAAGCATATTCACCGCTTACCCTGCAGTTGGCACGAGCCTCCAACGGACCCAGTACCAGCAGGGCCCTCTAGTGGATTGTCCTCGACACGGGACCCGCTCAGCCGCAAACGAACTCGAAAGTCTTACGACGGCGAGCTCCACGATCTAAATGGTCATGCCGGGACAGTCTCGGTCGCGAACCCGTACGCAGCCGGCGCCGAGGCCCAAGCGGTCGACAGCGCCGAGTCTCCCTGCTACGCCCCAGAGTCGCCGTGTCCCGAAGCTGCCGACGATCACTCCAGAGCTGAGGGCGACTATGCGGAAGACGGGGAAAATGGCACAGCGTTACGGCTTGCAACCACGCTGCCGCCATCAGTCGCGGCTCCGATTCCTCCCACGATTGGCGCTCGACCTCCAGAGCACATCTCTGCGCACGACGCCATCTCGTATGCCATGACCTCGCAATATTGGGCCGGATACTGGATGGGTGTTGCCCAGACCTTGGGCGAGAAGGACGACAGAATGGGTTCGGGCCTTCACGAGTCTGCGCTTTCAGGATCACCAGCTGTCGCGACACCTGACGTTGGACCGAACGCATCACGAGGGACTAAAGTGACTCGTCGGCAGTTCGACAGGCCAAGGAACGGAACGCTCAAGCGATGAGAACCGTACGACGTATAGGGTCGAAAGCATGTGACATGTATGTATGTGTCCACTGTCGGATGATGCAATGGCTTTCATGGCGCCAACACACCATGCAGATGACCGTCGGGACACGTTATGCCTCACCGGAAGACTCTACCAAGACTGTTCTTGACCACACCCCCTAGTAGTTGACCGCCAAGACCTCCAGCGCTGCTCATGCCGAAAAGACCAGCCCCGGATACAACAGAGTTGGTCCAACGCTGCTGAGCATCTCGATCCGCGTAGCTGTACAACTGAGTGTGGGCTCCTCGTGGTCTTGACATTGGATAACTCACTAGAAGCCGGCCAAATTTGACATATTGAACACCATGGCGAGAACGATTATCGGCAAAAAGCTAACGATCAGCCTCCTACCTGATACGTGAGGATAGCAGGCGCTCACGACACGTTGAACTTGAGGAGCGACACGATGAACAGGGCAAGCCAAGCGACGGGAGTGACGTAGAGTGCAGTCTGGAAGACAGTCAGCTCTCATCAAGAATACGCAGCGGCCGCCAGACGCACCCAGAAAAGCCTTTAACACGTCAGCGTTCACACCAAAGTCGACCTCTTTCCGACCTACTTGGCATCCACAGGATTCGCTGGTCTGCTGGGCTAACGCGAGTCAGCCGAATGCGAGCAGACCCACAGCATTCCTCACGCACGTCTCGCGACTCAAACACCCAGGCGCTGTTGCCTTCGTCGTCGACTTCGTTGAAGTATCGTAGCCCGACAAGCGTTCTTCCCGCGACGTTCTGACCCGTCAGAGATCACCGACCTCTGTCCTGGCCGGCCTTTACTCACTCGAGCAAACCAAAAGTCTGCACTGAGGAGTACCACAACGATGACGATCTTCGCAATGTCAGCGCCGCTCTGGCCCAATGATCCCCTTCACTTACACTCAGCACATAGTTGTCGGTGACTGAGCCAGGAAAGTCATTCTACACTCTGGACGCAACGGTCTAGGCACAGCGCGACTCACAAAGCCCGCACAAGACGTATACCGCAATAGCTGCCGACCTGAACACGTAGAGCAATGCCAGAGACATGGGGTGCGATGACTGCTTTAGGATACCTGACTAAAGATAGCAAGGTTAGTCAGTGCTAGCCAAGAGATGAATCATCTGACTCACGATGCCACCCTCTTCGGCGCTCGACGCCGAGGCTTGAGTTCCTGGGACCAGGCGTTCAGGCTCCCCTTTTCCACGAGCCGTCGCAGAACCGATGTTCCCGGACGGGACGCTGACTGACTGTACATCCTCGTCCGCTTCGATTGTACCGGAGAGTAGCGGGGCGGAAGCCATTATGTCGTAAAGCGTGATCTCTGATGGGTAGATGACTCGTTGCTTTCGCTTCCCCCACTCCGTCAACGCGTCGACCATTGCAAGGTGAAATGACACGTCACGGTTTTCATTTCGCGAGATTTCCTACTCTGACTCGTCATTTCATCTGGTTGTATCTTTCTAAGTACAAGGAGACTGACTGCCTGCTCGGGAACGACTGTCGCAGTGATCATAATCCGCCCTTTACTCTTCCTTTCCCGCGCAGGCTCGACCTCACGCTCGCTCCGTCCTCCTTTGCGTGTGACTCCTGCTCGACTAGCAAGCAGAATGGCCGCCGCGGTTGACGCAAAGGCAGCTGCCGGCTCGGTGGTCGTTATGGAGAAGGTAAGACTTCTCTTTCACCGTTGCGCCCGTGTACGATGCACTGACGCCTTTTTCAAAGACCGACAAACGCGACTACCTGACCGACATCGAACGATCGGTTCAAAGCTCGTGGCAGGATGGTCACTTTTTCGACACCGACGCCCCGCCCCTGCCCGAAGGTGTAGAGACCTACGCGCAATTTTTCGAGACCAACCAGTCCATGGAAGCGGTTCAAAAGCAGCACCCCAAGTGGTTCGGCACCTTTCCCTACGCGTACATGAACGGCAGTTTTCACCTCGGTCATGCCTTCACCATCAGCAAAGTCGAGTTCGCGGCCGGATTCGAAAGAATGCGAGGCAAGAGAGTCCTGTTCCCTGTTGGTTATCACGCCACGGGTATGCCCATCAAAGTGAGTTACGCTGTACAAGAGAACAGAAGTTCGCAATACGTCTGACGTAGTCCTTGTAGGCGTCCGCGGACAAGCTCATTCGTGAGATGGAGATGTTTGGCGAGAACTTCGAAGATTACTCCGAACAGAATGAAGCCACCGCTACTCCCGACATCCCTACACCCACCCCAGCAAAATCCCTCGAGGCGATTGACCCTTCCAAGGCCAAAAAGGGAAAACTCAATGCGAAATCGACTGGTTTGACCTACCAGTTTCAAATTCTTGATCTGATTGGTGTTCCGCGAGAAGAGATCAAAAAGTTCGCCGACCCCCACCATTGGCTCACGTATTTCCCACCGATTGCCAAGACAGACATGAACGCTATCGGAGCACGAGTCGACTGGCGAAGGCAGTTTGTCACGAGTGGGTGGGATCAGCGTTTTCTTGGCCGAATGTGCAACTGACATGCTTCTCCAGCGGACGCCAATCCATACTACGACGCTTTCGTACGTTGGCAAATGAACAAGCTTCGACAACAAGGGCGCATCAAGTTTGGCGAGCGATACACAATCTACTCGCCCAAGGACGGCCAGCCGTGCATGGATCACGACCGACAAAGTGGAGAAGCCGTCAATCCGCAAGAATACACCGCGGTGAAGATGCGGGTTGCAGAGTGGGGACCCAATGTCTCAGGCGAGCTTCTTCAGGCTGTGGGTGGCAAGACTGTGTACATGGTCGCGGCCACGCTGAGGCCAGAGACGATGTAAGTGCCGATCCCCACTTCTAAGGTCATTTCCTTAAACACGCAGCTGACAGTCTCACTCAGGTACGGTCAAACAAACTGTTTTGTTGGTCCCGGTTTCAGCTATGGAATCTTCGAGGCCTCCGACTCGGAGCTCTACCTCATCACTTCAAGATCCGCCCGCAACATGGCTTATCAGGGGATACTGAGTTCCGAACGCAAAGGACACGAGAGTCTATGCGAGGTGCGAGGGTCGGATCTTGTCGGGTCCAAGGTGGAGCCACCTTTCGGTGTGGCCAAAGAGGTCTACGTGCTGCCTATGGACGGTGTACTGGCCACAAAGGTGAGCACATGACTTCGGTCGCAGACTGACCATCAGGGTACAGGAGTCGTCACTTCTGTTCCTTCCGATTCGCCTGACGACTATCGCACCTACATGGATCTGCGCAAAAAGCCCGAGCACTACAAAATTCAGCCCGAATGGGTCACGATCGACCCGATACCCGTCTTGCACACGCCTAAATACGGAGAGATGTCCGCGGTCACGCTGTGCACGGAGTTGAAAATCCAGTCGCAAAAGGACGTCAAACAGCTTGCGGAAGCGAAGGACCTGGCGTACAAGGAGGGATTCTACCATGGTATCATGAGCATTGGAGACTTCAAGGGCGAGACTGTCGAGAGCGCCAAGCCCAAGGTTCGACAACAGATGATTCAAGCCAAGCTCGCCTTTCCCTACGCTGAGCCAGAGAGCGAAGTCATCTCGCGAAGCGCCGACGTCTGTGTAGTCGCCCTGGTGGATCAATGGTACTTGGATTACGGTGAAGAGGAATGGAAGGCAATTGCTCAACGGTGAGTGTCGCTGCAGCTATCTTCAAGCTGATGTCATAGGCTTCTCAAGCAGATGAACACCTACCTACCCGAGACACGTAATGCTTTCGAAGCTGTCCTCGATTGGCTCAACCAGTGGGCGTGTGCTCGGTCATACGGTCTCGGTTCCAAATTGCCTTGGGATCCCAAATTCCTTGTCGAATCGTTGTCCGACTCGACCATCTACATGTCATATTACACAGTTGCCAATCTACTGCATAACGACATGTTTGGCGCGACACCTGGACCTCTTGGCATCACGCCAGAACAGATGACGGACGAGATCTGGGACTACGTTCTCGGTTCTGCCGAATATCCATCGGGCTCGTCCCTGCCGATCGAAAAAGCCGCTCAGCTCAAGTACAACTTCCAGTACTTTTACCCAATGGACCTGCGCTCCTCCGGGAAGGACCTTATCAACAACCATCTCACCTTCTGTCTGTACATTCACGCCGCCATATTCCCCGAGCATCACTGGCCTCGCGCGATGCGTACGAACGGTCATCTCATGCTCAACGGCAAGAAGATGAGCAAGAGCACGGGCAACTTTTTGACCATGAGGGAGGCCACCCGCAAGTACGGTGCCGACGCCATGCGACTGTCCCTCGCCGATGCGGGAGACGAAATCACCGACGCCAAGTGAGTCTTATCCGTCGACGCATCTTTCGCTTGTGTTGTCCCGTGGTTGATCCCAAAATAGCTTCGAGGAGACTGTCGCCAACGCTGCCATTCTGCGGCTACATACTGCAGCGCTTTGGGCAGAGGTGAGTCAATCGGCAATGATTCATCGTTGACATCATCAGGAGATGCAAGCTGCACGATCGACTATGCGAACGGGCGACTATAACGCGTTCGACCTGACTTTTAAGGCTGAGATGGACAATTTGATCCTCTTGACTTACCAAAATTTCGAGCGGTGAGTACATTGGGGCATACTGAGGATTCCAGCCCCTCTGATCGATATCAGCATGGAGTTCAAAGAAGCTCTCAAACGCGGTCTGTACGACTTCGAGATTGCCAGGAACTGGTACCGAGTCGTCACTTCACCCGACAATGGTGGACCCGGCCTTCACGAAACGCTCACCTTCGATTGGATCCGCAACAACGCCTTGCTAATCGCTCCGTTCACTCCTCACTTTTCCGAACACATCTGGACCAAGATCATCGGAGAGAAAACGTCTGTCCAGTCGGCCTCTTTCCCGACACCATCGGGACCAGTCGACGCGACCCGACTGCAACAGGTCGATTACATGCGTGGCGTCGTCGACAATGTGCGCAGCGCTGAAGCTGTACTTTCGAAGAAGAAAGGGGGAAAAGCAAAGACCACATCAACCTTCGACCCCTCCAAACCTAAACACGCCAGAATCTATGTCGCTTCCGAGTTCCCGGCGTGGCAGACTCGTTGCGTGGAGCTCGTGCGAGCCTCGTGGGACGAGGCCGCCGGCACTGTAGACGATGTCAAACTCCGCAAAGGTCTGGACGCCGAGGGCCTCAGCAAGGACAAGAAGGCAATGCCATTCTGTCAAGGCTTCAAAGTAAGTGTGACGCGGCCCGACAGCCACATCCTGAGCTGACCTTTCCAGCGAAAAGTGCTTTCGAACGGCGCTTCCGCATTCTCCAGGTCGCTACCATTCTCGGAGCTCGACACCCTTCTTCTCCTCAAACCATACATCCAGATTTCGCTCAAATACTCGGACTGTGACATCATCTCTGTGGCTGACGCGCTGGCGCATGTTGAGCGGGAGGGCGAATCGCCATCGTGGTCGAGGGAGCGGGTCGAGTCGAGTGAGCCTGGCAGTCCTGCCATCCAATTCTGGAATCCTTGATGGACGCCATGATTGGTTGCGACTCAATTTTCACAATGCCCCACGGTGCATATATACAGTATACCTCGCAGCCGGTCATTGATGCATTCCAAAGCATGTTGATAATCCTTCTGTAGTCGTGTGCTCCCTGCGTGCGTTCGGATTGCAACGCTCATGCTAGCGCGTTGTGTGTTGTGACGAGACTCGCTGAGCGACTTATTTACAATCGTTCAACAAACAGGTAGGAGCACGCTGGCAAGGACTGCTTGCATTGAGAGGATATTTGAGCAGCCAGCTTGCCAAATAGAGGTCTGCATCAGGACCGGTGACAGCAGATCTGCATGCACTGAACGAGATCAGAGTCACACTGCAATGGACCCTGTCGGTAGTGAGCGCGATGTCAATTGCGAACCATGCAGGTGCAGCCTTCAATAACTGCTGAGACACCAGCTAGAGCAATGGACTGATGCACACAGCTAGGCAAAGGGAAAGGAGATAGAGAGCTCTGGACGGTGAAGGTTTATAAGGTGAGTCAAGTGTCATGGTTTGACCCAAGCTGTACCGCCGCCTGGCCACAACGCCAAAAGGGCTAGAGAATCTGCTTGACCACCAAAGCAGATTCTAGGTACATATACAGCTAGACGATATTATGACATCAAGGAGGAAATTGTTCTTTGCAATAAATGTCAACGGTAATCCAGACTGGAGTAATCCGGCAAGCGGGGCAAGTGACAAACAGGGAAGACATGGAAAATAACAGGGCAAGGCTGTGACGTGGTGGTCAAAGTATTGCTCATTGAAAAGAAGGGCAAGTTGGCTCTCTTGACCCGGCCTAGGGTACCTTTCGTGAACCACACCATAGTAGGATGCTGGCCACTGCAAGACAAACGGGGGTGTCACTATATAATGATTGGTTTGACACATTGCAATGATTGTGTTGTATGTCACATCTGCACGTAGGAGGTACATCTTGCTGACATTGTCTACATTACAGTGACTGTACTCGTACAGTACGCCATGCGAGTTGAATTGGCTGTCACATTAAACGTGTAGTGCTGGTCATGTTTCGTGACACAAATCAACTATTGTTGGACGTAGCTAGACCTACACTAAAACGGGGACAAGAATAACGAGAGAGGACTAGGGCGAGACTATTATCCGGGATCACTACCAATAATACCTCGAGATCACCTCCCGATGTATCTATCCCTTTGCCAATGATTGTAACTCCGCGTACATTCTTGCCAAGATTCTACAAAATGAGCGACTGGCCGCTGAACCCTTTGAGGACCAAAAGATCGTTCACTTGCTGGGACCGGTGGCTGGAGTCAAGCTCTAGAACAATGAGTGTTCCGGCGGCGACACTCACCGGGATTGGGGAACAATAAAGCTTTGCAGTGGCGTGAGCTGGGACATAAGCATTCAACATCAGGCGAGCGTCGGTGAGCGGACTCGATTGTCAATATGATCTTCTGACAGCTACTTCAATATCACACCGTATGTCTATACTGTAAATGAGTCCTCCGGCTTGGAGCACATTGTCAGAGAATCGTATTGATGCTCGAACGCGCTCGCCGACGCTCGCCTATCGTCAAATATTCCAGTGTCGATCGAAC